>JAJLTE010000002.1:600000-1064792 GCA_030568015.1 Ogataea dorogensis | reverse complement strand
GTTGCAGGTGTTTACCTTCAGTGTTGCAGGTGTTTACCTTCAGTGTTGCATGAGTTGTAAACAAAGAAGGAAACCTTTTTGGGGGGGTCCCTTTTTTAGTTCAGAACTAGTGGGATGCATATTCGAGTCGCATGTGTTTACGTTTAGTGGTGCAGGAGTGTACGTTCGGTGATGTGGGTGTATACGTTCGGTGATGTAAGTGTTCACCTTGGTCGTGCAGGTATTTACGTCTGTGGTGCAGGTGTTTTTAGCTGCAGGATATGTAAAGAAAGCCGTTATTTTGGGATATTTTAGCGGTGTGGAGAATCAGTGAAGTGTGAAGAAGGAAACTTCTTCAACGGTTTCCCGACAAAACGGTTTTCGGTTATATTTAGCTAAAGTTCAGACCATGGAGTGCACACCAAAAGGGAACTCTTATACCATTTTCAGATTATCAGGATGTGCTAACGTTTTTTGCGCCTTCTAGTGCGCCATTGTTGCGTGCTGCAGACAATATTTGGAGAGCTAATTTGATATTCTTTGTGGTTCCCACACCACACTCCCAGAAACAAAGGAGACGAAGGAAATATTCCCTCTCTCAATAAAAACATTCCCATAAATTCCCCGTGATCTTCATCCCGTGACTTACATCCATACAGATTTTAAATCTTGAAATATTAAATTCCCATGAACTATTCAGAGGTTGATGTGAAATATGATCGGCAGGTTCGTCTTTGGAATTTGACCGGTCAGAAGTTATTGACCGAGGCACGCGTGTGCGTGATAAATGCGTCGCCTGCTGCCTGCGAGACGGCCAAGAATCTGATTCTACCGGGCGTGGGCAAATTGACCATTGTGGACTCGCAAGTTGTTAGTGAGGAAGACATTGCGACAAACTTTTTTGTTGTAAGGTCTGATTTGGGACGGCCTCGTGGTGAATGTGTTGCGCGCGAGCTAGCCGAATTGAACGAGGATTGTAATGTTAGTTATGAGACTGTGTCGTTTGAACAGCTGGTTATGGACACAGACTACTGGGCACAATTCGATTGTGTGGTCAATTGCATGCTGGATCCGCATGTGGACCTGATTGAGCGGTTATGGGACTTGAATGTGCCGCTATTCCATGTTTATTCCGTTGGAGTCTATTCGTTGGTGCGGCTTTATTGTGCGGAGCAGACGATTATGGAGACCCATGCGACAAGGCCGGATGATTTGCGACTGGATGCGCCCTGGCCAGAGTTGCAACAGTATATAGATGGTGTGGAGGATCTAGGCGAGGTGCCATATAGTGTTTTATTGGCCAAGATCTATCAGGAGCTGGTGAAAGATGGTCAGAGACCGACAGCTCGTGCGGCAAGGGAAAGGTTACGTTTGATGGGGGATACTGATAATGTGGCGGAGGCGATGAAGAAGGCGGCATTGGTGACACGAAAATCGAATGATGTTTCTCCACGTGTGATGGAATTGATGCAAGAAATCAAAGATGGGATGTTCTGGGTTTTTGTCCGGGCTTTGAAACAATTTTATTCCAAACATGGAGTTTTGCCTCTCAATGGCTCATTGCCTGATATGGCCAGCAACACAGATAGTTATTTGAGACTTCAGGAGATTTACAGAGCCAAACATGAAGCAGACGTTCAAGAAATGAAAAGTTTGGCCCAAAAAGAATGTCCTGTTTCTGAAGACGATCTGCGATTATTTGTTAAGAATTGCAGTGTTTTAGACGTTCATTATGGCTCTAAAAACATCTGGAGTCCTCAAATACTCGAATCTGCTGACCCGTTGCTTCAAAATATCAACATTTATTTCGGATTTCTAGCTTTAGACAATTTCTACAAGCAAACCGGAAGATTACCAACACCAAAAGATCAATCAAAGATTCGAGCACTTACAATCTCCGAACTTTGTCGTCATAAGAACGTAAAAACGTTTCCAAACGGCCTCGACCGCATTCTTGACGAATTGTTACGCTCCGAAGGAACTTGTCTTCATAACGTCTGCTCATTAACAGGAGGAATCGCCGCCCAGGAAGTCATCAAGATCCTCACCAAACAATACGTCACCTTGGACAATTGTCTCACCTTCGATGGTGTGCACGGCCACGCAGCATCATGGCGTATCGTATAATAGCATAAACATCCGTACACCCGCTCGTATTTTTCTCTCTAAATGTTTTATTCAGACTCTGTAGGATTCAAACCAATCGACTCAGAATCCGAGCGTTGGACATTGGAAGTGTCCAGTTTGGGTAACACTCGTTGGAATTATGGCTCTAAACTTCCAGGACCGGTTGAAAAACATCTTTTAAGCCCATTGAAACCAGAACCTTATGGAGAATACCCATTGGATAAGGCAATCGAACAGGCAGCTAAACGGTTCGCTGAAGTACAACACGAATCAGGAATCTGGCCAAATCAATATAAAGGACCAATGTTCATGACAATAGGCTACGTGATCGCTTCTTATTACACCAAGACCCCGATTCCCGATCACGTGACCCACGAACTGGTGCGGTATCTGATCAACACTGCGCATCCTGTTGATGGAGGATGGGGGTTACATGAGACTGACAAGAGCACGTGTTTTGGCACGACGATGAACTATGTTGTTTTGCGACTTTTAGGGCTTCCTGCTACGCATCCTATTTGTGTTAAGGCGCGCAAGACGTTAATATCTATGGGTGGAGCTACTGGCAATCCTCATTGGGGAAAGATGTGGTTGGCCTTGTTGAATTTATATGATTGGGAGGGTGTGAATCCTGCTCCAAGTGAATTCTTTGCATTACCATATTGGATGCCTGTTCATCCAATGAAATGGTGGGTGCATACACGAGCCATTTATGTTGCTGTTTCATATCTTTATACCAGTCGGGCTCGATGTGAGTTGACTCCTTTGTTGGAGGACTTACGAGAAGAGTTGTATACGCGTCCATTTGGATCGATTGACTTTTCTCAATATCGCAATCATGTTTGTGGTATTGATTTATATTATCCGCATACAAAAGTGTTGGATTTTGCCAATTGGATGATGGTGAAGTACGAGAAGATCCGTCCTGACTGGGTGAAGAGGCGTTGTAATGCCATTGCGTACGATTTGGTTCTGAAAGAGCTTGATAATACTCAGAATTTGTCGATTGCTCCAGTCAGTGCAGCATTTTCTGCCATTGCAGTTTACGTTGAGGAGGGGAAGAGTGCCAGATTCAACACAGTGATCGGTCGAATGAAGGAGGTGATGTTTTTGGGTCCTAATGGGATGACTGTGATGGGAACGAACGGATCTCAAGTTTGGGATTCATCTTTTGCTATTCAGACCTTCCATATGGCTGGAGTACTTGAATTAGATGAAGTGAATGTTGCTCATGAAAATGCTGTCAATTTTCTATTACGGTCTCAATTTGATACCGAATGTGTGAATGGCTCATTCAGAGATATTCGATATGGTGGCTGGCCATTTTCCACCAAAGACCAAGGATATCCGGTGAGTGATTGCACTGCCGAGGCAATGAAGGCAGTTCTAATGGCGCGGCCCACAGAGGAAATGATCAAAAGACTTGAACCAGCTGTTGATATCGTTCTTTCGTTACAAAATGTTGATTGGAGCTCGCGATTCATGTCGTATTACGGTTCTTTTTCAACCTACGAAAATATCAAGGCTACACCACTTCTGGAACTTTTAAACCCTGCAGAGGTGTTTGGAAACATTATGGTGGAGTATCCATACGTTGAATGTACCGACTCGAGTGTTTTAGGATTGGTTTACTTCCAAAAACATAGTCAATACCGTTCCAAAGATATCCAGACAGCTATTGATCGTGCAATCACATATATCAGCAATGCACAGAATAAAGACGGATCTTGGTACGGATGCTGGGGAATTTGTTTCACCTATTCCAGTATGTTTGCTTTAGAGGCATTTGCTGCCACCGGACTCAGTTATCAAACAGATGAACGAGTCAGACGCGGATGTGAATTTCTAGCCTCTAGACAGCTACCAGATGGAGGTTGGGGAGAATCAATGAAAGGATGTGAAACACACACATACGTTTCATTACGTGAAGCAAATGTGGTTCAAACAGCATGGGCATTGATCGGTTTACTGCTTGCAAATTATCCAAACCTAGAAGTGATAGAAAAAGGAGTGGCAGTTCTACTAAAAGCTCAAGCAAAAGACGGAAGTTGGCCAATGCAAGAAACCGTCGGGGTGTTCAATCATTCATGTGCAATTGAATATCCAAATTATCGATACATCTTCCCAATCAAAGCATTGGGAATCTACAGAAACCGCAAAAATGGTCTCTAATCGTATATAATGCTGACATAATCAACAATTCATCCACTCCGCCACTGTTTCTGTGCGTTGCCGACCAGACTTTCGACATACATGGAATATGTGTCATTATCTGCGCGTAGTTCCTCTAGTCGGCCGTTCCATGCCCCCACCACCTCCAAAAGCTCCCCACGAAGCGTCTCCAGGTCTTCCAGCTTGTCTGTCAAGTCTCCGGCGTTTCTATAATATGATTCTGGTTGTACCACCTTATGCATCTTTTCCACCACATCTTCTGTTTTGGCCAACACGGTTTCTTTATCCTCCACACGCGGGAGTCTGCTTTCCAGTGCCAATTCTCCGACTGCTGTGCTGTACAAACTGCTCATTCCCTGAACATGACGCGGAAACACCTCGTCGAGATCGATTGGAATCCGTAGACTCGTCAACAGCCGTCGCCGAAGAACTGAACGCTTCCAGTTGACCTGTTGCACGTTCATTGGCTGCTGTACCAGACGCGAAAAGACGTCTACACAGCGGGGATCCAGCTCGAGACAGGACTCATCAGAAGCCGACTGGGCGGGAAGGATCGAGCCCAATGCTTGTGGAAGATCTGCCAGGGGATCTTTGCTGCTGAGGACCGGCCCTGCAGTCTCTGGCGCTTCGAATTCCTCAAACTCGCCGAAATCGTCAAACTCGTCTTGCATGTAAAAAAATAATATCAAAAAGCAAAAAAAAACGTGCTGACTCTGAGGATCGAACTCAGGACCTCCAGATCTTCAGTCTGACGCTCTCCCAACTGAGCTAAGTCAGCAAGTTCATAGATTTACAATGGTCACAAGCTTATACGGTAAACACACCAAATTGGGCCTGATAAATGACAGCCACATGTAGGTCATCACATATACACACGTAGGCTAACAACATAATCTTGGTAAAAGATATAGTCATTGTATGATTTAAAAGATTGCTATTTCCAAAGCCGATAAGTACCCCTCCTCCCTATCGTCGCTTATAATCTTACGATAGCCGAAATGATACGACAATTTTTTTAGAAATTCGTGACCTTTCTCTCATCTCATGCACAATAACAATACAACGAGGGGTGCAAAGTTTGCATACCCCCTATCTTTCAAATAGTATATAAGCTGCCAGGAGTTTGCCATTGGACTTCAATGTTGAGACCCGCAAGAAAATTCACCACCTCTGCAATCAGACTATTCGAAAAAGAGACCGAGGCCCAAGCCCGCGCTTCTGAGACCATCAATCCTCATGGTCAATTCAAGTCATTTGCCCAATACAGACTCAAGATTGTTCAAAAAGACCCGCTCTCATTGCAAACCAGACGCACTTTTGTTTTGAGTCACGGGGCGGCTGACAAGCGCGACGAAGTCGAGACCGCCAAGTTCAAAGAACTCGCCAAGAGAATTTCTTACAGAGAAAATTGAGTTCTAGCCGGTCTAGACTAATTATATGGTAATGAATAATGATTTATAAACAAGAACGATAAACCGAATCTTCGTAGATTGGTGCTCACCACACACCTTTCTTAACTCCTGGTAATTCTCCCTCCTTTGCCATCATACGGAATTGGTATCTACTCACGCGAAATTCCTTGATGATCTTCTTTGCTGTACCTGTTTCCAAGCACCGGTCACGGATCTGATGCATTCTAGTGTAATTTGGCATTGCTGAGAGTTGGATTTGTGCCTCCAAGCGCACTTTCTGAGGCAATGCTTGGTTTCTTGAGATGAATTTTAAGGCCTGAGTGGTGACCTCATGTTGCGCAGCCATCTGTCTTTTGAAGTTGTCTCTCAGAACACGCGTGTTCAAGAATCCCGATGGAGCTCGCACTGGTTGTGGAAACCTTTTCAACCCTTTGACAACGTTGGACATGGTGAAGAGCTTTTTTCAAGGTTTTGAATTTTTCTTGCAGTTATGAGCCAAGGTTGTGGTGCAGAGATGCGTCCATTAATATTAATGAAAATTTGATTGGCTCAATCTGGTGGAAAAAAAAAATACTCACAACCAAACTCTTCCCTTCTACAATGTTGTCCAGAAGATTCTTCTCCTCCTCGAGACACGTGGCCAAGTCTTTGGTCACTAAGCTTCCTAACGGTCTCACTGTGGCCTCCAAGCCAGGTTCGCAAGGCTCGTCTTCCATTGGTTTGTACTTGAATTCTGGTTCTAGAGCAGAGAACCCATTCAATTCTGGTATTTCTGCTTTGACCGGTCGTTTGGTGGCTTCTTCCAAGATTGCTGCCGAGTCGTCTGCATTCTCTGGTGTTGAAATTGCCAGCTCCAACGCTAAGGAGGTCACCGGACTCGCTGTTGCTTCGTTCGCCAATGGTAATGCTAAAGAAGCCATGAAGAGCATCAAGGCTGTGGTTGGCGGACTGGAGTCTTTGCTTTCCGACTCTGCTGTGAAAGAGAAGGCCGCCGAGGCTGCTGTGTTTGCTGCCGGCTTCGAGAACAACCCTAAGCCAATGATTATTGAGCATATGATCTCCACTGCTTTCCAGGGAACCTCGTTGGCTTTGCCAACTTATGGTAAGCCAGACACCGTCGGATCTTTGGAATCAATGGACGTCAAATCGTTCTTGGGAAAACAATTCGTCACCTCGAATGTTGCATTGGTCGCCGTTGGAGACGTCAACCACGATGAGTTGGTCAAATTCGCATCCGAATTGTCTGTGCCTGCTGGTCAAAAGCCATCGGTGGAGCCATTCCACTTCTTGGGTTCCGAGGTCAGATTGAGAGACGATACCATCCCAACTGCTAATGTTGCCATCTCCGTGATGGGTCCTTCTGTCAACTCGCCAGATTACTTCGCTGGTTTGGTTTCTTCCGAGATCTACGGCTTGTACCAACACAACAACTTGTTCTCCCAATACGAGGGCTCGAAATTGGCTCAATTCTTCTCCGCCAACCCAATGTGTGACGAGTTCGACCACTTCTCTTTGGGATACTCTGATGTTTCCTTGTGGGGAGCTTACTTGGAGACCGACAAGATCGAGTACTTGGACGAAGTGGTGCACTTCACCATGAAACACTGGTCTAGTTTGGCTTCGGGAACTTTCTCCGATGCTGAGCTCGAAAAGGGTAAGGCCATGTTGAAACTCAAGTTGCTCTCGGAGAAGGCCACCTCTGGCGCCGAGGCCGAGTCGTTTGCCACTTCGATCTTCACCAAGGGCTTCGAGCCTTCCGAAGGAGAGATCATCAAATCCATTGACGAAGTCTCGCACAAAAACGTTGTCCAATGGAACCAGAAATGGGTCTACGACCAGGACATCGCTGTGGCCGGAACCGGCCAAATCGAGGCTCTGTTCGATTACGTCAGACTCAGAAACGACATGTCCATGGTTAGATGGTGATATAGTATAGACAAAAGAAAGTGCACAGCCACGGTTTTTTTATTTGTATGTTTTTGATAACGTAGCGAAAAAAAAAGTATATCTTGAAATGTTTAGACAAGGTTCTAGAATAATCCTGAGATCTGGAGTTTTGGCTCCTTCTCGTCGCTTGTATTCGTCACAGGCTCCAAGATCCAAACATTTTTATCCCTTGCTGGCTTTGGGAGGTCTTGCTTTGGGTGTCACTTATTACAATCTTAACAGCACCAGCAAGCCTCCAAAGGCGGCCGTTGAGCCTAGTGGGCCCTTGTTTAAAGAGTCTGAGATTGATGTCATCTTTGTTTTGGGAGGTCCTGGTTCTGGAAAGGGCACCCAATGTTCTAGATTGGTGAAAAACTACGACTTTGTCCATTTGTCAGCTGGTGATCTATTAAGAGCCGAGCAGGCAAACCCAAATTCGGAATACGGAGCTCTTATTGCACATTATATCAAAGAAGGATTGATTGTGCCTCAGGAGGTTACCATTAATCTACTTAAAAACGCCATTGTGGAACAATATTCCAAGAATGGCAAGACTAAATTCTTGATCGATGGATTCCCTAGAAAGATGGACCAAGCAGTCTCATTCGAAGATCTCATTGTCAAGAGTAAATTGACCTTGTATTTCGAATGTCCTGAGGAGGTGATGCTTAAAAGATTGCTGGAAAGAGGAAAGACTTCGGGAAGAACCGACGACAACCTCGAGAGCATCAAAAAGAGGTTCAGAACCTTTGTCGAGACAAGTATGCCCGTGGTGGACTTCTTCGACGGTCAAGGCCGCGTGGTCAAGGTCAATTGTAATCAACCTGTCGAAGAGGTGTATTCCAAAGTGGTGGCTACTTTCGGTGAAAAGGGTATCACCAACAAATAGACCTGTATATCATCATTTAATTTCGTTCCAAACAGCATTGAACCTAGTCGATTGGTATTTCTGTTTCAATTGTTTCAATAATGCTGGATCTATCTTGTTTCCCATAGTATTGAGAGTACCGATAGCGACCAAAACACGATATGCTGATTCTTCTTGGTCGATCAAAGCCGGTCCAAACTTGTTTAGAACCATCACTAGTTTCTCGTATAATGGGCGACTATTGGTCTTTCTAATAAGCACGGCGTAGTTGAGAACAAAAGTGGCAACAGAAATGCTCATAAACTTTTCGGTCTTGATGCTTTCAAGCAGATCATCTAGGAAAATGACAGTTAAAACATCTGGATCAGCAAAAATGCGTTCACCCCAGGATTTGGCACTAAAGATATTCACCAATAAACGAATAGTCATCATGACAACTTTCGGGACTTGTGAAATGAGTCCAATCTTGATCAGATCAAAAAGATTCTCAAATGGTGGAATATTAAGAATCACTCCGCGCAAAATGTCAAAGCCTAACAATTTCGACGTGTTATCCCATTGAAGGATGATTTGGCCTGCCAAACTGGCCAATTGCTTGTAATCTTGACAGTTGATAGCAGTTTCAAATTGGTATGCGTCGAGCTGATTTTCTAGCGATTGTTTCGAGTTGAGTTTCTGGAACCCAGATATCAGTTTTGGCTCGTCCAATTTGGAAAATTGCAGATATTCAGTATGGGGAAGAATTCCAGTTTGATATGCTGGATCCTGATAAGGTTGATCGGATTGTTGGTGTTGATCGAAAGACGTCCCTGCTGTATTAGCCAAAATGAAATCCACTACTTGTTGACCATATGAAGCTGGTAAGTCATTATCTAAAAGAAACTTATCTGCCACAGCATAAGGACTTTCATTCGTGTTGAAAGGCAGTTTCAATGGTGGCTGACCATCGGCAATATCAACATCAAACACATAATCGTAGAATTTGCCCATATATTCCTTCTTCTTGTCGGTGGAAGTAGAATTGACAACTTCTCCAATTTTGGACCATCTATTTTCACTCCATTGATAGACTTCGACAGTTCCAATTTCTGTTCTGATCATCTTGGTTTCTCCTTCGGTAGATCCATTGGTTTTCAGAGCTTCTCTGCCTTGCAATTGATCCTTATTGACATTATAGACAGATTCATTGATAGTTGAATTTTGCAGATCTGTCTCGAATTTGTCCAAAATTTCTCTGGCAGCAACACGAGATCCGACTCGGGTGAAAACACGCACTTTAGAGTCACTAGATCCCGCAACTATGTCACCATTGGCTAATACAATCACCTTCCAAACAGAAATACAAGGTAATGTAATCACTTGAACACATTCATTCTCGTTCCACACCCTGATTGTTCTATCTTCTCCAGAACTCACCAATTCTCCTGTAGGAAGTAATGCTAAGGAATACACGAAATTGTCGTGGCCATGGAGCGTCTTGAGTAATTTTCCGTCCATAGTCCAAAATTTGATAGTGGTGTCATTCGAACAACTAACAATCGTCTCATCCGGAAGAACCAACACATCACGAACTACATCCGCATGTGCAACCCATTGACCTGTTTGCTTGTCTCCTAACCACGTGCGAATCGTTCTATCTGCTCCACAAGTGACAAATCTGGTCTCCGAAACAATCTGTACTCCCCATACCGAGTTTTCGTGGCCTTTCAAGTCATAAACAACCGTACCATCCTTGTTCCACACCTTTGCAGTTCCATCCCAAGATCCACTCATGATTAGATCGTCTCGGGAGGTCAGAGCACAAACGTTTTTCTCATGACCAACCAATATATAAGCAGGATCTATCCAATCAAAAGTGGCATCTGGAAGAGTCAAATTGATCAATGAATCATTACCGCCACTAACAACATACGATTCAGAACCATGATGATACCATGTGAGACTGTTGACGAAATTGGCCGCCTTAAAGTTGATAGTTGGTTCACCCCAAGATCTCGGGTCAATTCTACGCCAAACACGTATAGTGGAATCTCTGGACCCAGAAACAATGGTATCAGCATCTGTCGAGCAAAGAGCTCGAACATCGTCTTCATGGCCGTCCAATGTGGCCGATAACTTGAAGGTAGACATTTGCCTTTGAATAAAGATGGTGTAGAGATGAAAGAGAAAAAAATATTATATTCTTGATCTTTTTTAGTTACGTGGTAATCACATTTATGGCCATTCATAAAACAACCAGATATTTGATAGTGGCCGTTGTTGTGGTGGTGG
Source organism: Ogataea dorogensis (assembly GCA_030568015.1). Lineage (NCBI taxonomy): Eukaryota > Fungi > Ascomycota > Pichiomycetes > Pichiales > Pichiaceae > Ogataea > Ogataea dorogensis. The sequence goes on along the minus strand of JAJLTE010000002.1, from coordinate 1,054,037 downwards.
CGTTTATGGTGTTCATGAACACGCCATCATCCACAAAGCCACATGATCCACAGACGTCGCCAGAAAAGTCCAAGAAGTTGAACAGGTACTCTTCTTCTGTGGGAAAGTATGGTCTACAATTTAATGACAAGCTTATGGGCAGGGTCAAAGGTTCGTCACAAGATCATCTAGCAGATCTAGATCATAATGGAGATATTTCTTTTGAGGAAATTATGAGTGTTTTGGAGTTTGATGCTACCAAACTGAACGAAACAAGTGAAGACGTGGTGGAGGAGAATATGGACTTCTATAGAGAAGTGTATTCAAAGAAGGTTACGGAACCGAAGTTTGCCAAACTTACATACAACGAAGTTTATGATGACAATGGATTGAAACGGGTTTTGAGCAAAGATGAGTATCCTCGTGCAAGTGCTACATTGTTAACATTGGTGAGAAATAAAGAATTGAAAGCAATTGTTCATACGATTCGACAGATCGAAACCACGTGGAATCATAATTTCCATTATCCATACACATTTATTGGAGATGAACCGTTCACTGACGAGTTCAAAAACACGGTCAAAAGACATTGTTCTGGAGAAGTGTTTTTCGAGTTGATTCCACCTGAAATCTGGAACAAACCTTCAAATATCGACCCAGATCTCGAGAAGAAGGGAATTGAAAAGCTTTTGGACAATGGGGTCCAATACGCAGACTTAGAAAGTTACCATAATATGTGTCGATTCAATTCCGGCTGGTTCTACAGATTGGAAGGACTCAAGAAGTTCAAATGGTATTGGCGTTTCGAGCCTAATACGGACTATTATTGTTCCATTGATTACGATATTTTCAAGTTCATGGAGGACAATAACAAGACATATGGATTCACCATCTCGTTATATGATGACCCTTTGACTGTGGAAACATTGTGGCCAGTGACTTTGGATTTTGTCAAGAAGAATCCTCAATATGTCCATCCTAATGGAGCATTCCGGTGGCTCACAGACTCGGTGCAGAACCCATCATACACAGAGCAGGCCAACGGATACTCGACGTGCCATTTCTGGTCGAACTTCGAAATCGCCAACATGGACTTTTACCGTGGAGAGGCGTACTCTAAATGGTTTGACGCTCTTGAGGCCGCTGGCGGGTTCTATTACGAGAGATGGGGTGATGCTCCAGTGCATTCTGTCGGCGTGGGACTGTTTGAGGACAAGAGTAAGATCCACTGGTTCAGAGATATTGGCTACCACCATTCTCCATACAAGTCGATTCCTAACTCGGATAAATGTTCTGCTCCGGAAGATTCGGGCTATTTTGCACCTGAAGATGTGCACCGCCAGAATTGTCTCTCGAACTGGATCAAGTACGAGATGACGCACAAGGAACTGCAACAGTACTAATAGAATAATAAAAATCGTTATTTGGTAGTGGCTGGGTTTTGCGGCGCTGCGGCTCTTGGGCGGCTGGCTTTTATTACTAAAAAGTTTAGATCTTGCGGCTGGCTTGCTTTTTGGCCCAAAATGGTAGCATTCCTTGATCTAACAGATCATATAAAAGTGCCCACTAGTTCCATTACTTGGCACTAAACTAATGCTGATTCTTTCGCTGATTCTCCTTTCTGTTGCTTCCGCTTCCGGAATATATACCAACACCACTTCTAGTGCCATTGCCACTGCTACTCCATATATCACGGGATTCCTTGATAATGGACTTCCGCGGTTCAATATCTATGTTCCTACCGAGCTGGGTCCTTGGGAGTCTGTTTCCTTCGTTTCTGTTGGCAAGACCTCGAATTTCGACTGGGTGCCAGAAAGTTCCGAGTTATTTGCCGATTCGAGAAAACTCACCGAGTTTGAAGACGAGTCGACCGCCTCGACTGTTGAAGTGACTGTTCCAGACTTTGTTGCTGGCAAGACATTGAAATTTGTTTCTCCATCTTCCACCAATGTGAAAGATCGTGTTTTCACCGCCACATTTGCTGTTGTCATCAATTACGGATCAGTCAAGGTCAAGAGAGAAGAGAAGGTTTACTATTTGACGGGAACTATCAATTCTGCCGAGCTTGCCTTTAGTTCTGCGGCTCTTACTACCACTTCTAGTTCGTCTACCATTGGTTCCAGTTCGAAAGTTTCTTCACTACCTCTGCTCACCACAGTGACCACTACTAAATGTCCTAACGGATTGTGCTCTGTGGAGACTATGACAGAATTGCTTTCTTCTTACACTACCACCATTGGTGGAGAAAAGACGGTCGTGACGGAGTACAATATCTTGCCTGGATCGAGCTCACATAGCTACACCGCCTCACGGGTCACCAGCCACGGAAACCATACCGCCAACAGCACGACAGTGACCAGACACACCAGCTCTTTGCATACTACTAGCACGACAGCAGCCATTACTACGTACGAGGACGCGGCACACAAGGCCGGGTTCACGGGACTTCTTGCCGGCGCAGCAGTGGTGCTCGTGTGGCTGGTGTAAATAAATATTTAAATTATACTTCATGCAATCTATACTCGCCTTAAGACTTCTAGAGAAGAACGTTTATACGAACGTCACGCCGTTGCGCGTGCCATTTCGTGGACGTGGTGTATTTGGCGGGACGATGGCTGCTCATGCGACGGTTGCCGCGTTGAAATCGCAAGGAAATGGATGGAAGCCGATCTCGTTACATTGTCACTTTCTGGCACCTGTTTCGGCCACCAAGATTCTAGAATATCGTGTTGCAGACCTCAAGCAGGGGAAGAATTACCATACAAAGGAGGTGAGACTTTTCCAGGATCAACAGCTGGTTTTTTCTGCAATTTGTTCACTCCAAAAGAATCCATTAGAAGGAACAGCAGGAAAACTAAAAGGTCAATTAAACCATCATAGAAAGCCTCCAAAATTGGGTGAATTGATAGACCAAGAAACAGCTTTTCATTTATGGGCAGAAAAAACCAATCGACATTCCGAATTGGATAGATTATTATCCCATTACTCTCAAGAAGCATTGGAATGGAAATTTCCATCAGACATGTTTGATTTACAATTGATCAGTGAAAAAGAACGGAATATGGAACCAAATAAGCGCCAGATCTGGTATTGTGTGCGACCAAAGGAGAAAGTTGTAGATCCGGTGTTTAGATGGGCTGCAATTGCATATATGTCGGACTATTTCATGTTGAGTTGCAATATGAGATTGAATTTATTACCAATGTTTAGTACCAGGTTTTCGGTGTCATTAGATCATACTATTTACTTTAATGATCCATTAGGAGAAGGATGGGTTGTTGCTGGAGTTAGAAACATTAAAGCTGGAGAAAATCGAGCAATCATGATGGGAGAAATGTATCAAGATGGATTATTGGCTACAACTATTCAAGAAGGATTATCAGTTGCAGGAATAGAGAAAACCGTCTAGATTATGTACAATTAGAATTTACTTACTTCTTCAGATCTGCGCACTTTCTCTGATCATGGCATTGCTCACACGAACGAGATCAACATGATCAAAAATACTATCTCCTATTGGAAGAACGTCGAATTCAAACACCTCGTTTTCTTTCCAGAAAGAGTGAGGAATTTGGGCCATTGCCGAGGTTTCATTCGAAAGAATCACATGGCGTAGCAAATTATGTGGAATCTCCTTGCAATCGAACTTGGCTTTGGCTTTTGGTTGTTGTTTAGAGACTTTTTCTAGCTCTGCAACCATCCAATTTCTCGAATCAGTTTCGTCAACCATGGTTTCCAATCGAGTCAAATAAACTGCTGTAGCCAAACGAGTGTAATCGGAAACACGTGTATTAGGTTCTGGTGTTTTTGCCAATTTACTGAGGATCATTTGACCGGTAAATGGATACATTTCATATGCAGTAACAAGAGCAGCAGAAGCATTCTCAGGAGCTAATTTGTATTGACAAATAGCTGCAGAATATGCCAATGATGGAGTTAACCATTCACAATACGTTTGGACCAAATAACTTTGACAGAAGTCGAGTAAATATTGGTATTTTCCACTCATTATGGCATAGAAATCAATGAAATAACGTACTCCATATGGATCGTTTTTTGGATCAAATGATAGTAACAACTTGCAATAGTTGAGAGCAGTATAGAATGTTGATTTTTGAGTCAAAACAGTAATGTATTTGAAAATAGTCAGATAACACTGTCTATTGAGGAAAAAATCAAATGGTAACCGACAATCGCCTTGTCCGAGCTGGAAATTCGTCCGAAGACTCCAATCAAACACAAATAATGCTCTTTCAATCAATCCGTTTGTATTCGAGTTGTCTCCTTGTCGTTGAAGAATAGAAGTCACTTGTAAAATGGTTTCTAGATGGTATGGATATTGTTGTAATAAATGGATCAAAGCCTCATGATCGGGCTGTATGACTGTGGAAATGTAGAATTGGGTGGTGATTTGGCGAGGATACGCAGACGTCTCGACAATACGGAACGCATGTGGATCGTCAGGCATGATATCCATTGTCAAAGGTTTTTTCGGGGTTGGAATCCAATCGTCACGAATTTTGCACATAATTAGCTTTCGCGAAGTTCCAGGAACAGACCTGCGGTCTCTACCACACCAACCACGCACACGTTTGGCTAAAACCTTGATTTGTTGGAGAACGTCGGGACTAACAAAAGTGGACGGAGTGGCGTCAGCATCGTCGACAGCTGCGGCCGATAATTTTCCCAGAACAAGTTCAAACTCACGATCTGGATCGAGGTCACGCGGGTCGAATTGGAGAAGAGATTGGGCTGCGGAAAACCGTGCCGGAGTCAATTCTGGAGCGTCTTTTTCAAATATCGAAAACGGTCCATTAAATGGCTCTAATTCGGCCTCCTGAACAGGTTTCTGATCCTCTAACTTGAGTTGTGCCAAAATGGCATCAATATCTTCCTCTTGAGGCTTTTTCGTGGTCTTTTTCTTGCTTTTAGTCGGTTTTTTCACAACAATCTCAACAACAGGTTGTTCCTCTTCTTCAACTTCTTCGTCGTCCTCCTCGTCAGAACCACCCAACAATTGGAACACATTCGCCCGACGAATAGGAACCTCCTCTTCAAGATCGTCTACCGGCGTAATTTCTTCCGCCCTTTGAAGTCGTTTTAATTGCCTATTACTCATAAAATATTAAATTCTTTTTCGTTATTCTAAGCGCTCTCCTCCATACTGCCCTTCTCACGGAATTCAGCCGCAGCCTTGTCTTCCTTGACCAGACCCATGTCGTGAGCAAAAGTGGTAGTTGGCTTCCATTTGGAAGAAGTCAATGGAGAAGTCTCTTCCAACATCTTGTCAACCTGTTCCAAAGTCAAACCCTTGGTCTCTGGGATGAGGAAGATGGCATATAGCAAACACGTGACACACAAGGATCCCCAGATGAAGAAAACCTTGGCTCCAAGATTACCCTTGTCGGAATCGACCATGTAAGGAGTAATCACAGCGATAATACAGTTCCATAACCAATTGGAAGCAGTGGATAATCCGACACCTCTGGCTCTGATTGGAAGAGGGAAGATCTCTCCAATGACAACCCAAGCACCAGGACCCCATGTGGAAGCGAAGAAGAAGATGTAGATGCAAATGAATGAGATCATGGCACTGACAGTCTTATCGTTGTTTCCATCAACAGTACCAGCAATAGCGACGATGAATTGACAAACAACCATTCCTGCGGCACCGTAAATCATCAATGGACGACGTCCAACTCTCTCCATGGTATAGAAGGAGATTGGAGTGGAGACGACGTTAACAATGGTGGTAATCATGGAGATCAAGAACTCGTTATGGATGGTTCCCAAGGTTTGGAAAAAGGTGGTTCCGAAGTAGAAAATGAAGTTGACACCGGTCCATTGTTGCATCATTTGCAAAGAGGTTCCCAAGATGGTTTTTCTCAAGTTCGAAGATGGTCTTCTTAGACCACCAGTGAAACAAGCTCCCCAAGATTGCCAATAGCTATGGGTTGGAATGACACTCATTTCGTATTCGTGGTTGGCGACGATTTCTGCCAATTCTTCTTGAATATAATCACTGTCCACAGGTTGACCTCTCAATCTTGACAAAACTTTTGCAGCATCTTCCAATCTGTCTTTCAAGACATAGAATCTAGGAGAATCTGGAAGACACAAAAGACCACCACCCAAGATGATGGCCCAAATCAATTGCAAAGCAATAGGGATTCTGTAAGATCCGGAATCAGTACGATGTTCGGTTCCATAATCAACACAAGAAGCAAGCATCAATCCAATAGTGACGAAAAATTGGTAACCAGACACAATGGCTCCTCTAACTTTTCTAGGACTGATTTCAGACAGATACAAAATCACAATGGAAGAAACAAATCCAACACCAAAACCAGCAATAATTCTACCAACAGCCAATAAAGCAATGGTAGTGGATGCAATTTGAAGCACAACTCCAATGGCATAAACCAAACATCCAGTAACAATAATGATTCTTCTTCCAAACATATCAGCAAGATCTCCAGCAATAATGGCACCGAAGAAAGTACCAGCAGATAGAATGGAAGTAATAAGAGATTTATCTGATGAACTCAAAGCGAAATTCGGATCATCATAGGCTTTATTGGTGAATTCATGGATGAAATAGTCCATACCCATGACTCCGGAAATGTATCCGGAATCGTATCCGAAAAGGATACCACCAAACGCGCCAAACGCACACATAAGATAAGCTTTCACGGTCAAGGGAGCCTCGACTCTGTTAACATCGGCAGTTCCTGCCACTCCGACAACACCTCCGGCCATTTTTAATAGTATAAGATGAACATACAAGGGAACAGAGGGGGTATTTATAGCCAAGAAAGGTGGGGTTGGTTTCCCGGACTATTGCCTTTGATGTACGTTCGGTTGAAAATGGTAACGTGTTGAAATTCGTGCATACGCCGTATGGTTTTCGAAGCGAGAAATTTTTCCATGTCAATGTCGGAAGTTCTGGTAGGGTGGGGGATATCCCCGATGCTGGTTATTGATGAGCAGGCTGGTTAGAGACGGACTCGGTCCATGTGTTGGTGAGGTTTCCTTGAAAATCTGTTTAAGAAATCTTCCGTTTACCCACTAACTAGTAAAAATTCCAAACAATAGGTTCCCCACCAGTCCGCAAAATTTTAACAAAAAAACATCATGCATCATGCAAAGTGGGGATAAATGTCGCCTATTTCGGAATAACCAATTTACAGGTTAATCCAGAGTACATGACCCACACGGCATTACGTCTTTGTGGGGTTGTGGAGTGACTCTTGTTGTTGCGCACCATGTGGAATCTGGCTGCGGATAAATTAGTCATGACATATTCTGCACTTAGTCAGATTCGATGATGACCTGCAAACTTTGGCTGGTCATTGAATTCCCTCTCCGGGCCTTGTCGATCGCCTCATAATTCTATTGTTTGACACTATGTGGTTGTAAATTTCAGACGCACGTTCTTGCCAACTCGGAAAATACTTCGGACGGAAAAATAATCCACATCCCGCATGCAAAAAAACGCATAAGGAGTGTGTTCTGCCCTCCTACCACATTCATTACAGAATCTTACACTGTACCAGAAGAGAGCGGAGCAATTAACGCAAAGACGTGTTTTCATGGTACAATGACGTACAAAACTGGGACCACAAATTTTCGTTCCGAGAATGTGTCCAATTCGACATACAATCACGCATTTCACCGAACAATAATGCTGCAACATCCCCACAAACAATTTAATGTAAAGCTCAGCAGCATGATTGTAAAAGTCTGGCCAGGCGACTGAGATGAAGGTGACCGAGACGGATGAGCAGTAAGAGGTGGGGTGGAACACTGAGTTGGTTGATCAGGTGGAAATAATGAGTTGGTGGATGGAGCTGTTCAACGACTCGTTAATGAGCCATTCGATGTTCCCGAGTCGAGCTCAATTTACATTCTACCTTTCAACACTGTCGACCACCATTTGTTGTCCTGATGTCTCATCAGACGTTTGACACCATGAACACCTCATTAATTTCCTGAAAGTCCACAAATTCCCAATATTGGCAGTCTTATCGTATTTGGCCAAAAAACGCGCCCGACTTTATCATGTCTATCGTTTCTGTGGAGGTGGATGGGACCCATCTGGTCTCTTTAGAAGATCTACCAGCTCAACCATCCAATCTTGGAGTTCAATTGAAGAACAATGAGGTGGAAGATTATCATCGCTTTTTATCCGCTTTGGATAAGTCTGCACGTAAAATTCTAGCTATGGAGGATTATTATCAACCTACAGATATCATCCGGTTTCCAGGAATCAATATCCATCGTCCAATTGATCAGAATAAGAAAGGTTCTTGGGCTTATAAAGTGACTATTAAAGACACTAAACCAGAACTTTCTAAATGGAGACCACTTGAAGGACGTACTATTTGAACCTTGGATTCCTAAAGCAGATGCTACAGTGGTTACTCGTGTTTTGGAAGCAGGAGCTATAATTGTTGGTCTTTCTACATGTGAAAATCAATGTAGTAGTACAAGTTCCAATATTGCAATGACTGGAAACGTCGAGAATCCATATGGAGATGGACATTCAGCTGGTGGTAGTAGTTCTGGATCGGGACATTTAGTTGGATCAGGAGAAGTTGATTTATCTATTGGAGCAGATCAAGGAGGAAGTATTCGTGTTCCTTGTGCTCATTGTGGTTTAGTTGGATTAAGGCCAACATTTGGACTTGTTCCATATACTGGAATAGGTAGTCTTGAGATCGATATTGATCATGCTGGACCAATGACAAAAACAGTTCTGGATAATTGTTTATTACTTCAAGTGATTGCTGGTAGATTGTTTTGATCGACAAAAGGATGTTCCGTTTTATGATCAAGTGTTGGATTATTATACTTTGACAATAAGTTCATCAGTGAAAGGCTGAAATTAGGTGTTTTAAAAGAAGGTTTGGAGATTTCAAGACAACTGGATGCCGAGATTGTCAAAGTGACCATTTCTCGTCCGGTTGCTCCAGGAATTTGGTCTGTTAGGCTACCAAACGGGACGAAGAGTTTTGAAATCGACCGATTTCGTACGTCATACGGGAAAACTTAATCAATACAAGTTTGATCGTATTCCTGTCAATACCAAAAGTGGACTTGTTAACGGATTATATTTGTTAGAGAAATATCCGGAACTCTATACTAAATGCATGAACCTGCAGTTCAAAGCACACGACGAGTACAATAAAATGTTGGAAAGTGTGGATCTTTTAATGGTGCGAACGGTTCCCCGAGTGGCTCCGCGGCATGGGGTGCGTGATAGTACTCCGTTTGACTGGATAGAATCACCATTGGTTTGAATGCCAATACCGGTGTGTTCAACATGACAGGTCATCCTGCATTGAATGTTCCAATGGGATTTCTTCTAAGTGATGAGGAAGCGGAAATGGAGTTCCCGGTGGGATTACAATTGGTGGGATTTCATTTCGACGAGGCAAAGATATATGCAGTTGCATATGCACTTGAAAGGGAGTTGATTTGAGTGTACATCTGGGTGGATTGAGCGAAGTGGTTTCAATCAAGCGGGAGTCAGCATTTGCAAACTTAAGATAAGGTATTAATTACGTTTTGGTCTGAAAGCGCATATACATCCTGGAATTGATCTATTTAAAAGCGAAATTTATGGAGTGTAATTGGAAGGTACGATAAGATCGACTTATCTGGTAGCAACTTGGATCACGCGGATCATCTCCATAGACGTAATTCCGTCTATAATGTCTTGACCGACTTATTCTTCAGAGCCTTACTGGTATACTCTAATTAATAGTGCTCCACCAACATCCTCATTCCATGACCGTATAACATCTTCGCATCCTGTAACATCACCCATTCCATCAAAGGAACCATTATACATAAACCCAGATAGCATCTTTATAGGGCAACTTCCCCACATAATTGATCTACGTACCCTCCACCCATTCATGATAGGGCAAGATCCCAAAATATTCGCTTACCTAAGACAAATTCAAAAGTGAGGGGAAGGATTTAATATTCTTTATGATGAGGATTCGCCCCCGTTTTACGTTGTTTCGGCAATTTAGTGCAGCACGGCCGGTTCACAAGTTTGATCTTGCGGCCGAGCAGAAATGTCGTTCAATGCTTGACAGTTTCAATGATTATGAGCATTTATTTCAGAATGAGGACGGGTCCAAACGGATTCCTCAAGAAGACGAATTAAAGAAGATTGCGTATTTAAACACATATGCTGGACAACGTCAATTGGGGTTCTTTGAGGCGTTCATGTTTCCTAAAGAGAATCAGCAATTATATCTTGCTAATGATCGGGATTTAGACAAATTAAAAGCTTCTTCAGGATTGATTATTGATAAGATCCCATATGAAGATACTTCTACAGGTGAAATTAAATGGAAGATTGTTAGAGAAGGTGAAGAGAAAGAAGGATGGGAAAACATTGCCCATTTTCTATTTGTTCCTGCATGTGTGGCTCTAATGGTTGCTTTAGTTTGGAGGGACGATATGAATGTGACAGAATGGGCTCGTCGCGAATTGTTGTATCGAGTTAAAACTAAAGCAGAACAAGATAATGATACGGCTGTGTTAGAGACATTCAAGAAACATGGAGATCCTCGTTCATACGACTTCGATTACGTTGGTTTCAACAAGGATGATGAAGTTGTTGTTGAACGCATTTTAAATGGCGAATATGATCGACTTGCTCGTCTTAGACGGAAAGTTTCCAACTCCGCCTGATTATTTATTATCTAGCGAAATTATTTATTTCTTTTGCTGCCAAGGCAACCCTACAAAAAAATAAAAAATAATCATACTATTATTCTCATTAAAAACCGTCTGGAAAGAACGCCTTTATTTTTGCAAAATCACTAATTTATGGACCCGAGCGATTTCTCAGCAGGGCCTGCTCACATGAACGTCAAAACTGAGGCCGCCTGGACACCACCGGGGATGTTGAGTCGGGACCAACAAGATCAGTTCGGGTTCGATGCGAGCCTAGCTAGGTCTAGTACTCCTACATCTGAAGATACCAGTTATATGCCAAATACACTGAAAGAGCAGGTCACACGAAGAAGTTTTGAGAACTTCCATTTGGAGCCTCATGACATTCACGCCCTTCTAATGACTAACCCTCCCATTTTGGAATACCAACATCCATATATGCAAAATCCGCCTGCACAACAAACGCCCTGGAATGAAGTTCCTGCTGTTCTGGGAGACGGGTTGGTGAATGGAACCACCACACCGAATGGAATCGAATCTGCTCCCAATACAGGGCCCGCCATGCTAGCACCAGAATTCCTCCCTCAATCCATGCCAATACGCAGAAGAGTGTCCATTTCTAATGGACAAATCGGCCAAATTAGTATGATGTACCATCAAAATGACGCTAAAACAAAAGAGCAAGAAGCAGACTTACAAGTTAATCAAGATGGAGTGCCCCAACAACAATTATTCTACAATAATGAGGTCATATTTAATCCGAACGCAGGACCAATCCATGGAACTTCGGCATGGAAAAAACAACGGGTTTTGGAGAGAAACAGAATAGCAGCCTCCAAATGTAGACAAAAGAAAAAAGTCCAACAGGAGAAGCTGCAACAGGACATCGACGTCCTGACCAAAAAGAATGAAAATTTATACAAGAAAAATCAGTTTCTAGAGACTTTATTTGCCACCTTGAAAGAAGATTTGCGCGACGTGCAACTGCCCGAGAAAGTTAAACTCATTCTGACCAAAGAAAACATCTACGAAGGACTCACATTAGACGAGTTGGAACAGGACTTCTAATCTCAGTCGGTGTAGAGATGTGCTATGGAGCCAATATAATTTATTACCTAAAGTAAATACTCAGCTTTTTTTATTGATAATCATGAGTTCTTTTAATGATGCCATTAGTTTAGAGGAACAATCTGCTTATCGGGACAATCCCGAGATTGACACTGTCATTGATAACATTAGCAACAATTTGCTATTGGTTGGTAATGAGATGAACAATTTGAACAAGAACCTCAATTTCTTGCAAGATAGTTATGACAAGGGCATTTCGGTTTCCAAGTATCAACTAATGTCATCCAAACTCATTTCCAAGTTGATTGGATTATTCAAACAGTTGATGGATGAATCGCGCTGGATTAATGGTCTTGATAGTTCGTCTTTGAACAAATCTCAATCTCTTGTTCGAACAAGACTTAATACCACGTTGAAACGTTCAATGCAAGAATTTAATGACTTGCAACAGATGTATCTAGATTTGGAGAAGAAATTGAACGATCATAGCGCGAATCTAATTGCTCTTGAAACAGAACCAGCTGCAGTTCCCGAATCCACTCAAGATCAACAGATGGTGATCGAATACGAACCGGTCAATGCAGAAGAAGTGGAATATCAACGAACACTTATTGAGGAACGAGAACGTGATATCCAAAACATTTCAGAAGGAGTGACCGAATTGAACGAAATCTTCCATGATCTGTCCACCATTGTGATCGAACAAGGTACAATGATTGATAATATCGAATCGAATTTGTACAACACATTGCATGATACTCAGCAAGCTTCCAAACATCTTTTGAAAGCAGACAAATATCAACGAAACCGTCGTCGGCTCTGTTTCTGGATGTCTGTCGTGTTCTGTGTCATCTTTCTCTTTTTCTTGCTCATCATTGTGGCATGAGTTTCCACATATTCACCTTACCGTCATCGCCAGCGCTCAACAAGATGTCATCCTTCCACCATTTTAGACAATTAACCTCCGTCACTCCATGGCTCAACTCGTGCACTGCCATCACCTCCCATTTTCCCTGTGTCTCCTTATAGATCGCTATCCGACCATCCGACCCGCAACTGGCCAACAATCCAATCGAGTTCCATGCCACTCCGTAAACAGGCATCGTATGTATTTTAGGTAAGGTTGACTCCAAGATCCACTCTTCCTCGGACTTCAATGTCGATGGCAACGACGACCCGGTCTCATCCGTACTGGTCTTCTTCCAGATGCGCACCAATGAGTCGTCACTGCAATTGGCTAGTCGTAACTCATCTTTCTTTTCGAAATCCGCACACCAAACAGTTCCCTGGGCTCCTTGACAATTAGCCACACAAACCCATTCGTCTTCATCGTAATCGTCTTGCTTGAAAACTCGACAAGTATCGTCATAAGAGCTCGAACAAAGAACATGACGAGATGGATGCCATGAAACATTCTTAACATCTTGTTCATGTTCCTGAATAACACTGATACATTCAAACTCCTCGTTTGTTTCATCTGCTTCCCAAATCCAAATCGACTTATCTCTGGAGCATGAGGCCAAAAACAAGCCGTCATAAGACCAATCGACGCTTTTGACTTCATTTTCATGGCCTTCGATAATGGCCATCAAAACCCATTGTTCTGCATCTTCTTTACTCCAAATTGAAATGGTCGAGTCAAAGGACCCAATTGCCAACGATGGCACCTCACTTTTCGGCTTGAATTTGACACTTCTCATTGTCTTTGTATGTGTTCCATCGTCCAAAACCGCCACCAATTTGCATGTTTCCAAGTTATAAAGTCGACAGGTTTTGTCTGATGACACAGAAGCCAACAAATTACGACTCAAATCAATATCAATTGACCAACATTTGTCGGTATGGCCCGAGAAACTATGAACAAGAGAAAGGGACATAAAATATTTTCTTTAATATTATTTTATCTTGTTCAACATGTTAACAGCTCGTTTTCGATTTGGAGTGCGAGTCTTTTGTCGATTCAATTCGAAGGTTCCAGAAAGACCTGATGGATCCAAAGATGTTGAATCGTTCGGAAAACATTCAAATGTCTCTGCCTCTGGATCATTGCCTCCAATTGATAAGAGTATCGCTAGATATTTGGATCAGCCTAAAACCGAATATAATCCTTTAGAAAACAAGCCAGGAACTACATATGAATATCATGCACCAGAAAGGCCATCTGAACTTCGAAATAACCAGCTCAAACAATCTTCTCAACAACCAGCATGGAGAAAGCTGCTCCCCTCTTTTTTGGTTGGAGGAGCCCTTGTTTGGGGAATCTATGCATACAATTATATGAATATCGAGGAAAAAGACACAGATCCTGAACTTCTACGACCAGATAAGTTTCTTCCTTATTTGGTGTCATTCAAATATCAAATAGATCAAGATCATTATTTGATCGAACTTACTAGGAAAAATAGAGGCTCCAATTTGACCCCATATCAATCCCCATTCGATGGGAAAAAAATGTGGAGCGTGGAGATTCGTCAACCGGAAATCAACATTGTTCGAAATTATACTCCATTGCCTCTTTATGTGGCAGGAATCGACCCTGTGACTAATGAACCTCAATTGAGATTGATTACTAAACCTGACGAAGAAGGAAAGTTTATACTTTTGGTGAAACGATACAATACTGGTGAGTTTTCCAGATGGTTGACTAATCGTCAATTGCTTCAACAAGTTGATCTTCGTGGTCCCGTGGTGGAATATAAAGCTCCATTCCATCCTCTAGACAAACTACCTGAACGGCCTCAATTGCAACCTCTATTATCTCGAATCCCACCGGATCCAGAATATCCAGCAGATGTTCCAGCAGCAGAGACATGGGCATTTTATGGCGCAGGTACAGGAATTCTTCCTTTGCTACAAATATTGTACTCTCAAAATCCTCCTAAAGGGTTTGTACATGCATTTGTTTCATTGACAAGAGAGTCCAATCTACCTGCACAAATCAAAACACTTAACTATTTTGCCGAACAGTGTGGTCGGGCCAAATTCACCTATCTCATCAGTGAACACGGCGATAAAGTGGGGCCAAAACAAGTTCCTCCACCAGCTTTGGCGAACTTTTCAGGACTTTTAGATGTGAAAGTGGCCCAAAAAGCATACCAACAACTTTTGAAACAGAAAAAGGAGGAAGTGAGACGCCAGATGAAGGGAGAGGATACATCTGTTCAGGAAACTCAGGACATTCCAAAAATGGAGCTAAGACTCAAACCAAAAACGGCTTTTCAACAATACACCTTCTTCCGCAAACAGCCACCGCCAATCTATCCTTCATTTGCATTTGTCTGTGGCCCTGAGAGTTTTATTTCATATCTCAGCGGTCGACCAGATCTCAACAATTTAGAACAAAAAGATAACGGTCCGATTGGTGGTCTATTGAAAGAGAAGAACTGGACACTTTCCAACGTGAAAAGATTATTATAATATCTCTACATCGACCAAATATTCATCTTCGAGTTCGGTCTCACCCACGGAACTGTCCAAAGATAACTCTTCGTCGTCGAAGATCAAACGGACGCGGGTCTGGGGGTCCAGACTCAATTTTTTGAGATAATGTTGAGCAATTGCTCGAATGGAAGTGTCTGGATTCACCTGGACTCGGATCTCGTTGCGTTCGCGATCCTTCAACTTGATGGAGAAGTAGTTGGATTGTTGAGGCTCGGTTTCCTCGTCACTTATCAAAGTCAAGTTGGCAGAAAGTTCAACTTCCGCAAGATCATAGATGGCCACTAATGTACTATAACGTTTGTCCACAAGCAAATTAGGATCTATTGCGATTCCCTCACTTTCAAGCCTCACCTCTAACGAGTCTGGATAATTCTTGCGCACTAAAAAGATATCCAGGATCTCTTTGATGGTGGTCCCGATCTTGACTGCGATCTGAGTCTTGTCATTTGCAGTTTGTGGGTCCATCACAGTCAAGATGATTTCCTCAGACTCGACGTCTTCATTTGGCTCATCTGATTGCAACATCTTTTCCATAGACGTTTCTCGGCGTCGACTGCGCGCTGCAGACTCGCTGAGCAATACTGCTGTCACCTGGAATGCATCCCCAGTCTCTGTGAGCTCCAGATTTGCTCCAGAAAGTACCATCGATCCGACTCGTAAGTCTTGGGTTAAAATGATATCCTGCTCCTCAACATAGAACACCAACATATCTGGGTCTCTGAGTTGTTCATCGGGTAGTTTACGGCCATGTGCTGTCAATTGTTTCATGATTTCTCGTAGGATGGTTTTGAATTGTGCGTTACTTCGCACTCGAAGTCTAAACCCCAGACTTTCTCCAGTATCTAAACTAACTTGAACAGTAAGAGCGAAAACGGCCTTTTTCAACGAGATTTCCGTCCCATTCAATATAACTGTCTTGTCTGAAGATCCGTACTTCTCTAATAGCTCGTCCAATTCATTATCTTGGGAAAATACCAACTCCTTATCCAATTGTCTAAGAAATAGATCATCATTATTACTTTCCACCACGTTTGTTTTTTTCGTCTTTATACTATTCATTGGTCTTTTAAGTTTGAGTTGTGAGCTTTCGAGTCCCAATTGTTCAATCAAATTGTCATATTGGCCTTTAGAAGGTGCTTTTGATTCTATCACTTCTTCTGACTTAACCTCTTCCAAATCGATTGTCTCGGGCTCCAAACTTTCCTGTCGTTCCTTCGACTTCTTCTTCTTCCGCTTCTTACGCGGAATGTCAAATTGATCGTCGCCGAACGCAAAAAAGTCGTCTTCTGCTCGACTCATAAATAGGAGTAAATAATCAAATAATTAATTAAATAATTGTTCGATAATTTCTTTGTCTAGATGTTCCGGCGATTTGTTTCCACGGTGGCAGTCGAATATGTGAATTCCCCGCAATTTCGACTGCCTGCCAATTCTAGAGTAGTCAGTGGAATCCAGCCAACAGGAATCTTTCATCTGGGTAACTATTTGGGAGCCACCAAGACATGGCATATGATTTCAGAAAAGCTCGATCCCTCGTCGCAAATGATGTTGTTTGTGGCCGACTTACATTCATTAACAGTTCCACAAAACTATCCACAGCTACGAAAACAGCGATTCGAGGCTTTTGCATCGGTTCTGGCTTGCGGGATTGATCCTTCAAAGGTGACAGTTTACCATCAATCAGCAGTGCCAGAACACACACAGTTGCAATGGGTTTTGACCTGTTTTGCAGGAATGGGATTACTCAATCGGATGACACAATGGAAATCGAAAGCGGCATTGAAAAACGACGCTCAAATCCAAAACGAATTGGGAACCATTAAACTTGGATTGTTCTCATATCCCGTCTTAATGGCTGCTGACGTCCTATTATTTAATGCTACACATGTTCCAGTGGGTCAGGATCAAGCACAACATCTTGAACTCACTCGAGATCTGGCAATTGCATTCAATAAACAAACCGGATCGGATTACTTTCAATTACCAAAGACTTTAATGACTCCAACCAATAAGATTCTGAATTTGCGCAATCCGGCCAAAAAAATGTCGAAATCCGAACCAGATGAGCTTTCGAAGATCTATTTGACTGATCCTGCAGACGAGATTCGTCGTAAGATTTCGAAAGCCACCACTGATTCGATAGAAGGACCTTTAACTTTTGATCCTATCAATCGACCTGGAATTTCTAATCTCATCACCATTTACGCAGCAACTATTGATTCCACTGTTGAGGAAACCACTTCTTTAATTGGAAATCTGGATAAACGCGAATTCAAACATTTGGTGGCAGAAGCTGTCATTAAAGAATTGCAAGAGCCAGCAAGAAGATATCACGAATTGATGGCTGACCCAGAGAATTTAGAGAAACTGAGTAATCAGGGAGCCGAACAGGCTCGTCAATATGCCTCAGTCAATCTTCATGAAATTTACAAACTCATCGGAATGGACTCCTGATCCTTGTACATATATACATTATTCATTACAATAATTGCTCGTCCACTAAACCTGTGTTTTCGCCGTAGACCAGCAGGATCCGTTGGACCTCGCGATAACTGGAACAACTCAAGATGAGCGACTTTAGTAGTTCCTTGCGGTCCAGACCACAAATTTGTTCGCTCTTGTCGAAATATAATTGCTGGAAAATTTCCACCAGTCGAGTCTTCAAATTTAACTCGCACAATCTTTTGACATACAACGTGAGGAAGCTCTTGAAACTTTTGGAGTCTCCCAATTGATGGTAAACCAAAATCTTGTTCTCCAAATGATTTAAAGAGATGACGGTTTCCAAATTTTCATATCCTTCTTTCATCAACATCACTTTAGAAATCTTGTTAAGTAGACGGCCTTTTCCACGTCGAAGAAGCTCTTCATTCGTCCGACTTTCCAAAACGCCCAGAATCGTTCCATCATCCAATTGCGAGCGTGTAAAGTCCCAATATTGCGATCCAAACGCCCACCAAGAATCGCTCACCAAAGACCATGCGTTCATGTCAGAGTTGTAAAGATACCCATTTCCATTACTGAGTGTCACGATAGGAACTCCAGCACTTGAAATTGAGCACATGGTGAGATTTTCCGACCGAGTGAGTAAATCAGAGTTCACAAAAACCAACCCGTTGGATTCGGAAACGTTTTCGGGACCAGATCGATATGTTGGTTGCAATAAAGGATATAATGAAGTAGGCTTGAAGAGAGCCTTAGATGAATCCAAATCCCAAGCATACATCTCACCAACACTCGTGACAGCAAGAAGATACTGACCCTTCATCTCCAGGAATGATAATGGCGAGCCCAAGATCAAAGGTGGCAGGGTTCTGCGTCCAGAGTTTCCATACACAATCACCTGGCCTGTGGTGGTGGAAACAGCCCAATGTTTATCTGTTCCGGCCACCAAATGAACCTTTGAGGGTATAAAATCGACAAAGAGCTGTTTGCGCGTCTCTTCTGACAATTTCTTCATCAGGGCGATTCTAGTTGGAGAAGATTCGTGGCCAGTGCCGTTTTTGATCTCCAAATATAATGATGCATCTTCCGGTAGCGTGTAGAAGAAATTGAGTCTGACTTTAGCAATGGAGATCCGGACGTTACTGAAGGAGAGTTGTGGGTTCAAAACCACTGATCCAACAAAATCCAGAGGCTCCAATTCACGTTTTTTCTTGCCATTCAGCACTGTCTCGTCTTTCTTGATGATTTTATTGGCTTTTTGCGACAATTCTCGAGGAACCGAAGTCGATGGGGCATCAAAATCGGCTATGGAAGCTGGTCGTTTCTTCAAATCCACAGAGACCTCAGAAACTTCGGGTTTGGTAGTACCATTTGATTCTTTTTTCACTGCTGTTTCTGGTTTCGAGACGGCCAATCCCGGGTTTTTCAGCCATTCGTCACGTTTTTCCAGTTGTAATGGCAACTTGTCACTCACCATTTTCTCTAGAGCTTGTAATTTGTAAACTGGATCGTCTGGTTTGTATGCTGTACCCAATTCCGTCTCTCCAAACACGCCAATCAACAACTCACCGGCAGCAGTAGTTATAAATAGCAATCGACCATCCGCACTCCAACACATATCCTGAACAGCAGCAGTGCTGATTTCGTTAGCAATCACCAACGGAGCACCGGCACTGGTATTCCAAATAGCCACTGTACTTTCTGCAGAAGCAGTAGCCAAAATGTAATAGTTTCTACCCTTACTGTTAGAAACATCAGTAGGATCGGTGTTGGAAGGATTTTGATAGATGCAAGGAGAAAACACAGACATGATACATCTGAATTCAGATGCCACTAAATTGCACCAACCCGTCCAATTAGAACCATCAGGATTATTCAATAATACCACTGTGGAAGACCTTCCTTTCCCCATATTTGGACATGCCAACACCTTATCATCTTGAGACCAGGTGACTTTTCGCAAATTGGCCTTGACCTTGATATTACTGGACATGTTGGTCAATTGTTGTGCAATTTTATATTTGAACACTCTGCCGTGTTCGGAGTCCTCTTGTAAAGAATACTCCACAATATTGGCCAATTTATCGTCTCCTTGAGTGAAGAGATATTTATTAGCACGTTGATCAAATGATATTCCTTTCACAGCAATTGTATCATCATTACTATGGATATGAAGACTGGTGAGTTGTTTTTTGTAGAGTAAGTCATAAATCACCACTTCATTGTTCATTGACGAGAAAGCAAGCAATTGATCATCCGCAGACCATGAAAAGTCCAATAATTGTCCCTTTTTCTGTTTGTATATCATGGAAATCTCGCAGGTGTCGGGATCGTGGGGATTTTCCACTAGAAACACCTCGCCGTTCTTGCAAAGAGCAACAAGTAAATGATCATTCTGAAGGCGATTGGCAAATCTTAAAGCAGCAATCTTACTTCGAGTTCGAAGATTAACCACATGGTCAGGTTGCTGAGCCTCGATCAATTTAGTCTTGTCAACACTCACGATTCGCGACTCGGAGGGTTCATGTTCCGGCACCATTGCCACGAACTTGGCCATGGACCGCACACAGATCGACGCGTCATTGCCAGCAGTAGCCACAAATGAGTTCTTTGCGCTCACAGATACAAAATAAGCGCCCGAGTCCGCATTGGACCCGCTAAGAAAGTACATAACAAGTGAAAGAAAAAAAGCTACACTTTTTTTTTCTTTCACCGTTGATATGGCCTCTGCAGAATATATGAGCGACTCGGGCTCTGAATACACCGAATATTGGATCGATTGGTTTCTGGGTAGTCGTGGCAACGAATATTTCTGTGACGTGGACGTCGAATACATCACTGATCGATTCAACTTAACAGGATTGAACCAATACGTGGACCGAATCTCGTTGCTGGTCGATATAATCACGGATCGAACACAAATAAGTGAAACCGAGTCGGAGCAAACCCGTGCAAGACTCGAAGACAACGCCAAGTTCCTTTATGCGCTCATTCATGCTCGCTATATCATCACACAACGAGGACTCAGTAAGATGATGGAAAAGTATAAAAACGCCGACTTTGGGTACTGTCCGCGTGTTTTCTGCAAACTGACTCCATTATTGCCTGTCGGAATGAGCGACAACCCGAAAGTGGCGTCTGTTAAGCTATATTGTGCCAATTGCGAAGATATTTACAATCCGAAATCTTCAAGGCATTCGTCACTAGATGGTGCCTTTTTTGGTACCACCTTCCCTGCAATGTTCTTCCAGGCATATCCAGAGCTAATTCCAAGCCATAGTGTCGATATATATACGCCCAAGATCTTTGGGTTCCAGATCCACGATTATGCCAAACTTACCAGATGGAGACAATTGCAGCGCGAAAAAACCATAGCCAGACTCGAGGCTGGTGGTATCGCACACGATAAGGACGCCCGCGGCGGGTATAATGATCCATCCAAAGATCAGGAGGAGGAACTCAAACGGTCCCGTAGATAGCCTACACAGCCGTGGAAAATATACATAGCGGAGAAATAATATTTTATCGAATGAGCGGACGCACCAACCAGCGCAATTTCGTGGTTGAGAATCCAGACAGTCTGGAATTGAGATGTCCAAATGATTACAAGGTGATTGATGTGGCCACTTGGTTTGAAACCACTCAAAATCATGTCCTCGTCATTTTGAATCAACAGATCAATTTGGAATGGTCCGATTTCCAGGCCATCTGGAACGGGTCGTCACTTAAAATCTGCGCCGACGGCGGCGCAAATAGACTCTACGAGTATTGCGAAAAACATAACTCCCAATTGCTGCCTGATTATATCGTCGGAGACATGGATTCCTTGGACCCGATGGTTGAAAAGTATTACCTAAGCAAGGGAGTAGCAGTCAAGAGGCAAACCTCTCAGTATTATTCGGATTTGGACAAGTCGTTGAAGCTTGCGGATTTGGCATTGACAGGTCTTTTGGACTTGGATGATTACGACGATTATGATGGTTTGAGCAAAGCACAGAATATAGAAGACCAAAAACCCCCAATATTGGCGTTTCTACTTGGGTCTATAGGCGGTCGATTCGACCAAACTATTGGTACAATGAGCAAGATGTTGAAATGTCAATCGCAATTACCGCACTTCCAATTTATTCTGCAAAATTCTGAGTATCATGAATATGTCCTTTTCCTGCCACCAGGCAAACATTTCATTGCTCGGTGGACGCAAAAAAGTCTTCCCAACGTGGGTCTGCTACCACTGGCCGGGCCGGTGACTCTCTCTTCCAAAGGGCTGAAATGGGACGTTTCTAATTGGGATTCTTCATTACACGAACAAGTGAGTTCCAGCAATCTGCTGGTTGGTAGCACGGGCTTCTGTATCGACTGCTCGGGTCCGTTGTTTATAAATATCGAAATATAACATTGTTTCTATGTGCAGGATCAGTATTGACTGAGGGGATCTTTTGATAAGTCGTCAAGAAAGTCATTCAAGTTGACCGTTTTGGTGCTCTCTCCCAGTGCTTCGTAAGTGGTACTGGACACCTTGGACTTCGATTCCGACATATCGAAGCCGGTCATTCCAGAGTTGGATCCAGAAACAGAGCCTGATGAAGGAATGGAGGAGAATTCACTCTTGCTAGAAGTAGGTGCAGACATGCTGTTCAGATCTGCAAGGTCAAAATTGGCAGCTTGTGATTGCGACCAGACTGCGTAAGCTGGAAGAATAAGTGGGACATCTTCTTCCATCAATTGGTCGAGGAATATATTGTTTTCTCCTTGCATCCATAGAGGGTCAGGTCCACTGTCTGGAGTTTGAAATTGACGTGGGGTAGGGATCTCGTTCATGTAAGGAGAAGTTGAATTGATCTCGTAAAAGTGGAGGAACTTTTCGAACTCTTCCTGTTTGGTGTTTTTGAAGAAATTGTAAAACAATTTGAGAACGTGTGAGAGTTTCCAGCATGAAAAGTAATCCTTCTTAGTCTTGCTAAGATACATGTAAATCTCCTTCATATAATGGAAAATGATCACCAAAACCTGATCATTTGAACCTGGTCCAACAGAAGCGTTAAGCCAGTGCAAGACTGAGATAGAATCCGCACAATTGCTGAACTTTTTCAACAATTCATCGAAATGCAAATAAGTGCTGGTGAAATTGTGCAGGAAAATAGACATAATCCACAGTATTCCACGTTGTGTGGATTGACCAAGTCGGTTGGTAGCAATCTTCTCGAGACCATTGAAAAACCTTTTGTACTTCCTCGTCATTGGATTGTCTTCACGACTATATTCAGGCTCTGAAATATAACGCGAGTATTCAAACAGGACCTTCAACATAATCAAAGCACTCTCCGTGGCTTTGAACGCCTGTTCGATCTTTTCTTCTTCATCTTCATCGTCTGCATTGAGGAACAACAGATAATGAATGCAGTTCGAAGCACTCAAAAGTGACATTCTCATTTCAAACTTTTTCACCTTGGATATATTGAATATCTTCTCCATAGGATCTTCCACTTTGATACCTATCTTACTATCTTGGCCATCAAGAAGTTCCTCGAACGACGGAATTTTCTTGTCAAGGAATGATTCCACTTCTTTGACGAGTTTCTTATAGTCCGACTTCTTGCTTCCAACAATAGAATGACGACAAAGCTTCACAGTCTTACGGATCAAATTTGCAACTTCAAACTCCAGTTCTGTATCCTTATTAATGGCGTTTTCATTGATGATCTTTTTTAGTTCCGAACCAGAAAGATTAATTGTCATACCCTTTTTGAAAAGCTGAAGCATCTCCTGGTGATCCCGCGACAACTGTGGAAGTTTGACTTGAAATTCATCCTCACTGAATGTAAGCGGAATTCCCATATCGAACGAAACAATCGAGTCCATTATATACAATTTGTAACAGATTCGTCTCCAGAGATTTCTGTTGTTCTCATCAGTAAACACGTTTGGAAAATGACCTGGGTCCCGATGAACACCAGTAAGTTCAACCATCTTAATGATCATAGAAAGTGACAAACTTGCTTCGTAATAATCTTCACTCAAGTCTGGTGAATAACTTTGATACCATCTCAACAACATCAAAACTTGAACACTGCGCAATGAAACTTTCCGGTAGACACCTTCGTCCGGTGGCATACTCATAATGAGATTTTTAGAAGCCTCAACAAACTTGCCATCAATGACAACGTTCATTCTAACCATCAAAGCCAGACCCTGATCCTCCATCGATCTTGGATTTTCAAGATACTCCTCAACATTGATTGTGAGATAAGCAAACCGGAGAATAATCAGCAACAAGGCAGCAATAGAAATATTCTGCAGATGATTGACTCTAAAATATGGCTTTCCATTAGAATCTTGCAAAAGCACATAGCCAAGCTCTTCACGGAACGTAGCTTCATCCACAAACGGGACCATAGTATATGCATGAGAGAAAAAGCGATCAATCAGAGCATTCAAAGCGTACATTGGCGGTAACATCGAGCTAGCGACAGCCAGAAAATCCACACTCCCGGACATTCGGGATGGAAGTAGAATGGTTCCTAAACCACTGGAGATAGTTGCATCCAAACACATATCCATATGATTGTTGACATTGGTTTTCAAAATGTCATTTGAGTCAAATAGCTTGGAGTCTGGCTGCACTTTGACCTTCTGAGCATCCAAATACTGCTTGTAGTTTTTCTCATGTTGTTTGGTGAATGAATCAAAAAGTCGACTCAGCTGGGAATCAGAAGTGATAAATGTCACATACGAAGTGATTCCCGAGTGTAAAATACGATTTTCTTTGAAAACCATCTTGTCGAATTTATCTGAAAGTGCCAGCACAGGATCCTCCGCCAGAAAATCGTTCCCCTTTGACGAACCATTAAGCAAATAATGAAAATCATTATAATCACCCACTTCGATATTGTTGGCTTCCAAAATTCGCTCCAACTTGCTGATCTTCATCTTTAGGTCCAATATCTCGGTAGTCAGGTGTCCGCGGTTGTACTCTTGGTTCTGACTAGCATACTTACAAGAGTCAGGTGCACCGCTCTTAACACAGCTGGTGCAAGGTTTTAGCCTATCACATCTCAGCTTCTTCTTCCTGCAAGGATCACAGGAAATCGGAATGCGGTTGCGACTCTTTTTGATCTTGGCTTCTTGAGTGGACATAGTGCGAATGAAAACGGAGATAGCAAAAATTTTGAAATTTTATGTTCCGTTTATCGCCATCGACGTATATCGACGCGACGGTCTGGAATAAACACGGGTATATAATATTGAAAGAAATACAAATAACATTCTCGGGATCTTCACAGCAAAAAGTCGTCGATAGCTTAATACTCCTCTTCCTCATCTGGGAAAGTGTCTGCTCCCAACTCAACATAGTCTCTCTCCAAAGCAGCAAGATCTTCTCTGGCCTCGGCAAACTCTCCTTCCTCCATACCTTCACTAACATACCAATGAACAAAAGCTCTCTTCTTGTACATGAGGTCGAACTTTCTGTCGATCTTTTGCCAAGCGTCAGCAATTGCAGTGGTGTTGGAAAGCATACAGACGGCTCTTGAGACATCGGCAAGCTCTGATTCTGGAGTCTGTGTTGGTTTTTGGTAGCAAATTCCAATCTTGAATCCAGTTGGACACCAGTCGACCAATTGCACGGTTTTCTTCGACTTGATCACCGACACGGCGTTCTGCACATCTCTGTTCACAACGTCACCTCTGTAGAGCAGACAGGTGGCCATGTATTTACCCATTCTTGGGTCACACTTGACCATCTGGTTACCTGGCTCGAAACAGGCAGCAGTGATCTCAGCAACAGAATTAGCCTCGTGTGTCATTCTAGATTTCGACATAACAGGAGCGTAAGAAACCAATGGGAAGTGGATTCTTGGGTATGGAACCAAGTTGGTCTGGAACTCGTTCAAATCGACGTTCAACGATCCATCAAATCTCAATGACGCAGTCACAGAAGACACAACCTGAGCAATCAGATTGTTGAGGTTGTTGAAGCTAGGTCTGGCAATGTTCAAGTTCTTACGGCACATTTCGTAAATGGCCTCGTTATCGACCATAAACGTACAGTCTGCGTTCTCCAAGGTGGTATGGGTGGTCAAGACAGTGTTGTAAGGCTCAACAACAGAGGTGGACACTTGAGGAGCAGGGTAAACGGCGAATTCCAATTTGGACTTCTTTCCGTAATCATTAGAGAATTGTTCCAAAAGTAACGATCCAAGACCAGATCCAGTACCTCCACCAAGAGAATGAGTGAACAAGAAACCTTGCAAACCATCACATTGGTCAGTCATCTTTCTCAATCTGTCACTGATATCATCCAACAATTCTCTTCCAACGGTGTAATGACCTCTAGCATAGTTGTTTGCAGCGTCTTCCTTACCACTAATCAATTGTTCAGGATGGAACAGGTTCTTGTATTTTCCAGTTCTGACCTCATCAATGACATTTGGCTCCAAATCAACGTAAAGAGCTCTTGGGACGTATTTGCCCGCGCCCGTTTCGGCAAAGAAAGTCGAGAATCCTTCCTCGCCACCTTTTGGTCTAGTGAGTCCTTCTTGCAAGAATCCATCAGGAGTAATGCCGTGTTCCATGGAATAAAGCTCCCAACAAGCATTACCGATCTGACAACCAGCTTGACCAACTATTTTGGTTAGTAATTCATATGATGATTGAAGGATACATACCGTTAACACTAATGACTTCTCTCATTTTTCACGTGTATATCACAAAAAAGTACCTGAAATGCGGATGTAGACTTTGGAAGATTGCTAATGATCTACCGAAGGCGCAACAAATAGGAAGATGGGTTGTTTTGTTTGCAAACTTTATCAAGTTTGTTTACAATTTTTGGCGTCGACTGGTTGTGTGCCCCGTTGTTGTTATATTACCGCGTTGGGATAAATATCTTTTTGGGTCGATCGACTGCACGGCACGGTCGATCGACTTGGAAGCCGCGCGCAATATGCAAAGTAAATCCCCCGTGCATGTATGGAAGATCTTCCCCGCGCATGCAATAGAGATTGTCAAAATCTCTTCCCATCTCCTCAACTCAGCGCTTGTCACCATTTTCTTTTAGTTAGTCTTCTAATGTTCTTTGCTTTCGTCCTGTTGTTTGGAACGTTGGTAGCTGGTGCTGCCGACTTCTTTGACGACGACTCTAGATCCTATTATTATAAGGATCAACGACTTCTGGGAACCTCCAAGTTTTCCAAGTATAACACTTATTCTTTGCAACCATACGTTTCTAATGGATATATTGGAGCCCGGATTCCTAATCTTGGCTTTGGATTCACTTATGATCAAAATCAGAACCTTTCAAGTTCGCATCTTGAGAATGGATGGCCTTTATTTGATTCTCGTTATGCTGGAGCTTTTATTGCCGGCTTTTTTGATGCTCAAAAGAACACTACAGGTACCAATTTTCCCGAGCTTGAGAAAAATGGATACGAAAGTGTGATTAGTGCTGTTCCACAATGGACAGATCTTTTATTGGCAGTGAATCTCAATGGTAGCCAATTTTATCTGGATCCAAAATTGACCAATCAATCTGATTTCGAGGTGACAAATTATCATCAGAACCTGAATATGAAGACTGGAACGGTGTCTACCTCCTATACCTGGCTTGGAATGTTGAATGTGAACGTTTCTGTTGCAGCACATCGGGAATTCGAAACTTTGGGCTTGGTTCATATGGATCTATCCAAAGTACCAGGAAAGCCTGCAATGAATTTGACTGTTTCGGACATGTTGAACTTCAACTCCTCGCAACGGTGTGTTCTTACAGGAGTCGGTAGTAATAGAACCGGAATTTATATGACTGTGCAACCACAAGGAGTTCCATATGACAATGCGGCAATTTTCTCCAGAATGAGTGTCAATACCACATGTTCCAAGCCAAAGATTGCATCATGTTCAACTGCAGTGCGCAAATCTGTTTCCTTTATGCTCGACAAACCTGTCAGTTTGACAAAATATGTTGGAGTTGTTGCAGATAGCACTGCCCAAAAGGCATTTGAAAAAGCCCATAATACGGCAATCAGTGCATCCAGATACTCTTGGAACAGTCTTTACAAGTTGCAGAGTGATTCATGGCACGATTTATGGGGAGATGTATCTGTTGAGGTTGAAAACGATCCGTTCCTGACTTTGGCAGCAGAAGCCAGTATCTATCATTTATTTGCCAACACCAGATCATCTTCTGTCAACTTGACATCTGCCCTTGGTGTTTCGGGATTGAGTTCCGATTCTTATGGTGGAATGGTGTTTTGGGATACTGATTTATGGATGCTTCCTGGATTACTTCCTGTGGCCCCAGAAAACGCTGTAGCGTTATCATCGTTCCGGTATTATTTACATGATCAAGCCAAACGTAATGCCCAGCAATACAACTATTCTGGAGCTGCTTATTCGTGGACTGCTGGTCGGTTTGGAAACTGTACAGGAACAGGACCTTGTGTCGATTATGAATATCATTTGAATGGAGCCATTTGTTACTCGATCTGGAAACAATTCTTAAGTGGGGCCATATCAGAACATCATTTGGACACATATGGTTGGCCGATACTGAAAGACGCTGCTGACTTCTTTGCTAGCTACGTGAAATTTGATCCAATGCTTGGAAAATACACCACTCATAATTTGACAGATCCAGATGAATATGCAAATTTCAAGAACAATGCAGCATATACTGCTGTTCTTATCAGTCAGACTATGAAATGGACATCATTGGTAGGCCAACATTTGGGAAAACCAATCGATCCTAAATGGAATCATGTCATGGCAAACATGTATCTACCAGTGTCCAAATCCAACATCACCTTGGAATACGATACCATGACCTCGTCGGTTTCTATCAAACAGGCCGATGTGGTGTTGATATCGTACGTTGATGACCAAGACTCTTCTTTGGTGGACTATTTCAACTACACCAAAGAACGAGCCTCCAAAGATCTGATGTATTATTCGCAACATCAATCGTCACAGGGTCCAGCAATGACGTTCCCTGTATTTGCAGCAGTGAGTCAAAAATTGAGCGATATTGGCTGTGGAAGTCAAACTTATCTGCTTAAATCGGTTGCTCCGTTTCTAAGGTTTCCGTTCGCCCAAATGAGTGAACAGAATAATGATGATTATGATACTAATGGTGGCACACATCCTGCCTTTCCTTTCAATACAGGTCATGGCGGTTTGATCCAGACATACTATTTTGGTCTCACTGGTATCAGATTCAGCTATAATTTGACTTCCAATAACAAGATCCAGCCAATCTTGCACTTCGATCCCGTTGAGTTACCATTATTAGCAGGAGACTTGAAAATCACTGGCTTCAAGTACCTCAATCAATCATTGGATGTCAAGATCGGAAAAGACTATGCTGTTCTGTCTCATACTGGAGCCAACCAGACTATCGACGTGTACGTCGACTCAAGAAACGAGGCATCTGGATATTATACTTTGGAACCTGGAACGTTCATATCGGTGCCTCTGTTCCGCCCAGATTACAACTTCCCAGGCTCTCTAACAGAATGCCAGACGTATCCATACGAAGTGACAGCAGGAAGAGACGGAGATGTTGTCATGTCCATCACAGATGGAGATAACTCAACCACCTGGCAAGCTTCCAATAGATCGGAAAATGCCCTGGTCATCGTCGATATGGACCGAATGGAAAAATTCAACGCAGGAACTTTGGTCTGGGGAAAACGGCCCCCTGCAAACTTCTCCATCAGCTACATCCCAGGTCTCGTCGACACAGCCAAACCAGACTGGTCTTTGGATAGGAGTAAGGCAGTGCAGGTGGTTTCGAGCCAGGCGGTTGAAATCACCAGCAAGTACAACCCTGCCAACACAGAGGTTGAGATTATCAAGCTGAACAGTACAAACTTCAAGTTGGATAGAGATCATCGGGCCCAGTTCATTCTTCTAGAAATTTATGGTGTTCTAGACACCGATACTGATCCTAATGGAGGTATGATTGCCGAGTTCAACTTGTTCAATCAATAGAGAGTCTAAAGCAATGCTATTTCTGCAATGATACAAAGATGGTCACTAGGATACTCTCCTTCTCGTGGCTGACCCTTGTCCATTTCTTGTGGGTGGGGGAGTTTTAGTAGACTTTTCAAAGCGACTTTATGTTGTTTTTTGAGACTTTCCACGGTTTCTAGGCCTGTACAGTCTTCTCCGTTCCATTCAGTAATGTAGAAGATGTAATCCAATAATCCTCTCCAAGCGTGAGCCCAATTTGAAAAGAAGGGCTCGTTTCTATCGTTGTCAAGACCAGCATTTTCAGGATCGACTAAATGGTAGCCAACAGAATAAAGAGAGATTGCCCTTGCTTGAATCGAGTTGTGTAGCTTCTGCATTTCTAGAACCATCGCTTTCTGTTCTTCGTTGGGTCTAAAGAGTTCTGGGACTGGAGTTTCTTGCTTGTTGTCTTCTCTATTGTCGTAATCGTATGCGGCAGAGCATGAAATGACATTTAGACACCGTGAATTATATTGGACTGGTTTCTGGACAATTGACAGATATGGCGAGTCATATGGCTGAGAGTTGAAGTCTCCAGCAAAGAACTTGTACAATTGATCAAATTCCGGATGCAATAGATGTACTCTTTTCTCGAACTCCATCATTTTGGACATCACAATATATGTTTGTCTAGTTCTTTCATAAGTTCCAAATGGATGCCAAAATAGGTGTGTAGTTCCAATCAATAGCATCTTAGAACGTTGTTGTTTGGATTGTAATGCCACCAAGAGTCCCACATTCTGGGTTTGAGTTCTAGGTTGTATTTTTCCAGTGGTCTCCTTATCATAATCTATGAACGAAGAATCAACAAGAGCAAACTTTGATGCTTTATAAAACATGGCTACACCATGATTTTTTGCTCCTGATCTATAATACCTGTTTTGGTAGCCCAATTTCTCCAATTCTGGCTTCCAATAACTATTAAATTGAATGAAATCCATTTCTTGAAAACACATAATGTCAGAACTATAATAACTTAGTTCATCTAATAAAGCTGCCGATCGTTTCCCCCACTTTAGAATGTTGCCATTATCTGGAAACAAACTTCGTCTGATGAGTGCTTGGGCCAATAAATTATACGACATTATGGTGAAAGTGTTATCGATATTCTCTGATTCCGGCAACTGGAGCAGTTCACGCTTGATGAACAGTTCAGGTTTTGGTTTCTGCTCGACCTGCTCCTTTTTCTGCTTTTTCAATGCCCGCAAACGTCTTTTCTCATCGTCAGATATCATACCCTAATAAAAAAAGTATATTTTTCTAAATCATGTCTCTAGAACAGGTTCTGAAAACCAAAGACGAAATAGAGCTATTGGTCAAACTGATCCGAAAGAAACAGCGGCAATGTAAAGACCTTGAAAACGAAAACAAGTATTTGCAGTCTTATGTGGGGACCATGGTTTCCAAGAGTGGACAACACAGCTGAAATATTACATAACATCAAAGATGGGCGTCTAATGAATCGAGCGAGAAATAAAAACGGTACATATTTATGTTCCTATCGACATCAATGGAGAACGAGAACACAGATCTTAGAGCACAGCTTCAGCCAACTGCAGCCAATTCGCTGCTTTCGGTGTATCAGCAGAAGTTCGAGACGTTCAAGGCACTGAAATCGAGCAAGCGGGAGCGCCATGGCCTTAGTAACCCTAGTGCTGCGCAATTGATCATGTCACAGCGGGATCCTAATAGGATTGTCAATGCGTTTGAGGATTCCTTGGAGTCCTCGTCGTATGTTTTGGGCGATAGTAATGGTGATTTCAGTGACAGTGACGACGAGCCAAAGACACAGATGAAGGTAGAAGAGTCCGTTTTGAAGGAGCCAGAAGCAGTTCTCAGTGCAGCAGAATGTAGCGCTGTATCTCCACGGGCCAATGAGGGTGAAGTCCAAACGGGGGACGGCGATTATAATGAGGACGAAGATGAATATGAGGATGAAGACGATGACGAGAGCGATGACAGTGAAGAGAGCGAGGACGAAGATGATGAAGAGGAAGAGGAAGAGGAAGAAGAGGACGAAGAGGACGAAGATCTCGAGTCCAATGTGGACGAATATTCGGCCAGTATCATGCCTTCTGGTGTCCAACCCATGACCGAGGCAACGTCTGGTCCACAATCATGGGGACCAACTCCTGTTTCGCCTCTAATTCCAGAAGAACCGAACTTGGAAATGAAGAATAAGTCGATCATTGAAGCCTCTTCAGCCGCCGAATCCACAGAATCTAGCAGATACGTCAAAGTCCATATCAAGCCCCATGGCGAGCCTCTTGCTCCTAGAAACACTCCTCTGATGCTTCAGAACATTGCTCCATCGCCAGTTTCTTATGGTTGTCCTTTCTACAATACCTTGGAATACAATCCAAACTGTCCCACAAACGAGTCGCTATTATTGACCATCTTGAACCACGAAATCGAACATTTGGATGCCGAGCCAAAACCTGTTCCGTTCACTGAACAATTGATGCGGTTTTTCTACCGTCTTTGGCATTTGGGCGACATGAGTGCCAACGAGTATCTGGAAAAATATCCTTGGGAACGGTACTATGATCTTTCTGGCCAGTTGGGCGGAGAGGCCGAGGAAACGGAAGAGTTCAATTTCGACATGATTCCTCTGAATGCCAAAATCAATCCCTTCACCACCAAATCGGACTCTCTGAGAAACAAGAAATTGCATGCTTTCATTGCTAGCAATGCTAACGAATCAAATGTCTAAGGTGTAACATAGGTCTCCCGTTTCGATCTATCCAATGCGTTCCAGTTTCCGTCTTTGGATAGTACGGTATCCGTATACAGGCTTGCCCCTTGCCACGGTCCCAAAGAAATAGCAGTTGATGCAGTGATACTGGCCATTTCAAGCTCCCGAAGAATGGTGCCTATGACAGTCTCGTTCTGGCTCAGTCCGCCTGTGAACACAATGTTTAAAAAAAGTGGTCGTCGCAGATCCACAGGCACCTCGTGGTATATCTGTATGAGTAGCTGAACCGGCGTTTTCTCATCATCATCAAGCAAATCTGTGTCTTTGGTAAATAAATTACCAGTTTCTATTTCATTGTAGTTTGAGCTTGGGTTTTGGAAGAAAAGATACTTTGCTGCTCTCTTTGACCATTTCGAATGTGTTCGCATTACTCGAAGATCAGAGATCGGGTCAATTAATGTAAAATGCCAACCAAGATCAACAACCAGTGCTGTTCTCAATCCAGCAGCCATTGCCACCATTAGTGATTCTTCAAGATATATTGTACTCTTGGCATGCAATTTCTCTAGCAGTTGATACGATATGATGTCCCTATAGGTTTTATTGAGCATGCTGTTGGCAACAAGGATGATATTTGCGTTGACGGAATTAATATGTTGTGTTCTAAACAAGTTGAAGAATATATCAGAGAGATGACTGTTCAGGGCGTATTCAAATGTTCCGAATTCTTTTCCAGGCCCGAAATCAAGCATGTTGGGATGAAATAAGTACGAGAAGTCGGTTAGAGCTTTGATTTGTTCTTCTGGATAGTCATCAGAATTAACAGAAAATTGATGATCTCTAGCAAATTGAAAGGTATCCAGAGTGCACAATGGCTCTGGTTGGCCAGAAAGACCAAAAGAGATGAACCTTGCCCCAAGTTTGATAACCACCGTGGGCATCTATCTAGAAACTAATTTGTTTAAATATTTAATTTCCTAGATGCATATAATAAATATGTGGATCCTGACTAGTAATGTGGAGGCATTAATGTGGGGGGTATCATAAGCCTAGCAACGAGTAAAATCCATTTTATTGCGCTTAATCATGTTCCTCTACTGTAAAGTGGGGTTTTAATCGTAAATTCCGCATCATCTCGTTCGGTGCTCCGGATGCTGCTAAATTTCCGTTACATTTTTTTTTGTTGTATCTATGGGTGCACTGGTTTCTATTCCCCTGGCTCCAGTTGCCATGGCTGGTAACTGGATTGCCTCATGTTTTGGAGCTTCCTTATGTTCTTGCTGTATGAACTCGCAGATGAATCCGTTAGCAGGCACTTTCAAGTCTTCTGTTGCCACTAGAATAACGTACGCCCTTATCTTTATGATGAACTCCATTCTGTCTTGGGTCAGTATGAGTCATTCGTTGACGGCTTTGGTAGAGAAATGGACATGGGGACTATTCAAATACGGCAATGCGTATTGCAAAGAGCATGGCTGTGTTGGTTTTACCAACGTTCAAAGAA
This sequence comes from Ogataea dorogensis, assembly GCA_030568015.1. Lineage (NCBI taxonomy): Eukaryota > Fungi > Ascomycota > Pichiomycetes > Pichiales > Pichiaceae > Ogataea > Ogataea dorogensis. The sequence goes on along the minus strand of JAJLTE010000002.1, from coordinate 1,020,201 downwards.
TCAACTTCTCATTGGCACTTTTGCATTTCGTCCTTGCGTCTGTGCTTACGGGGGTCAAATCAACGTCCAATCCGCGTGCTGCAATTCAAAATGGATATTGGATGTTGAAATTGACTGCTCTAAGTGTATTCATTCTGGCCACTTACTGGATTCCAGACAAATTCTTCCTTTTCTGGGGAAATTACATTTCTATCATTTTGAGCACCTGTTTTGTGTTCATTGGTCTCATATTATTGGTGGACTTTGCTCACGAATGGGCAGAAACATGTATGGAACGTATTGAAGAAGGTGAAATCTATTTGGATGGAGCAGATTCCGAATCAGGATGTTTAGAAGGTCCTTCTTTTTGGAGATGGTTACTAGTTGGAGGAACGCTTGGCATGTACCTTGGGTCCATCGTGATGACAATAGTGATGTACATCTACTTCTCGCATGCTGGATGTGGTTGGAATACTGCAATCATTACGTTGAATCTGATTCTGGTGATTGCTACTACCGGATTATCTGTGGCCCCCATTGTTCAAGAGTACAATTCGAACGCAGGATTGGCTCAATCGTCTATGTGTTGTGTTTACTGCACGTATCTTGTTTTCAGTGCATGTTTGAGTCAGCCTGATGACCGACTCTGCAATCCACTTGTTCGGTACTCAGGAACCAGAACATTATCTGTTGTTATGGGAGCAATTTTTACTTTTGGTGCTGTGGCTTATACTACGACGCGTGCTGCAGCAAACTCGGCATTTAGCCATAGCAGAAATGTGAACTACTCCTCTGAATATGAACCTGTGGCCAGTGTGGTGTCACAACAACCAACCCGCAAGGACATGAGACTACAGGCCATCCAACAGGCTGTGGACGAAGGTTCATTACCTGCATCTGCACTAGACGACCCAGCATACTTCCAGGACTCGGACGACGAGCTGGGAGAGGAGAAGAACTATACCAAGTACAATTACGCGCTGTTCCATTGGATTTTCCTGCTAGCTACGCAATACATAGCTGCGTTGCTAACTATCAACGTGGTGTACGAACCAGGAACGGGGGCCTTCGTGCCAGTGGGTAGATCATACTTCAACTTCGGAATGAAGGTTTGCAGTTCCTGGATCTGCTTTTTGCTGTATATTTGGACACTGGTGGCTCCGATCCTGTTACCCGATCGATTTATGTGATGCGAGCGAAAAAAAGGTTTTTCTGGCTGTGCAGCCAGTGACGTGGAAAAAATTATATAAACCATCGCGATTCCCGCGTTTTACACTAAATTTTTCGCCTTTTTCAACTGTGCTGACGTAATCTGATGACCGAATCAGAAGTGCCGGCCAATTATGGCAATGTGAAGACGCATTTTCCTGCAGCACGGATCAAAAAGCTCATGCAAACAGACGAGGATATTGGGAAAGTGGCTCAGGCAACGCCGGTGGCGGTGGGACGCGCGCTCGAGCTGTTCCTATGCTCTTTGGTGGAGAAATCTGTTGAAACCGCTTCTACAGAGCAGAGCAAGAAAATCACCATTCAAATACTCAACAAAACGATTCAAGATAATGAGCAATTCGATTTTGTTGTTGAGGTTTGTGACAAATACTTGAACAAGAATTCCGTCGCATCCTCCTCGGCCTCTTCCGGGTCCGCTCATCAAGAGTAATTTATTTGTACACTATGTATTATTATGAAAAAGTTGTGCGCTTGCGGAGTTCCATAAATAAATCTCAAGATTGCCACAATGTGGGGGGAAGCACTAGCCACCTCGATTTAGGCAAAATATATATCTCTCGTCTTGTTTTGTTGGCATTTATCAACGGATTTCTTTAGATGTCGCATATTAGTTCTTCTAAATCGTTTACAAACCCGTTCCATCTATCGCTGAAGAACCTACAAGCGGCAGACAAGTCTGCGGACCCAATCTATTACGTGGGAGTTGATGTTGGAACTGGTTCTGCGAGGGCTGCCGTGGTGGACCAAACAGGAGCAATTCTGGGTCTTGCCGAGCGTCCAATTACAAGACACGAGCTTAAAGCCAATCATATCACTCAGTCATCGACAGAGATCTGGGAATCTATCTGCTACTGTGTCAAGACTTCGATTTCCCAATCACATGTAGACCCTTCTAAAGTGTTGGGTATCGGTTTTGATGCTACATGTTCCTTGGTGGCCATCAATGAGAAGACAGACCAACCAATGGCAGTGGGACCAGACTTTGATGATAACCTTGAAGACATCATTCTATGGATGGATCATCGTGCAGAAGTCGAAGTCAACGAGATCAATGCAACTGGAGATGAATCTCTTAAGTACGTTGGAGGAAAAATGTCCATTGAGATGGAGCTTCCTAAGATGAAGTGGTTGAAGAATCACATGCCGAAGGATTCCGAGGGTACGTCTTTGTTCGAGCAATGTAAGTTCTACGATCTTGCAGACTTCTTGACTCACAAGGCCACGGGTACCGAGACTAGATCGTATTGCAGCACAGTTTGCAAACAGGGGTTCATTCCCGAAGGTATCACCAACCGTAATGGATGGTCTGCCGACTTTTTGAACAAAGTGGACTTGCCAGAACTGGTCGAGGACAAATTTAGAAGATTGGGAGGAATTCCCGGCATCAATGGTAAATATCTGTCTGCTGGTGAGACTGTGGGTCCATTGACTGAGAAAGCAGCTGAGGAGCTTGGTTTGACTTCAGATTGTTACGTGGGTTCGGGAGTGATTGATGCGTATGCAGGATGGATTGGTACTGTTGCTGCGAAAACAGAGGTGCCGATTCCAGATCTCGTGGAGCAGGATAAGAATCTCCAAGGAATGGCTAAAGCTACAGGAAGACTGGCTGCCGTGGCAGGAACTTCTACATGTCACATTTGTCTCGACCAGAAGCCAATTTTTGTTGATGGAGTTTGGGGACCATACAGAGATGTGATGGCCAAGGGATTCTGGCTTGCAGAGGGTGGTCAATCTTGCACTGGTGCTCTGTTAGCACATGTGTTGTCTACCCATCCGGCATATACCGAATTAGGTGTTGCTTCCGAGGCTTCTGGAACCTCGAGATTCGACTTCCTTAACTCGAGACTTGAGAGTTTGAGAAAAAATAACAAGGAGAGATCTGTGGTTGCATTAGCCAAGAACCTCTTCTTCTATGGAGATTTCCATGGTAATAGATCTCCTATTGCAGATCCACAGATGCGGGCCTCGATCATTGGTCAGAGCATGGACGTTTCTCTCGATTCGCTGGCAATCGAGTACCTTGCTGCTTGTGAATTCATTGGTCAGCAGACTAGACAGATTATTGAAAAAATGGAAGAGGCTGGATACAAGATTAATGCCATTTTCATGAGTGGAGGTCAATGTCGTAATGGATTGTTGATGAGACTTCTGGCTGATTGCACAGGCTTGCCGATTGTGATTCCAAGATATATCGATGCTTCGGTGGTGTTTGGAGCTGCTATGTTAGGAGCTGTTGCTGCTGAGGATGCAATCAAGAACCGTAAAGGTGCCAGTTCCAAGTCGAGAAGAGGATCTGTTGTTTCGAGTGTTGACAATGCTCGTGAGCAACCTCCATCTCCTTACACTGCGCCATCTGCTACCGCTTCGATGACCTCGATCAGTGCTCTTGCTGCTGGAAATGCACAGTCGTCATATCCATTCCCGTTGATGACTCCAATTGAGGATGAATCCAAACAACTTGGAGCCAATTTGGACAACTCTGATGATGACGAAGAGGAGGAACTTATTTCGTTCGGATCAAAAAATCCTGCTCAAGTCACAGCTACGAAGAACTTCATTTCGAGAAAAAGTGGTGTCACTGGTACTGGCGCCGGCGACAAGTTATGGAAGGTGATGTCCGATCTCTCCGGTGTTGGTCGGATCATCAATCCATCTAGTCCTACAGACCCTGATAGAAAACTACTGGGTACCAAGTACAAAATCTTCCTGGACCAGATTGAGGCGCAGCAGAGATACAGAAGCATGGTGGCCAAGACAGAAGAGGCAATTCAGAATTACCTCAGTTTGTAGACGCTCCAAATTTTTTTAGGTGCATTTCCTGCACCGCCAAGCCCTGCCAAACTAGGATATATATTTGACTGGACAGCAACTAAATTGCAACTTTTGTATTATGACTTTATCTTTGCATGTTGACCCCGATGTTCTAGAAGATGAGATCCTTAAGAATGGATCTCCCACCAGGAAGCTAATTAGCAAGTATGCCACGACCAAGAATCAATTTCACAAGAAACAGGCTGATTCCAAGCCAGACAGTCATTTAGTGGCCAAATTCAGAGGTATTGCTGATAAATACACACTTCCGGAGGATGGAATGAATGCTCGTCAAGTTTATGAGATGCTTCATAACGAATTGACTTTGGACGGTAATACTACTTTGAATCTTGCCTCGTTTGTCAATACTCATTTAGAACCAGAAGCTGAACAATTGATTATGGAGAATTTGACCAAGAATTTGGCTGATAATGATGAATATCCAATGATGTTGGACATTCAAGAACGATGCGTGTCAATTCTGGCAAGTCTTTGGAATGCTCCAAGTTCTTCTGGAGCTGTTGGAACTGCCTGTACTGGATCTTCTGAGGCCATTATGTTGGGTGGTTTGGCTATGAAGAAAAATTGGCAAGCTAAGCGTAGAGCTGAAGGAAAGGATATTTCGCAACCAAACATTCTGATGGCTTCATGTTGTCAAGTTGCTTTGGAGAAATTTGCAAGATATTTTGATGTCGAAGCTAGAATCATTCCTGTTTCTACTGCAGATTATCTATTAGATTACGATCTAATCAAAGAAAATCTTGACGAAAACACCATTGGTGTTTATGTTATTCTCGGATCTACTTACACTGGTGGTTTTGAACAAGTTGAGAAGGTTTCGGACATTCTGCAAGAATTTGAAGACGAAACAGGTCATTTTGTGCCAATTCACGTGGATGGAGCTTCTGGTGGAATTCTGGCTGCAGTGGTGTATCCAGAATTGAAATGGGATTTCCGCAATCCAAGAGTCATGTCGATCAATTGTTCCGGTCACAAGTTTGGTCTGACAACGGCAGGACTCGGATGGGTTGTGTTCCGGACTCATGATTGGCTCCCAGAAGAATTGAGATTCAGATTGCAATATTTGGGTGGTATAGAAGAATCCTTCACTTTGAACTTCTCCAGACCAGGTTTCCCAGTGTTGCATCAATATTTCAACTTCATCCATTTGGGACATGAGGGATTGTATGAGATTTTTGACAATTGTTTGACCAATGCTCGTATTTTGTCGAAATTCCTCGAAGAAACTGGTCTATTTGTTTGTGTTTCCAACTTGCACCTTCCTAATGGCCATAACAGAAATACTCCAATCTCTAACGAGTCACAGGATCAATGGTCATTATCAGATCATAAATCCTACAATCCTGCTCTTCCAGTGGTTTCTTTCCAATTTTCTCCAGAATTCAGTCAGAAATACCCAGAGATTCCTCAATCTCTAGTTTCCTCATTGTTAAGAAACCGCAAATGGATCATTCCTAACTACGGACTTCCAAAAACTAGCTCCGAAGATAGTAATTCCAACAGCGAAATCCTCAGAGTTGTGGTCAAATACAATCTCACGTCTCAATTGTTTGATAAATTGATGCACGATATTGTTGAAGTGATGGAGATCCTCATGAAATCCACTCAATTGGTCAGAGGAAACATCGAAGGTATTCGTGAAAAGGGCGAAACCAACGATGATATGGTGTACAATATGTTATTGGCCATTTCCAATGATGGAAATGAGAAGCTCATCAAAATGAGGACCAGTGGTTCTGAGAAACATGAATCGTTCAGAGGAATCTGTTAAAGAATCTTACCAATCCGTTTCTTTGCCACATTCATCTTCTGTTGCGAACTTTCGACCTGATCGTCAAGTCCTTTCAACATCTCGTTTTGAACACTCAATTCGTCGTTTATGGCAATTCCAATTTGTTTCTGGCGACCCAATATAACTCTAAGCTGCTCTAGATCGTCATCCTGTTGTGCTATTAACTGTTGCTGTTGCTGATACAACTGCTTGTTGTCCAATTGCCTAGTAACATTGGTCTCGTCTGCTTTTCCTAGACTTCTCTTGAACGTCTGTTTACTCATACTAGACATCCCCAACACCAACGTATACAGTTCTTCTTTCTCTCTTGTGTATTGTTTGACAATATTGGTTCGTCGCTGAAGCTCTCCAACTCCCAATTGTTGCTGTTGCAGCGATTGTTCAAGAGTGTCTATCTTTGTACCACATGAATCTAATATCCGTTTACAGTCGATCAAAACGGCATCTTTGCCAAATATCTTTGTACGCACAACTTGAAGCAGACGTTTGACCTCTTTAGAAACATCTAGCCAAGTCTCTTGAGTTGGAATCTCCATCTGTTTGGTAGCGAAGGTGTGTTTTGGTAAATATAGAAACTCCAAGACTAATTGATGATCTCGAAGCTCTGGATCGTTCAAAATGCTGCTCAAAAATGAAGCCAATCCTATTCGTCTATTATCCAAGTTTGACTCTTTACTTCGATAAAATGATGTATATTTGGACGGAAGATTGTAAGGAAGCCTCTTGTTTAAAACGTTCTCGAATTCCTTCTTAAATTCAACAAAATCACTGAATCTCTTACTCAGCTTGTGAGTTTCCTCACCAGTATGTATGAGAATCTCAATATTGTAGTAATCGCTGTCATTAATTGCTGTAGTACTGGGTATCTTCACCTCCACCATGAAGAATATAATATTTTTGCCTATCTTAGATGGTGCAAAGATGCCAAAAAAAATAAATCAAAACTCTTTTTCTTTGTGATGGGAAAACAATATATATCCACCTCCATTGTGGGAGATGCGCACAAATCCGACATTCTGGACGTTTGTGTGACTAAGAAATACACTGTGACATGTTCTGCTGACGGTTATTTGAAATTATGGGAGAATTTGAGCTCCGAAAAGCCATTGAAAGCCGAAACGTTGGTTGATAAATTTGGATTGCATCACGTGTCGGTATTTGAATCAAATACCTGCTTACTCATTGGTACCGTCTCCTTCTCGGGGAGCTTCTATTTGTACAAATTCGAGAAGAAACTCACAAAAATACAAGATGTTCCATCAGAGCTTACGAACGAGAAAAATTCATATTGGGCATTGAATTTCATGAAAGATCCAGAAGAAGAGTACGATTTGCTGGCAATCACCATGGCCACGGGCCAAACTCAAATATACAACTTAAAGGATGAAATCTTGACTTATTCGGGGACAACAGCCTCGACTGACAACTCATTTGCAACCAGTGTTCATTTAGATCCTTCTTTCAGACGAATGGCTGTTGGTCATCAAAATGGAAACGTTTACATTTATGATTTGGAATATTTGAAGCCATTATACGAGTTCCAGTCGTATGGGTTGAAAAAGGCGACCTCTGCAAGCTCGTTGTCGACCGTTAGATGTGTGAGATTCTCGCCAGGAGGAACTCTTTTGGCCGTGGCGCGCGATTCGGGAGCTTACGGCACGATCTTCCTTTATGATGTGAAGTATGGAGAGGTGATTGGTACGCTGACGAACTCGTCGCATTCGTCAAACGTGGGAATCGGCGGATTTGCTCATAATAGTTGGTGTATGACTGTTTCCTTCAACGACGACGGAACATTGCTTGCAAGTGGAGATCTCAATGATACCATTCGGATATGGAGCACTAGCACGCGGACTAAAGAGGCCAACTTGGTGATCAGCAAGTCTGATGTCGATGATGAAACCTTGAACAACTCGAACCAATTGGACCATGCCACATGTTGTGCATTGAGCTTTATTCCAAAAGGATCCATCGCAGGAGAGGGAGATAACGATGGATTGGTGGTGGTTGGGTTTGACAGAGCAATCAGATGGTTTAGAGAGGCTGGAGGAGTGTGAGATCACCAATCTTCGTCCTCATCGTCGTCCTCGTCCATCTCGTCGTTGAAAGTCTGTGCCGAATTGCTGAACAAAGTTCTATCTTCATCAGCGTCAGATATTTCTGGTGAGCGCAAGTCCAACCTATAATAACTTCCAGAAACGCTTGGAGTTGAAGCATCGTCATCCAATTTGACCTTGGCGTGTACCATTTCAGCGGAGACTATCTTACTCTCTTTGTCTAATCCTTCAAAAAGTTTAAGAATTAGATCTTTCTCCAGGTTGCGGAAGGCCTTGGTTTTCACTAATTTGCCCCAGTTCTGGAATATAAAAGTTTCGCAATTGGAACGCAAGATTGCTTCGTTCAAATAAACAGCAATCTTCCAGATTTGCAGAATAGATGACAATTTGAACCCATCAGAATAAATTTGGGCCAAGATCATGGATTTCAAATCACCAAGCTCGTACATCTCAGAGAACAACAGCAATCCATTGAGTTCGTCCATTGTGCAATTGTCAATACTATTGGTGTAAAAATAGTCCACCAGCTTCAAAACCCATCCAACAGGTTCGGGAATGAACATCTCATTGGAAAGAGACTCTGCCATACCCGATTCGTACATTTTACGGAAATATGGCCATCTCGTGATGAGAACAAGCTTATGAACCAAGATCGGTTCACTTCGAGGAAGGCCATGGTCGTCGTCATCTGGCCTGAATGCAGAGTTGATGGCTGTAATCTGGAAGTCTGTGAACTCTTTCTGTTTATAGAGCTCGTGGAATCTGCCCAATAGGGCTGTGTCGTTGCTTCCCTTGGCAGTTTGCGTGGATGCTCCCAAGCTTGTCAATGGGATTTTAGTCAGATGTGTCATTCTATAATCATAGGATGTGTCGTTAGTTTCTGGGGTCAATGGATATCCCAACATGCACAGATTGTCATTATAAATAAAGAAATGTCTCCAGCGGAATCTGGTTAGCAGGTTGAGGTTTCCTGTAATGAGTGGGATGTATTTGAGTGAGTCTAGATTGAAGAGTCCGATTGAAGGTTTGATTGTTTCTTGATCCAAAGACCATTGCGAGGTGAAAATGTCGAGGATTTTAGAGTCTGAGATTTGAAGGTATGTGTGGTTTCCAGTGAGACCTTTTGGCATGTTGCTGAGTTTTGTTTCTCCCACGGCGTTGTTTTCGAGGTCGAAAAATGACATTTTTTTGACATGATTCATCAACTTAGACAGACCTCCAAAAGACCAGATTTTTTTGCCGGATTCGTAGATGAAATGGTCAAATCTGCTCACAAAAGTACGTGAGTCCCATTTTCCGGTCTCCAAATCAAAGCAAATCAGATCACCAACAGGTTCTTCATTAAGAGCCACCGTACAGCCTCCACTGATATATACCTTGGATTTATCTTTGGAAAGACAAACTGAGTGTCTAGATATCGAGGAAGGAGCTGAAAAGTCGGTGACTGTTCCTGGAGCTGTCCACTTGTTTTCCTTCAAATCGTAGAACACCACTGGGGAGAATCCCAGAGTCATATTCTGTTCAGATAAATGTTGATGGTATTGATCATCGAGTGCGAGTCCGCCATAAACAAGAACACGGGATTTGGATATGCTTGTTAACGAATGACCCTCTCTGTAGATCCCACTCTTTCGTGGGGCTAGCCATCGATTCGCCTTTAAATCCAACAGATAAACCTTATCATCGATCACATCGTCCTGGTCAAAGCCGCCAAATAGCATCAACAAGTCGAGTTCCGGATCAACACAGATCGTCGATTGCAAACGATAAAATGGCGCCTCTCCTGCCAATGGAACAGACATGTCTGGATCCATTATCTAATAAATAAATAATTTATTTCCCCTATAAACTGAAGATTCCTGTGTTTTTCTTGCCGAACGGATAAACCAGCATTGTGCTGAAAAATAGACCGACGGTGATCCCAATGGCAATTTCTATCATCGAGATGCCAAAACTGAGAGTACTGGAACTGAGTTCGACGGTACTGGTGGTTGCTGAAGAGCGATTCGCAGCATTGCTTAACGTAGTGATGCCTGCAGCAAGCACGTTTCTGGAGGCCACACCACCAGGAACCTGATCGAAAATGCCTGTAAGCATCGATGTAAAGGCAGAGTTACAGTAGCCAATGCGACGGAACGACTTACCTGTCCGAGAGTAAAGATTACTCAACAGACCGATGGTGAATGATCCCAGGGCAGAATTGAACTCTGTGATTTTGAAATGCAGCGACGAGAAATATGACACTGTATAGCCTCCGCAGGCAATCACTGTCATAATCGAAAGCTGGTGCCATTGGGCTTGGGACGCGAGGGAAAGAGCAACACTGAATAATGGAACAAACAGAATATTCCAATATGTAGAGATGTTGCTGGTGCAGGTAGTGTTGGTGGTGGCATTATGATCCATCCAGCCATATAAAGCAGACCCTAGAGTAAGTCCGAAACCAAGGAAAAGTGAATAAATGATGGCATAGAACATGCGAACTGCTCCTGCCACCAATGAACGACTCTGGATTTCAAGAGCTCCACTTAAGATGATATATCCAGGAAGGATCATGCACATTCCACCTTGAACAATGGCTGCAAAACAGAAGTAACGTCCACCTCCAATGGTACCAATAGCACGACTGATGAAACTTAACCAGACAGTACTACTGACCTCAAAGACAGAGGAATAAATGGAAGATTTGGGGGCCACCACCAATTGTAAGAAGCCCAAAAGACATCCCAGAACAAAAGTGGGGGGAATATCGAGCCATGAGCCTCCAAAGGCCCAATTGATCACTGTACAACTGGAAATACCATATAAGACAATACTCATCCAGGTGTTGATATGATTTGGTCGATTCAGCAATTCTTCCAGGTGAGTAGATGCCTCTTCGACACCCAATCGATCATGAACCACGTTTTTGTACAATTCATGAGCTTCATCTAATTTCCCCAGATTTAGACCCTGAGAAACACGAACTAGTTTCACTTCAGATGTTCTAGTTGAAGGATCACCAAAAGACACTATCATCACTCCTGGTAGATAGATGAAAGAACTGTCAATCTCCAGAACTCGCGAGGCTGCTGATAGATATTCTTCCAGACGATGGTTGGGAGCTCCGTATTGCATAAACGCCTTACAAAGCGTGAGAATGAATTTTTGACGTTGCAGAACATCGGCAATATGGACTGTGATACGTGCTGCTGTTTCGTGTTTCTGTTTGCGTTTGAGTTTCAATTTGGCTTTGAGTTTTTTGTCGAATTGCGGTAACTCCATTTTGTCAGTCTCATCTTTGGATCCGGACCCAAAAAGACTTCCTAAGGAGATGTTGGAAATATTACGGCGATGTTTTCCTGCGATGCTTTCATGCGATGAGCGAGGTGATAGAATAGACGAGATTGAATCTGAAGAAACGTTCCGTTTGGAATACAGACGCATCAAGTTGGAAAACACTCCTGTTCGCACCTTATGCGGCGTCGTTTCCGGGGGAACTGTTTCATCATAATCGTTCAACAGCGGCGTGAAATAATAATCGTCTGAGTCTTTTCTTAAGTCATGCAAAGGAATATGGTTGCCAATGATATCTCGAGCTTCTCCATACCGCATTTCTTCTGAGATTCGACTTTTCATTTGCGTGGTCTTCAAACTCTCCAAATCCGACATCTCATGAGATTCTCGAGGCTCTTGCAATGTCAGACGACGAATCCAGTTTCTCATACGACCTGTTTTGGCCGGCTCTTCAACTAAAGGCTCGACCGCTTCCGTATCAGATTCCTCGGTTTCTTCGTCATCGCTCGAGTCAGGATCTCCAAGATCAACATGTTGTGCTGCAGCACGTCGTTGTATATGAGGAAGGCCTCCCGAGTCCTCATAGAACTCTTTATCGAAATCTCCCTCGATAGCCTGTGCGATCTCTCCGGGTTTTTGTACAGGATTAGAAAACACAGGCAACATCGGAAGATGCAAACTTTCCCCATCATTCTCATCATCTTCTAACAATGGTGCCGAGTTCATCTCGCGCATGTCTCTCGCACGTTGGCGCAACGGCGACGAATCTCTTGACATTCAACCGTTATACGACACTTTGAATAAATTTGAGCCGCATGGCTCCTAACCTAAAATAAAAACAGACAGGGAAAAATTTAGTGTTTACAACTTACACTTCCCACCAACACCCTCCTTACACACACCAAGTGCAAACATTGAAATATGGATAACATGTTGCACCCTCAAATAGAACAATTCCAGAGCCCATCTGGCAACCAATCAGACTTGTTTTTGGATGCCACTGGTAAGCCTTTCAAGTTCTACTTGTATCCGCCATTGGACCGGAACCAGCGTCTTGTGGACATGATTGAAAGCCATAGTGGACAGGTGATGACTGGAGTTACTAAAGACACAGTGATTCTGTCTTCTCCTGACTATCTGATGAGCGAGGACCTAAAACGATTCCATGTTTATTCGTATCAATTTGTCCATGATTCCATTAGTAAGGGAGTCCAACCGTTGATGAATTATGTGCTGCATTCTCCTTCAAGTGCAGTTATGGGAACTAATAATCTGAACAATATGAGTACTCCAGTGACAATGCGTTACTTTACTCCAGAAGAGGATGCAATGTTGTTTGAAGAGATCAGAAAACGTCCTTGGATGGGATACAAGGGTCATCAGATTTATAAGGATATCAGTCAGATGGATTACTTTAAACAGAGACAGCGTAGTGCTGCCTCTTTGAGAGAGAGAATTCGTACCTTGAAGTATGAAATTGAATACGTTTACAAAGCTGGTCCTAACAGAGAATTGTTGAAAGATGATAATGGGAATTATATCAAAGATTACGAAATCAAGAAGAAAACCACTAGCTTTACTGCATGGGAGGACTTCGAGATGTGCAGAACCATCTACATCAAATTGAGACCAACTACTGACGAAAAAGGATTTGAAATGATCAACTTCCCAACCGGATTCTTCGATAGCTACGCTAGTTCTCATCCAAATCATACTTCCGAGTCCTGGAGACAGAGATACAAGAACTTCTTGAGTTTGTTTGGTATTGCCAACTATTTGAAGTATTGTATCATGCAAATTCGTCAAGAGAAAGAGCCTCAACCTGCCAATATGGCCAATAAGGATTGGTTGAATGCCAGAAAGCATCTGAAAAAGGCTGCAGGTCCGAAACTATATTTTCCCAACATTCCTGAAGGAAACGAGTTTTTGGACGCCAATTTGGATTCCCTCGAGACTCCTGAGTTTGTGGAACCTGAAATTGTTCCTGCTCCACGGCCTGAGAACCAGTTCTTGCGCCCAACTCCTCAGGAGCAGATAGAACGGTCTATTGCGATGGCTGCCCAGCATCAGGCAGAACACGACTTAGCATCTGCTTTCAAGAATTTCAAGGAGGAGGATGAAGAGGCTGCTGGTCCTCCATCAAAGAGAATGAAGATAGTCTCGGATTCGGCTAATATTGACCCTGCGATCGAGGATATGCAACAACCGCTCGAGTTTGTTGAAGAACCTACTACATACTTCACAGAACCACAATTTGTCGAGTCGTCCAAACAAGAAGGGGCCCCTATGGACCTCACAAGAGTGACACCTGACAAGGAAGCATATTTCAAGAAGCTCGAGGATGCTCTTGAGCTACAGACCAAAATCCCACCTAAGACCATGTGTGATCGTTTGGAAAAGCTAGGAGTGAAGGAATATTACAGCATGTTCTTATTAATCCGTTGCAATTCCAAGAGAAAGCTGATATTGGAATGTTTGAAGAATTATGTTGAGACCAATGGTGCAGAGCTTCTTGCCCAATTACCAGGCATCTGGTCCAATAAGGCAATGTCCTGGTTGTCTAAAAACGACACTCATCTGAACGCGCTGTTGGAGATGTATCACGGCGAGGCCGATTTTAAGGCCCAATCTGAAAAGTTGCGCAAGATGAGACAGTGAAGTGTATTTTAATAGCGGATTGTATTTTAGTTATAATTTTTCGTCGTCCAAGTCTATAACCAGGTCCCAGTCCTGAGTTTTGGCAGCCTCTTGGGCAGCTGCTAACTTCTGTGCTTCTCGGTCACGTTGTCTTGCTCGTGCTTTACGTTCTGCTCGCTCGCTCACCATTTTCTTACGTAGACCAACAATGGCTGCTCGACTGTTCTCGCCATTCTGCATCAAATCAATCTTAGCAGCAAGGATTTCCCGGGCGATTTTTCGGTTCTGCTCTCGCGACCGTGTAGCCTGCGATGTAACCACTAATCCTGTTGGAATATGCGTTAGTTGCACCTTGGAATTAGTTTTATTGATTTTTTGACCACCCTTGCCCGATCCACCCTTGATAAACTTCTCAGAAATCTCTGTCTCTGGAAGCTTGGGCCGCGGTGGCATCTTGTTGGCACGTGGGATCTTGACAGCCAGATGTCGAAGCCATACCATTGGTTTGAACATTCGCCACAGAAAGTGAAAAATATCTCCAGCCACGAAATTTTGCAAGTGCCCCAGCCACAGGTGAAAAATTATCGAGAAAACATCCATTCCATCATGTCTCGTCTTTTCCATAGCTCGGCGCTCGCAGCCGCCAGAAGGGTCGCGCGTCTTTCGCCTCATGTGAAGCTGAGACCTCCAATCCCACCAACTATTAACAACATCGTCGTCAAGGACGATCATCCGCTATGGCAGTTGTTCCATGACAAAAAGTTCGTGAGAGACAGGGACGAAGTTTCCTTTACCGGGCGCGCCTGGACCGTGCAGGAGCTGAGACGCAAGTCCTGGGAGGATCTTCATAACCTTTGGTATGTGTGTCTGAAGGAAAGAAACAAGCTCGGCCGTGAAATGTACATTTTCCACCAACAGGGAGAAAACCCAGTCCTAGCCAGCTTTGAGCAACTCGATCAAGAAATTCATAAGACCATGTGGAGAATCAAACAAGTCCTCACAGAAAGAGATAGTGCTTTGAAAAACGCACAACTGGAGTTTGATCAAAATGGACAAGAGTATTTGCAAGAATTCAGAGAGAAATACTTGCAAGAAGAGAACGTCGAGACAGACGAATGGTACGACAAGCTTGAGAGATTACAGAGCGCCTTGTTTGGTATTCCTGAGATCTTAGATGTCGACTTCCAGGCCGATCAACGGTTTGTTGAAGGTGTCAAATACGTGGGGCAGCTCAAATTCGACAAATTTGCAGAACAAATTGGTCGCACCGACTTGGCACCACTCAGAGATATTGCAGAACTCTATACTGTGTTCGAAGAGAGCGCGAGCGCTGAAGGAGTCGCCGAGGCGTGCTCCAAGATCGACGAGTACAGAGAAAACGAATTGGTGATCCCGGCCTCCAAAGAGGTGCAGGTGGTGCAAGGGTTTATTGCCGAGAAGCTTGAGATGTTGGATGAGGAGCAAACTGAAGAGGTGTAGATGTACATAGTAAAACATTGTCTATATATCGATTGCGGTCAACTGGTCGAGTACCTGGCCCAATTTTGTGGCTAGAGCCTCCCATTTCTGTTTAGTTTCGAGGATCTGTTTCTCGAAGTTTTCGCATTCTGCCAGTTTGGCATCGATTTTCGCACTTAGTTGTTGGCAGCTTTGTTGGAATGAGTTGCTATTGGTTTGGAATTCATAAACGTTATCCTTGACTTCTCTTCCGTTTTTCAGAATCACATTATAATCGATTTCAGGTCCAAACAGAGATTTGACCTCTTCCTCAGTCAACTGGATCGTCCGTGAGCGTCGTAGATATTCCTGGATGATAGTGTTGACCTCGCGACGGTTTTTCAGCAATTGTTTCGCGTTCTCAATCTTGATATTGAGTCGTTTACTCTCATCCACTTCTGCATCAATATATGCCAACAACTTGGCATTGATGTTGGAATCAACCGTCTCTATGTCACTGGATGCAGTCTTGTAGCGCAGACTGTCTACTTTTGTGCTCAGATTGGTCTTGAACCTCACGAGATCCAGCTCGGCTTGGAGATTATTTAGTTGTTCAAGGTCGATGGACTCAAGCTTGTTTTCGCGCGCCAGAGCAGCATATCCCAATAGCTTACTTTTGAACTTCGTATAGGCGTCTATCTCCAAATCGAGCACCTTACGGCGATTTTTCATCGCAATCTGTTGGTCATATAAAATCGACATAGAGAAATAATTTTTTCAATACTCAGCTTATAGTTTATGTTTCAAAGACCAGTCCTGCACGAGCTGGACAACGCGATTGGCCAGACCAAACGAGTTCTGGTATCCAGAATGGGCCGAGCCATAATTATGAATTTTCCAGCCGTCGCGGGACAGATTGACACCTCCTTCTCTACCGGGTCTAATACCCACGAATTGACGAACAGGCATCAATTCCGTAGGATTCTTCATGTAACTAGGATCAACAATCTCAGGAGCATATCTTAGAGCCCGTTCCTTGATTCTCTCGGTCAAACCAGAATCGTAGTTCAAAGATTCGTCACCATAAAGATACGTTCCTGTGAGTAAAGTTCCGTAGCCAGCACGAGGAATCACATAGAGAGACTCAGTTGGATGATCTGGATCCATGGCCTCAACAATAATCAATTTGCGAGCCACGTTCTCCACCAATAAAGTCTGTCCTTTGACAGGCATTCTATTTTGGATATCTTGTTGATTAAGCTCAAACGCACGAATTCCAGCACAATTGATAACCAAATCTGCTTCGGTGAACTCTTCTCCACTCAAAAACAAACCTTTGGCTTCTTCCAAAGAGCTGACAGTTCGCCGAATGTACTGGGCCCCGTGTTTGCAGCTTTCAAATAGTAAATAATGCAAATATTGCACGGGATTGATCACAAACGAGACATATCTGAACGCAAAAACAATATCGTCTTTCCGCGAGCCCGCAGGATACTCATGTGGAGGAATTACCTCATAATCCTTGACAATATCCTTGAACCAAGGCCCAGTATAATCAGTTTCATCCATAGACATACGTGGAACATACACTTCGGCAATACGTTGGGCAACTCCAGAACTTGGAGTTTCCTTAGATATCCTCAATAGCTCGTAGTATGAAGCAAGATCTTGTAATTGGTCTCTCCAAATTGGATTAGATTGCGACGCCAAATGGTAGAAGAAAGCTCCCGCATACGGACTAGTATAATAATCTGCAAGATCCCCCGGTAACTCTTTGGCAACAATAGTAACGGCATTGCCACGTCTCGAAAGTTCTAAAGCCGTGGTCAATCCAACCACGCCAGCACCAATAACAACAACTCGTGTCATAAAAAAGTTATCAAGCCTCATTTTCAAGCGCACTTTTTATCACACCAATTACGGCTGTGCTCTGAATTTTGTCGCTGCCACCTTTACTGATAGCGTATTCGATGTCACCTAGACCTTTTAAAATGGCCATTCGCGTAGTTTTTTGGAGCTCGTACCGATCCAGAATGGCCACAAACGAGCTCATAAGATCCACCAATGCCAATCCTTCGGTCTTGCGGATCTTGGTCATGGTAGAATAGGCATCAGTCCAATCATTCTTCATGATTGCATCCAGCACCAGATCGACACTTTGAGGTCTAGGAGCACCAATACACTCGTAAACCATGTCCATGGAGATTTCCTCGCCAGGTCCAGCTCCTGTAGCACATGCCTGTAGAACATTCAAAGCACGTCTCATATCACCCTCACTCAGATCTAGAAGACTCTGTTTGGCCTCAGACGTGATGTGGAGCTTCTCCACTTTGATAACGTGATCCACACGCCCCTGAAGCGCTGAATCTGCCAACGGAGAAAATCTGAATCGTGTGCAACGAGAAAGAAGAGCAGGATTCAATTTGTGCGAGTAGTTGGCCAAAATACAGAATCGAGTGTTCTTTGTATACTTCTCAATGACACGTCGAAGAGCATTCTGTGCAGCATTAGACATGGCGTCAGCTTCATCCAGAATGATCAGTTTGAACCCGCTGTTGAAAATCTGTCTGGTGCTTGCAAAATTCTTGATCTGGTCACGAACAACGTCGATTCCTCGATCGTCCGACGCATTCAATTCCAGAACCATATTACGATAGTTTTTTCCGTACAACTCGCGCGCCAAAGCAATGATGGTCGACGTCTTTCCAGTTCCAGGTGGTCCATAGAACAAAAGATGCGGGATCCGTCCATCCTTGGCAAACTTCCGCACCGTCTGCACAACCTCTTGCTGTCCATGAACCTCATCCAGATTCACAGGCCGGTATTTTTCGACCCACGGTAGATTCTCAGAGCTCATTACGCGTAACAAATTCAGGCAATGGAAGAAAAATTCCAGCATTGGGTGGTGTAAGGAGTGGTCCGAGGTGGACGGTAGCAGAACAAATGGACGATTGGTCTGTGTCTGTTATCAAATTATCTGCCCGTTAGAATGAGTATATAGTAATACCGTGTTCTAGCGCTAACAGAATCTAAGATGAAGGAGAGCGACGCTTTTATGCAACAAATTGTCGACGATCTAGCTTTTGAGGACTATGTTTCTAGTGTTCCTGAGGAAAGTTTGTATCCCACTCCTCCATTGGACTCGCATTTGAACCAGCTCTTTGGCGGTACTCATGACACACGGATGGAGTATCAGATCCCACGATATTGTCTAGATCATGAGGGGAGAGAAGAGGATTTGGACAAGTCTTTGGATAGATTTATTGATGAACATAGCAGAGACTCGATGAACAACTACAACTGGAAGCACACGTTTGAGGGAAGTATTCTTGAAGGATTAGAGTCTCCCAAAACTCCACCAGAACAGCAGTTGTCCCAGATCGTACAATCAGAACATTCTACACAGGCTACTCCATGTCGTGGTCTTGATTACTACCGGGTGCGTAACAACATCACGATTTCGATGTTTGAGTCATTGAATGGTCCGCAGTCCAAATATGTTTACCAGGAGAACAAGAAGTTCGGATCGAATCTGTATGAGCCAGCAGTGAATAGGAAATTGAACTTGGATTCGGAGATGGCTCCTGACCATCTACGCAAGAAGGGAGCCAATCTAGGCAACTTCGCATTATGTCCATTTTGTCCAATGACGAGCGAGAATGCCCAGAAGGACTTTCAAAAGCTGTTTTTCAAGCGTAATGATAGCAATTATCTACATCATATGATCCAGTTTCATGGAGTTTTTTCCAATGGAGAATTGGTGAAGGATCCTGTCAAACGGGGATGGTACTTTCCTAAAGACAGTGCCGAGCCATTCGAAGTGGTGGAATGTCCATATTGTACGGAATGCGTGAATCTCAAGAAATTCAAGGCAGCCAATCCGGACGAACATCGGCTGCTAAAGTATTTGCGTCATGTGAAAGAATACCATAAAACGGGCAAAAACCTGCAGCAAGTGGCTTTTTCTTCGGAAAAACGAACTGCGTAATATGTAAAAATAGTACTTTATTTTGGAAGAGAAACACGCAGGTACTTAAGACATCTAATTTTAGGCATCGAATTTTTCAAGGGATCTCCTATTTATTCCTTAATTCATTGGTTATTGTTTAACATAATAAAAAAACATGAGACTTCTAAAAATAAGCCAAGCGATCCATCGGTAAGGGTGCAATTTCCACTGATGTCATATCCTCCATCGGGTTATAAATATGGGCTCTGATTTCCCATTTTTTTCATTCCTACAACATTAATTATGAGATCTTCATCTGCTCTTGCTCTCTCCTCCACTATTGCTATGGCTCTTGCCGACTACACCCTATGGGTTAAGTCTGAATCTTCCCTCGATGGAATGGGTCTCAGTCCTAGACATTCAGGTGCAGGAACTGATTATCTTTACCTTGCTTCAGGATCATCTTCTCCAGTCTACAGTTACGATGAATCTGCTAGAGTCTTGTCTGCTCCATACGGTGCATACACTGGAACTTTCAACAATAACGAAGACCCTTATCTCGCTTTCAGTACCCAAAATCCAAAGAACCTTGTGACTTTCGATAGTGAAGATAAGTTGTTGCTTGATGATGACTCAGAAGGATTCTACGCCTGTAAGAATACAGGAGATCCTTACAACTACTCCCAAGATTCTTACCAACTCGTCTTCTACAAGGACGGCCAGGTTCCTAGCGGTGAAGATTGTACTACCATCAGTCTTTTCCGTAGTGAAGCTAGCCCAACTTCTACTGCTGACTCCAGCATCGCAGAGACATCCTCTGTTGCACCAACCTCGACCGAATCCGCTTTTGTCGAGCCAACTTTTGTCAGCTCTGCTTCTGCCGCACCAGTTTCCGTGGAGCCATCTTCTGCCAAGCCAACTTCTGCCGAGACCAGCTCTGCCGAATCAACCTCTGTCCAACCAACCTCTATGATCACCTCTCTGGTGTCTTCTGCCACCCATTCAAGCACTGCTGTCGCTGCCAGCACCGCGGAAAACAACGCCAACGCCGTCGCTCCAGCCGCTTTGGCTGTCCTCGGTGGTGTCGCTGCTCTCCTTATTTAAGCTGATAGAATAATTTCATCTTTGAATGCTATATAACACCTTTTTTAATGAGCCGCACCAACTACCATTATTTCTACTCATCATAAACTCCAAAATGCTGGATTCTATCTCCTTCATTTGTCCCTGTCCAAACAAATCGACCATCTGTCCTGCAAACACCACGTTCTCCTCGGTTTCGAACGCTTTTTCCAACTTTCCTCGATGATACGTCAGCTCTCTTTCCGCTAATGTAGAGTCGAAATTCCAGATCTCGGCAACTTTGGCACGTGCTGCTGCCAGATCCATCGCCTCCAGATTCGTTAAACTAGATGAGCTGCGTCTCAAGACGTGCGACGGACAATCATTCCAACCAGAAATGGTGGCCGAAGCATTTTGATACGACATGGACAGATTTTAGTTTTTGAAACGGAGACACTTTTATACAGGGCCACCTGACACCACACACCTGACACCAAAAACATGTATCACAGGTCGGTTTGCACTTGCAATGCTCTGGTCAAAACGTCTTCGATAGTTGGTCTTTGTTCGGGATCTAGTACCAAACAGTACTCGATCAAATCCTTGAGCGACTGAGAGTAATGCGGAACAGATGGAAAGCTGTAGTTACCAGAACTGATGGCCAATGTGATGTTGGCTCCATTGACCAATTCTTCTCTTTCAAAAGGCGAAAATCCATACAGAAGCGCGTAGAGTGTGCATCCAAGTGACCACACATCGATTTTCTCATCTAGATGGTCACCAACCTTAATATCGAGCAATTCGGGCGCTCTATATGGTAATGTACAATGCTCGTTACTGAGTTCCTGAACAGTGATAGCCTGGGCCCGAGACTTGATACTCACTCTTGCCTTCTCACATGACCCCAAATCACAAAGGATGGGCGTGCCATCTTTGGCCAACATGATATTTGCCGGTTTTATATCTCTGTGTGCGAAACTGACAGTTTCCTGTAATTCTGTACGATCTGAAGGAGATTCATCCATATTATTAAGAAATGGGTCATTCTCGTCGTCTTGGTCGTTCAAGGTGGGCTCCATGGAGGAAACAATGCTATAAGATCTGGAAAGTTGATGACGATGCATTGATTTCAATCCACGACAAATGCCCACAAACAATCGAATTGCTTCTTGTTCATTCATTGGAGAGTTGTTGACACTATTGGTATTGATGATGTCTTGCAAAGAGCCGTCTTCAAAGTAGGGAAGCAGGATATATATGGTCTTGGACCCGTCTGGTTCTTGGACAACAATAGAATCAATAGATTTCACAATAAATGGCGAGCGAAACTCTTTATAGTTATCAACCTCCTTCATGGCAGTCTTGAAGTTGCTGTTGCCAAAAGGACACCGGATTTTCTTTAAAGCATACAGATTGCGATTGCTTGTGGATTGTACCAAATAAACATACGAGAAGCCACCTTCTCCAAGCAAATTGAGGATCTTGAATGAGGACTGATTGATCTTCAACACAGGCGTCGAATTAAAGATACAAGGAAAACATAATCCAAGACAATCTAGAGCAGTCATGGTTTGTAAAACAGGTAGGATTGCCAGGTGTACTCAAGACATCTCTGCACCGACCTGTGGATAAAAATTGTGCGTTGGAAAAAAAAACTCAGTTTAGTGTTTATTTACAAGATATGTCAATTGCGACTAAAGGTGAAGGCGAGACGACAAAGAATCTGTCGCTGATTGCGGCACATTCTCATATTACTGGACTGGGATTGGATGACCATCTTCAACCTCGCGAAAATAGCCAGGGAATGGTGGGTCAACTGAAGGCGAGAAAAGCTGCTGGAGTGATTTTGAAGATGATTCAGCAGGGGAAGATTGCAGGACGTGCGATTCTGATTGCTGGTCCCCCATCAACAGGAAAGACTGCCATTGCTATGGGAATTTCGCAGAGTCTGGGTACCAATGTCCCATTTACTGCGATTGCAGGATCTGAAATTTTCTCGAAAGAGCTGTCCAAGACAGAGGCATTGAATCAGGCATTCCGGAAAAGTATAGGTATTCAAATCAAGGAGGAGAGTGATGTTATTGAAGGAGAGGTTGTGGAGATCCAAATTGACAGATCTTTGACAGGAGGCCATAAACAAGGAAAATTGACAATTAGAACCACTGACATGGAGACCATCTACGAATTGGGAAACAAGATGATTGAAGAGCTGACCAAGGAAAAGGTTATTGCTGGAGACGTGATTTCCATTGACAAGTCGAACGGAAAGATCTCGAAATTGGGTCGTTCTTACACGCGTGCGCGGGATTACGATGCCATGGGACCAGACACCAAATTTGTGTCCTGTCCTGAAGGTGAATTGCAAACACGTAAGGATGTGGTGCACACAGTTTCTTTACATGAGATTGATGTCATAAATTCCAGACAGCAAGGATTCCTTGCCCTTTTCAGTGGAGATACTGGTGAGATTCGGTCCGAGGTGCGTGATCAAATTAACATGAAGGTTGCCGAATGGAAAGAAGAAGGAAAAGCCGAGATTGTTCCTGGAGTGTTGTTCATTGACGAGGTGCACATGTTGGACATTGAATGTTTTTCGTTCATCAATCGTGCATTAGAGGACGAATTTTCACCTATTGTGATTATGGCCACCAACAGAGGTATTTCCAAGACTAGAGGAACCAACTACAAGTCACCGCACGGGCTCCCGTTGGATCTATTGGACAGATCGATCATCATTCGTACAGAAGGCTACCAAGAAGGTGAGATCAGAAGTATTCTATCGATTAGAGCGCAAGAGGAAGAAGTGGAGCTGAATGCAGATGCTTTGAGTCTATTGACCAAGATCGGAATGGAAACCTCGCTCAGATACGCTGCCAACTTGATTTCTGTGAGCAACCAGATTGCCAAGAAGAGACGCTCAGATTCCGTTGGTCTGGACGATGTCAAGAGAAGCTACATGTTGTTCATCGATAGTGCCCGTAGTGTGCAGTTTGTCGAGGACAACAGCTCGCAATACGTGGACGACGAGGGCCGCGTGGACCTTTCCAAGGCCGACGCCATGGACGTGGGCGCATGAGTGTATAGACAAAAATTTTGATAACTTGATGTACATTCTATGGTTCGCTAGTTGCTGCTTCCTTTGGTGTTTAGAATCAACCCGATGATCATTCCGTAAAGACCAAGCACCTCTGCGAAAATTAAAATCAACACAATTCCCACAAACAGCCGAGGCTGGTGCATGAATTGCCGCACACCTTCATCTCCAACTATTCCAATTGCATATCCCGAAGCCAAGCAGGCAAACCCAACAGACAGGCCACAACTCAAATGCATGAACCCGTTAAAAAGCGTATAATTTGTACTAGGACTGAGTCCTCCAGCGATCAAAACGGCCACCACAAGACCATAAACAGAGAGAATACCACTCATGACAACAGGAATCAGTGATCTCATGATCAGTTCCGGCTTGAACGTACCAATACCAGAGATACCCAATCCTGACTTGGCAGTTCCGATTGCCGCGCCAGCACAACTCAAAACCATGGCTGCACAGCAACCGGCAAATCCAAAGAACGGAGCAAAAGCGGGCGAGTATTCGGACTCGGCAATTGTCGACCTGAGGTTAGATTTAAATGGACTATTACTTACATTTTGACGGTAAGTTTTTAATTTGCAAGTGTGCTGTTATGCCAAGGTTACCCGGACAAAGATATAAAATAATTAGGTAAATAATACAAACATCATGTCTGAGTATTCTTCTAAGATTCATCTACAATTACGCGAATTGCGATATTTGTACTCTTCAATTCAGGAGGCAGCCAATAAGAAGGTTGATTCGCATATTCTTCAGACTTCTCGGTCCAAAAAAGATGTCACACTTGCACAAAATGTCAAGAAGCTCGTAAGAGAGTATATTGACGCTGTTTTCGAGTCTGTTCATTTCTCGTTAGATCTGGACGACGTTTCCAATCAACAGCTAGAGACAAAGTCTATAATTTCCTTGCTATCAAGTCCTGGCAATGAGAACGAGAAGGTTGAGCCTTATGATTTCGCTTTAAATGACAGGTTGCGCGACCTGTATACGCAAGTGGAGGAAAAGATCGAATCGATCTCGAATCTACGTAGAACCCAGCCAGAAACCGTTTATGAGGACTACCAGACGCGCTTGTTGGAAAATGAGACTGCTATTGACAAAATAGTTGCGCAATCGATTCAAAATCGCGAAGCTGTGCTTCCAAACAAGATGGAGTCAGAATTGACGTCTATGGAAGACTTGAAACAGGATTTCAACTCCATTTTACAAGATCTCGCTGATCTGAAGCAAAAAGTGCCCGAAACACGCCAAAATGTCGATAATTTGGATCGTGTCATTGGCTTTTTGCGTGGAACTACAATTTGAGCCACCAGCAGTTTTTCTTTCTGGGCGGTGCTGGCAAAAAAAGTTGTTATGTCTTCTTTCCAGACGGGAATCCAACAGGCACGAGAACTGTTTCGTCAGCAATTCCCAAGTGTGGAACGTGTTCCCGCATTAACAACAGGCTTATGTGTATTTCTGACTCTTGTTTATTTTGTTTCCAGTGCACATCCCGCTATCTTGGACGCGTGGTCTTTAACCCCATGGGCCATCTATAATTTGGAGCTTAGTCGTTTGACAACATATCCATTGATCCATGAGAACTTTATACACTTGCTATTCAATGTGGTGTCGTTGTATGGTCCACTGAGCCAATTTGAAGTTCAAAATGGAACTGTTCATACTGCTCTAGTGTTGAACTTTTTGGCAACATTGACTGCCATTCCATATTGTCTTTGCGGAATGTTGTTCTATCCTCAAACAAGTGCATTGGGCGCTTCGGGATGGTGTTTTTCCATGATCAGTTATTATTATTATTTGCGGTCACAAACAGAAGAAACTACAAGATTCATCAAGGTGGACGTGCCAACAACTCTTGTGCCATTTGTCATGTTGTTGGTGATTGGTATTTTGGTTCCAAGTTCGAGTTTCATTGGCCATTTGTTAGCAATTTTTGCCGGATATGGTTTGGGTTACGGATATTTGAAACACTTCACAAACCCACCATTCCGGATCGTGGAGCGCATAGAGAGTGCCCTGACCCCAATCATCGAGCGTATTCCAACTCAACTACACTACATCCGCGAGGCTGACGTCAGCACTGACAGATACATCCTCCCATCTCATAGAGGCCAAGTTCTGGGAACTAGGTAGAAATTAGGAAGGAAACCGGTATATATGTAGAAACATTACATTGAAGCTCATTAAGATCATTTCCCACGTAGGATCTTGGCAAACTCCTCAATATCGATCTGACCGTCGGAGTCGGTATCTGCGGCTTGGAGCATTTGTTTAGCCTCTTCTTCAGTCAATCTCTCACCGATGGTGGTGAGGACACGGATGAGCTCGGTTTGGGAAATCTTTCCATCTCCGTCACTGTCAAAGACCTTGAAAGCCTCCAAAATCTCAGCTTCGACATCTTGTTCTTTGATCTGTCTAGCCATCATCGTAAGAAACTCGGAAAACTCGATCAGCGAGTTTCCATTTGTATCGATCTCATTCACCAAATCATTCAGTTCCTGCTGCGTTGGATTTTGTCCCAGAGCCCTCATCACTGTTCCCAATTCCGAGGCTGAGATTTTGCCATCACCATCCTTATCGAAAATGCTGAACGCCTCTTTAAACTCATCAATCTGTTCCGATGTCAACTTCTCGCTCTATCACGTTAGTACATCTTCGATTGCAATACTCACCATCTTAAAACACGTATTATTTATAGTGTTGTTTTTAAAAGGCAATGGAATGTTATGGACGAAAATAAAATGGCAGAAGAAGGGCAAGGAAAAATAAAAAGGGGGCCAAAATTTCAAGACGTTTTCATTATACAAACCATAAGCAATTTATTTATCTAGCCGGAACACATTTCGCAGGCCTCAGGATTGTTGATGGCACAGGCGATGACCTTGGAATTAAAGATGTCGTATTCGTCGGTGGTAGCGGAAGTGGCGGCGGCAGGAGCTGGAGTAGCAAGCTCAACAGGTTCGACAGGTTCGACAGACTGAGCAGTCTCAACAGGCTCAACCGGCTCAACAGGCTCAGCTGATTCCTTGATGCTCAATTCAGCCATAGAGCCCTCAACACTAGTTGGAGCAGTCTCAGGCGAAGGCGTATCGATCATCGATTCAGAAGAGACGTACGAGACGTTCTCAACATCCTCAACAGAAGATGTCTTCTTGGCAACATATTGCTTGATCTTGAGTTTCTCCAAGGTGGCCATGGCAGCAGAAGAAGTCCGGGCAGACGCAGCAGAGCTCTGGTCAACAGTGAACTGAATAGCTGCAGCAGCAGCTTGCGTTCTCAAATAGTACATTCCTGTCTTAAGACCCTTCTTCCAGCCATAGAAATGCATAGAGGTCAGTTTACCCATGGTTGGGTTCTTGAGATGGATGTTCATCGATTGCGATTGGTCAATGTAAGCACCTCTGTCGGCAGCCATATCAATGATCGACTTTTGAGGAATCTCCCAAACAGTACGGTACAAATCCTTCAATTCTTGAGGAATGTTTGGAACGTTTTGGATCGATCCGTTATCCTTGATGATGAAGTTCTTCATAGAATCATCCCAAAGACCAAGATTAACCAAATCTCTCAACAAGTATGGGTTGACGATCTGGAACTCTCCAGCAAGAACTCTTCTGGAGTAGATGTTGGAAGTGTATGGCTCGAAACATTCGTTGTATCCCAGAATTTGCGAGGTGGAAGCAGTTGGCATTGGAGCAACCAACAACGAGTTTCTCAATCCATTCTCCTGGATCTTGACCTTCAAAGAGTCCCAGTCCCATAGATCGGTAGGCTTCTTGCCCCACATATCGAATTGCAAGATACCCTCAGAAGCTGGAGATCCATCGAAGGTGGCGTACTTGCCATCTCTGATAGCCAACTCCATCGAAGCTTCCAAAGCACCATGGTAAATGGTCTCGAAGATTTGAATGTTCAACTCTCTGGCCTCTTCCGAGTCAAATGGCAATCTCAATTGCAAGAAAGTATCAGCAAGTCCTTGAACACCAACAGCAATCGGTCTGTTACGCATGTTGGAGTTTCTAGCTTCCGGAACAGGATAGTAGTTTCTATCAATGATCTTGTTCAAGTTCTTGGTCAAGACCTTGGTGATATCGTGCAACTTGTTGAAGTTGTACCAGCTAGAAGTCTCGTCCGACTCACAGAAAGCTGGCAGAGCAATCGAAGCCAAGTTACAAACTGCAACCTCTTCAGGAGAAGAATACTCGACAATCTCACAGCACAAGTTAGAAGACTTGATAATTCCCAGGTTCTTCTGGTTGGTCTTGCTGTTACAAGCGTCTTTGTACAGCATAAATGGAGTACCGGTTTCGGTCTGGGCCTCCAAAATGGCATACCACAACTTTTGTGCCTTGACGGTCTGTCTTCCGCGACCTTCCTTCTCGTATCTGGTGTAGAGTTGTTTGAACTCTTCTCCATAAACATCAGCAAGACCTGGGGCCTCAGAAGGTGAGAACAACGTCCATTCACCGTTTTGCTCGATTCTTTCCATGAACAAGTCAGGAATCCACAAAGCAGGGAACAGATCTCTAGCACGGATCTCCTCCTTACCGTGGTTCTTTCTGATATCGATGAAATCGAAGATATCTGCGTGCCATGGCTCCACGTACAAAGCAAAAGCTCCAGGACGTTTGTTTCCTCCCTGATCAACGTATCTGGCAGTGTTATTGAAAACTCTCACCATTGGAATGATACCGTTGGAGGTCCCGTTGGTTCCTGCAATATAGGAGCCAGTGGATCTAATATTATGGATATGCAATCCAATTCCTCCAGCAGCCTTGGAAATCAACGCACAAGTCTTAAGAGTGTCGTAGATTCCATCAATGGAGTCCTCCTTCATTGCAACCAGGAAACAAGACGACATTTGAGGATGTGGTGTACCGGCATTAAACAGAGTTGGCGACGCGTGAGTGAAGTATTTTTGAGACATGAGGTTATAAGTCTCCAAAATAGACTCAATATCATCACCATGGATACCAATAGCAACACGCATAACCATATGTTGTGGCCGCTCAGCAACCTTTCCGTTAATCTTGAGCAAATACGAGCGCTCAAGAGTCTTGAAACCAAAATAGTTATAGGAGAAATCTCTGTCATAAACGATAGCAGAGTTGAGCTCCTCAGCATGCTTCTGAACAATCTGGTAAGTGTCTTCAGAGATCATTGGCGAAGGCTTACCATTTCTAGGGTTGACATAATTGTACAAGTTTTCAACAACAGTGGAGAATTGCTTGGTGGTCTGCTTGTGCAGATTGGAGATGGCGATTCTGGCAGCCAAAGTAGCATAGTCAGGATGAATGGTGGTCATGTAAGCAGCAGTTTCAGCAGCTAAATTGTCCAACTCGATGGTGGTGACACCATGGTAAACACCAGAAATGACTCTCTGGGTGATGGCAACCGGCTCGACATGGTTTGGATCGAGACCGTAACAGAGTCTGGACACTCTAGCAGTGATCTTGTCGAACCTAACAGGCTCTTTGCGTCCGTCTCTTTTCAAAACGTACATTTGGATGACAAATGTTTGGGTGGAAAGGCAAGGTTTATATACGCGTGTTTATGCGACGCGTAATCTTTACTAATGCAAATATAACGTGTTGTCCGGGTAAGCTTTTGGAGGGAAATAGCGGGACAAACAAAAAAAAAATTATTTTTGATTGTCCACGTGACCAACACCAGGGCTGATTCCCCGGCACAATTTAGAGGTTACCTAATGAAAAAATTGAAAAAAAATCCTTTCACATCAACCATGGCTAAGATTTCCCAAGACGTCTCATCCTCCAGATCCAAGGCCAGAAAGGCTTACTTCAATGCCCCATCTTCTGTCAGAAGAGTTTTGATGTCGGCCCCTCTCTCCAAGGAGCTCAGAGAACAATACAAAATCAAGGCTCTTCCAGTGAGAAAGGAAGACCAAGTCCTCGTTGTTAGAGGTTCCAAGAAGGGACAAGAGGGAACCATCTCGTCCGTGTACAGACTCAAATTCGCCATCCAGCTTGAAAAACTCACCAAGGAGAAATCTAACGGTGCCAGCGTGCCAGTCAACATTCACCCATCCAAGGTCGTCATCACTAAATTGCACTTGGACAAGGACAGAAAGGCTTTGATTGAGAGAAAGGGTGGAAAGGCCGAATAAGTGTGTGTTCAATACTAATAAAACAACCGATTGTCAATATTTTTCACTTAGCCTTACGGGCAAGAACGTATACAGTTTTCCACGCTATCTCGATTGTGGTTTGCATTTGCCAACCCAATTTGGAGTTGAACCGTGCGTACATGATAGCCAGTGGGTCCTTTTCTGGGCTTGCCGATGGATTTGCTGTCTGCCATTTATGGTAGGAGCTCCATGTTTTGCCGTAGTTTAGGTAATCCTGTAGCTGCAATTTTTTGCGGAGCTCGAACGGAGTCTTGGAATTCTCCGAGACGTTGTTGTAGACAACCTTGACGTCCTTGAATCTCGAGTCTGCGGCAAGTTTTTCGTTGATGTCTCTGAACAACGTACGTAATTTACCCCGACCTGGTTGTTGCCAATACGGTCCCAAATATTGACCGGATTCATAAGCCATTTCCTCGTAGATTGCATTGGCCTCTGGTTCACCCACAAAAACAGGATCAACATATCCAAAGTAGGAAAAAGTACCATTAGGAGCCAAAATCCGATTAACCTCGGTGAACCACTTCTCGGTGTCCAACCAATGTGCACACTCTCCAGCCACCACCAAATCCACACTTGCATCTGCAACGGGCAATTCCTCTGCGGCAGCCACATGACATTCCACTTTGTCCCCGAATGGTTTTGCTGCTTCAATTGATTTCTCAACCATCACCTCGGACAGATCAGTTGCAACCACTTTGGCAAAATGAGGGGTCAACGGAACGAAAGCTTGACCAGTACCACATCCAATATCAACTAATTGACCGAAATTAGCGGCGGAATTGCTTCCGTGATACTTCAAAATCTCATCAAACAGAGATGGAGGGTACCTTGGTCGAAATTGGCCGTAACTCTTGGCATCGAATGTCTTGTCCGAAAATGCAGACATATATAACGTAATCAAGATTTTTCAAATATATTCAAGATTTATGCAATTAAAAAAATGCTAAAGACCGACCAATTCCCTATAATTGCAGCTTTTGCTGCTCACGGGCCCATCTGGCAGTGTCTCTAGTACTTTGCGAGAACCGTTGGTTCATTCTGGTTCTCTTGATAAATTCGCCGACCCATTCTTGCTGGTAAAGCTCCCTTAATCTACCGCCGCTGAAGATCTGGCCAAGATCGCCAATCAATCCAACAGCAGATCGACAAACACTCTCACTTAAGCACATGGCCTGGTTCTGATACACTTGCGTCAAGAATGAGGCGATCTGGAACGTGTATGGTTGTAGAGCGTCCGGATAATCGTGCAACCCGGCAACAATACCCACATAGGTGTCCAGCACGGCCTCTTTGACACTTAGAATGTAATCCTCTGTCTCTAGTGAGGAATCTTCAGGCTCCAGCTGTTGAGCAGAGTTGCAAATATTCATCACCACCTGGAGATATTGAATGAATTCAGGACCAATAGAGGATGCAATGTCTCCAAAACATGACAAAATTAGCGGTCTCAGTTCCCGACGAACGTTTTGGTTGGAAAGCGTATTACCCAAAATGGCCATGAATCCCTGACAATATGGAATGAAAGCATTTCCTAGAGAATGCGAGATGTCCACCACAAGACCGATCGCAGCATCGCAAACGGGCGAGTCGGTGTTCTCCAGAGCCTTGGTAAGAAAAGTAAGGAATGAAGGCATGTATTTTTCGAATTGAGCATCAATTGCAGAAGCAATGGACGAAATGGCAATAAAAATGTCTTCTTCAATGATCGAGTTTGGTTCCTGAATTTGCAAGAGTCTCAAAAACTTATCCATAAGTTGGTCTGAAACGGCTGCAATGTCGTTGCCAATTCGGCGCACAACGTTAGTCAAAAGCGACAAAATGTTGGCCTGGAGCTCCTGTAACGCGGCTTTATCTTCTCCAGACAGTATGGTGCCCTGCAATTGCAACGAAATAGTCTGATCAAGCTTGTCCAGTGATTTTGTAGCAATCTCGTTCACAATTGGCATGTCGGCCGCACTGCTGTACAAGACCAACGTCGACAAGGCCTCGTACGCCGAGGTTCTTGCCGAATGCTCGTTATCTTCTTTTTCTGTGTTTTGGAGCAACACTGGTACCACAATCGGATAGTATTGCGACATGATGGTGGTTTGTGACTCTTTGGCATCTGCACAAAGTTGTTCCACCAGGTTAATCAAGGTCCAGCTGCAATTGGTTCCGACTTTAGGATGGTCCTGAAGACCGGCAACCAAAGCCTGGATCACTTCTGGTAGCATCGTGTTAACATCGATGGCTTCCACAACCATGTCGGCAATTCTACCAACACACCAGGCCACGGTCTCTTTAACCTGCAACGACTCGTCTTTCATTAAGGCCAAAATTGGTCTAAGAGCTTGACCAATGAGAACCGTCAGTTCAGGCCGGTCTGGACCATCCAAGATCGAACCGAACGCCATCACTGCAGCTTCCTTATTTCTCCAGTTGTCAGAGTTCAAATTTGCCTCGACAAACTGCAAAACTGGCTGAACAACATAGTTGGTGGTATTCTGAGCAAACAACTGCAAGCACGCGCCTGCAGCCATGGCAACCGACCAATCCTCATCTTCAGGGTCCTCATTTTGACGCACCAAAAGACTCAAAAGGGTGGGAAGCACGTCTGTGATTGCCACAAGGGCAAAGTTGTATGAGACCAGCTCCGATGAGGCCTGATCCTTATATTCTTCCTGTTGAATGGCAATTTCCAACTCTTCCTCACAAACCGTGCTCCAGAATTCGACAGCCATACATGCAACACGATCATCAGGGCTCTGCATTCCCGACACAGTTAGTCCATAAAGAGCCTTTTCCATGTAGATGCCCATGTATTGATAGTAGAGACTCATGATCCGGGCCAGAGCTCCAAAGGCCAAAGCTTGAAGCTCAGGATCCGAGGCCGTGGTTGCCTCACAGACAACCTGCATGATGTAATTGCGCTCTCCCTCGCGCTCGAAGTTGGCTGCAATGAACTCCAAAGAATTGACCAACGCATTGATGGCCGTTTTCCGCACCACGGTGCTCGGTTCCGACATCTGCGCGCCCTGAACAATTGCAATCAATATTCCGTTTGCTTGTGCAGCCACCGATGGGTTCGAAGCGTCTGCCGTCTCGCAAACATATCCAATAGCTAGTAATGAGGCCCTCTTAACGTTCACCGGACGATCTGCCTTGGTATTATCCACAATTATGTGCATCAATTCATTCCATGTCCCCAAGGGAAGCTCGATGTCGGCCACAGCAGCCACCAGCTGGGCCGCAGCGTTCGCCACTCGCTCCTCACGCGTCAGAAGCGTCTGGAGAGCTGTATCTTTGATTTTTTGCTTCAGCTCACCATCCTGCTGCACCCACCGTTCGGCAAGCTGCTGCTTTTTGCCGACATCCTTCGAAACCAACTGGTTTTTCAAAGACAGCCCGGCAAGGATCCGAACCTCTGTTCTCTTAGACTCGTCTCCCAGCACTTGCACCATGCTCAAAAGATAGCTACCCCACGATTCTTCAGCCAACCGGGCCAGTTCTGCCTCGGAACGGGTCCGCACCGCGGGATCGGCGTTCAAAATCGCGTTTTCTAGTAGCCCGCTAACGTCCATTGCTTGTTAAAATTTATTTGTTTGCAAAGTTTGATTTTTGTTTTGAGGGACAAGGGCAATATAATACACAGGGTTACCCGGATTAGAAGTCGGTAATATTTAGTTTCGGATAATTTTGGAAGCTGCGTAGCATTTCCAGTTGTTCCTCATGATTTACGGTGTTGACCGTTGGGATGATTTCATCGACATCCAGCAAGTTGGTGAAATAGAATAGTTCTCGATATGAACTATGTTCCGAATAGGGGATCTGTAGGATTTTTGTATGGTTATCGGTTCGAAACCGGTCGAAATGTTTGGAAATGGCCTGGTACACGGTTTCCGAAGGTTCTGGTACCACCAAGTTGTCTAAATTGTCCACTGGAACGCCATATCGCAATGACCAACCAGTAGGTCGGATTCCAACTGCAGATCGGAAATGTTTTGAATGTTTCTTTAGGTATTCTTGTAAAAACTCCTTGTTTAACTTGCCCAGGGGAACCAAATGAATCCGGCATTGAGCAGGATTTTCCGTTTCCAATAACCCATCCAACTCTGGCCAGCCAAACTGCGACAATACAGCCTTTTTCGACTCATCACAGTAAATTTTGGTTTGCATCGAATCTGCCAACTTGATTGCCAATCGTTCTTTGCCAATTAAATATGTTCCAATCACCACCAGATGCTTTTCTGGTTTCCGGTCGGTAAAGAAATCGATAACTCGTTGTTGTGCAATCTTTTCCGTTTCCAGCTTGTTTTTCAATAGCATACACATTTGATCAATCACAATCTCCTGTTTAGGGAAATTGTATAGAGGATCCAAATATGTTGTATCCAGATAGATTTTGTTAAACCGG
Source organism: Ogataea dorogensis (assembly GCA_030568015.1). NCBI lineage: Eukaryota > Fungi > Ascomycota > Pichiomycetes > Pichiales > Pichiaceae > Ogataea > Ogataea dorogensis. Next base: position 986,315 of record JAJLTE010000002.1, on the reverse strand, counting down.
CCCATCTGAAGAAGCGATTCCAACATGATACGGTTAACACGGAAATCTCCACAATGTAGATATCGATATTTGGCGGATTCCAATACAAAGATTCCGCTCCCTGGACAATGATTTGCCTCCAAACTTGTTACTTTCACGTCTGTATGGGGTATTTGTACTGTTTGATTGAGTTCAACCGGAAACAGAAGGTTTGCATCGATTCCAAACTTGAATATCAATAATTTGTATGTGATTGGGGTGACTATAATGAGAGAGCCTTGATTCCAATTTTTAGTCAATCCACCATAATGATCGGAATGGAAATGAGTTAACAGATAAATAGAAATGCCAGGATGCGCAGCATAACAAAAGGCATCGACTGCAATGGAATGGTTTTCAAATTCCAGAATCTTGTGATTTGGTATTGGGGGTTTGGGTCTTTTAACTCTGGCTGTTTTGGGTCGTTCTAAAGGACCATTTTTAATTGGTTTGTATAATATCCGACGAGTGTTCGGACAGACCAAACACGCATCCACATGCAGATTCCGGTCGTCTAGTGAAAGATGTGCAATATCAACAGTACAAACAGGACATGGCATTTGGATCAAAGGTGGAGATTCCAATTTGGTGACCAATTCCGGCTCGCCATCAGAATCGGCCACAAATAACGACTCTTCCTGATCGCTAACCAAATCTATAACTGTCGGTTTGACATCCACTGGTGCCGTTCCAATCCGGCAAAACTTCAAGATGGATGTCTGAGTATCCACCGATTTCCGTTTTGCCATGGAAAAGAAATAAATAATTTAATCTAATTAAATCTGATTTTAATTATTCACGGATCTGTAGTATGGGGTTACTTTCGATTATCCGTAAACAAAAGCTAAAAGAGCGGGAAATCCGACTCTTATTGCTGGGATTGGATAATAGTGGAAAGACCACTCTTGTTAAAGCCCTTTTGCATCAGGATGTGAAGGAAACTAGTCCCACAATGGGATTTGACATCTCCACCGTACAATATTCCGGTTTCAACATCAATGTCTGGGATATTGGTGGCCAGACATCATTACGTGCCTTTTGGTTTAATTACTTTGAGAAAACCGACTTTCTGATGTGGATCATCGACAGTTCGAGTTTGCACCGGTTACAAGAAAGTTTCCGAGAATTCAATACTGTGCTTGCAGAGGACCGATTGGCTGGATGTGGAGTGTTGGTGATGGTGAACAAAATGGATATGTTCGATGGAGACCGGGAACAATTACGAGCGGAAATCGTGAATCTACTAGGATTAGAAAAACTTACAAACCACTCTTGGACCGTGGTGTTTGGAAGTGCTTATACGGGAGAGAACTTAGAGCAGGCACTCGAATGGATCATCAATGAGTATGAGACCCGTTATTTGGTTCTATAAACGGTCGAATAGCCACGAACAACTGTACCAATTGTTGGTGAAATCCATTTCCGGGTCGCACGAGCATTTGGAACGGAGCCGCAGAGCCGCATCCGTTGGGCATTGCATGTATGGATCATGTCTATAACCAAAATCGGCAAACCGATGGATTTGGGGTTTCCGAAGAAGTAAGGATAAGATGATAGAACGGACTGGAGCGTCACCCCAACGTTCATAAAAGAATCCATGTTGTTGGTCCAAATATTCGAAGAATTGGGTGTATTCTTTTGATCGGAAAAAATCAAGGTTTCCAATCTCGAAGTTGGTCCAGAAATGACACAGGTTGTAATTATCTGTGGAATGGTCGAAAATGAATGCAGAATAGTTGGTTTCGTTATGCAAAAGATGCAAATTTCCGGATTTTGATAGGTATTGTTTAACATGGTGGAATAATGACGGAATGGATTTCGGATACTCTATAGTACTAAGAGTAAATCCATATATGAGTTGGTTGATGTCCATGTATTGGAATACATCGTATTCCACATCACAATACAATTTGACTCCCGGCTCGATTCTCCAAAAATATTGATATTGATTCAATAGGGGGTGTCGATAAAAAAAGCCACTTTCAAACCGACACATGTGTCTATAGGAGACAGAATTTGCATATGGAAGGACTCCTTCCTTGTCGGAAACAAGTTCCTCGATATATTCGTCCATCTTGGTTATATTGAGTCCATCCGGGAACGACCAATGTTCAAGAGGAATCTGGCCGAAACGAGCCGTTCCGGAAACTGCATTGGAAACCAGGCTTATAAACTCGTGGTCGAATGGCTTATCATTCAAAAAGACCCAATCATAATGAAATCGGCTGTTAAATCGGTCTTCATAATTCTGGATCGTTTCCAACATATCATACAGATCACTGTTTCTGCATAACGTGTAAAGAGTCGCATTTGCCAGTGTCGAATCTTCGGAATACTGTTCATAACCGAGATTCCATAACCAAAACTTCATGGCTGCCACCATCAATGTTATGGCAGTCAAAAAGACTGCCTTGATCATAAAAGGATGTAATCTAAAATTTCGTCGCGTCGACGTCCCTAAATAAACTACTTAGACCCTTTTTTGTTATTCCATGATTATCCGGTTGATACAGACAACCTTGTTAATTTGTCTAGTGACAGGCTCGATCATCCCTCATGATCGCATTTTGAAGAGTCTCCCACCACTAAATCCATATCCAAGTCCCGATGAGCGCACTTTAACCCCCGGTGAGATCCCCTCTTACGTCGCGGAATTCGCCCCTATGGTCTATCTTTATTCGGAAGAGAAGTATATGCCGTACGGAATTGATGAATTCGTGACCCATTTCCATGCTACATGGGCCAACGGCTCTCGAATCCCGAATTTCAGCGACTCGCTACAAATCAGTGACTTGGCCTTATTACAGAACTTCAATTATCCAGAGAACCGGGTCTTCCTCACTTCCAATGAGGACTTCGATACCAACCCGGATTGGCTCACAGGTAAGAAAAACCGGCCCAATTTCTATACCGGGGAATTAAAGAACGTCCCAGCAACTCTTATCGTGGTAGATAAAGGAAACGGATGGATCGATGCTTATTGGTTTTATTTCTATTCTTTTAATGAAGGTCCTTACGTAATGGGTACAGGACCTTTTGGAGACCATGTTGGAGACTGGGAACACTCGTTGGTGCGCTTTTACCAAGGAGAACCCGTGATTGTTTGGATGAGTGCTCATGGTGGTGGAGGTGCCTATTTTTACAATACATTAGAAAAGATAGACCAACACCCAGTGATATTTGCTGCACGGGGTACTCATGCTAATTATGCTTCTACAGGTCAACATTCTCACGACATTCCATACGCCATTTTATCCGACTTTACGGACAGGGGTCCATTATGGAATCCATCGCTCAATTTCCTTGCATATACCTATGATGGAGAGGATTTGGTTTATGCCAATGGTTCTCATCCTGGTCGCGAACAACGTTTTGGAAAATGGCCTCTATTTATGGGCCATTGGGGTGATGATACCCTTCCATCTTCGGATCCTCGTCAACATTGGTCTCCATTCGAATGGAAATACATTTCTGGGCCCTGTGGACCAATGTGCAAGAATCTATTGCGGACCTCGCCTTGTCAACGTGCCAAATGGTGGAATTTCTGGAACGGATGTAACATCCGTCATTATATCAAATATGGAGATGGATATTTCGAATCTGAAGGAAATAACAGTTGTGGCAATCTCTACAATCTTGTTCGTCCTGGGATTTTACGAAAAATAGTGAAAACTTTCACTTTTGGAGGGTATATGTGTTGGATCTTGGATCTTTTTTACGGTTAATGATATATAAAAAAGCTTTGTTATTTATGCTTCTACAATTTGTCAAAATTACGTTTGTTCTAGGATCTTCCATGGCCGTTGCGGCCCTTTTAGGTATCTACAAGTATCAAAGTAGTATCATTTATCCTTCAGGATTGAATGGTGCTCGAAAGATTGTTGATACTCCTGCCCAATATGATTTACCTTATGAAGACCTTCAATTGGAAACAAAGGATGGCAATACTTTGATGGCCTATTTATTACTTCATGATAAGAATGATAAATTGTATACCAACAAAACAGTCTTGATCTTGTCTCCAAATGCGGGGAATATTGGCCATTTTCTTCCTGTTGTCAAATACATTTATGAACAATTACGTTATAATGTTCTTATTTATTCTTATCGAGGATATGGAAAATCCACTGGGAAACCATCAGAAGAAGGACTCAAAATGGATGCTGATACTGTCATGCAATATGTTGAATCAAGACAACAATTAAGAGATTCTTCTATTGTATGCTATGGCAGATCACTTGGTGGAGCAGTTGCTATTTATATTGCTGCCAAATATTCACAATTGGTGGCAGGACTTATTTTAGAAAACACATTCTTGAGCATTCCTAAGGTCATTCCACATATCTTTCCTGTTCTTGGTCCTTTCAAGTTCCTTTGTCATCAAATTTGGCCTTCTGAAGAGCTGATAGAAACCATCCCAGAATCAATTCCTATACTATTTCTTGCTGCTACTGAAGATGAGATCGTGCCTCCAAGTCATATGCAGACTTTGTACTCGCTAAGCAAGTCGAATTCCAAAACATGGGTCGAATTTGCTGCTCAACATAATACCACCATTTCTGAACCAAAATATTGGGATTATTTCTATGAATTCATGCGCAAGATTACTCCTGTCGAAAATTAGTCTTTAAAGATCCTCTCCACATCCAGGACAGTTCTCCGCCATATTATCAACAAACCACGTCCTTAGACACCCGAAATGGCCCCGATGACCGCATCTTTCAAGCACCACACATGTTCCCTTGACCGGCTCGTTGCAGTAAATACAAGGGCCTTGTGTACGGCCACAGCGGTCACAATACCAAAACCCAAATTCAATTTCCGGATCGTGTAACCAACGCGCCTTGCTTGTCTCGTTCAAAATGACATTATTGCAATGTGGACAGAAAAACCGCAACGAAGTTTGGGATTGGGCCAGTTTGGCAAACACCTCGTATCGTTTTGATGCTGCCTTCAACACGTGCGCACTCTCGGCGAAAAGTCCACGTCTTTGTAACGTCTCATGATACGTCAAAATCCATTCTTGACATTCGAGCTCAGAGATTGCTGCAGGATAAAGCGGACCAAATAACAATGCCAGAATCGCACACATCATCACATCGCCCTGAATTCGACTATATCCAGCAGCTTGTCGAAGTAGATCTACTGGGTTCCAAGGAGACGTCACTGTTTCAACAGGTTCATGATCCACTTCTTTCATTGAAATTCGACGACTTTTTGCAGGAGAAGAGCTCAAAGAAGGCACAATCTGCGTCATTGGAACCATCTTTGATTTATATGGAGACCCAAACAGCTTTTCATTATCGAAATCCGCACCAGATCCAGTGAATGAATATTTATGTTGAGGAATCTCAATCGGTTTCATTCCCGGCCCCATTTCTTCATCCTCATCTATAATAGCATCCTCATTCTCATCTCGATACTCATATGATTCCACCGACGTACCCAAGCGATCGCTGTTGTTCATACTCGATTGACTTTCGCTGGTCCTTGCAGAATCCTTACGTAACCCTTGCACCACCTCAACTGGCTGGTCCCAGACAATACTGGCATGAAGGGTTTTCCAAACCTGACAATCGCGGAATCGACCTGCAATTAATGCTGTGGAGGCATTGAACTCACAAACTTGCAACAGATCCATCTCCTCAGGCACTTCAATCATATAATTATTGGCCAAAAACTTAAACACCTCTGTTTCGTTCTCTTCCAATGAAATGTCTGCCACCAAAGCATAAGCTGACCGTGAACTGCGGGGCGATAGTTGTCTAGTAAGAACCGGTCTTGGCTTTCCCAGAAGATTCGGTGAAGACGGCACAGGCGATGAGAATGAAGAATGAGGAGACTGATCTATAACAGTCGATTCCATCGTCTGTTCGAATTGGTTGCGTTCTTGCTTCACAAATAACATCCGAGTATCCATATTGTGATCCCAATCGGCTGCCATTGTTGGCAAAGTATCAACTACCTTGGTCTCCAAATTGACATCATGTTGCACCAATGTTTTGTCCTTAGATCCACTAATCAGATACCGCGGAGTCTTCCAAATAAGCCCAGTCACTTGGTTAGTATGACATTCGATCACGTGCTTCGGAATGAACTTCCTGGCCAGACTCCAGATTTGGATACATGGATCGTCGTTCAAAAAGCATGCTGCAATGTCGGTTGTCAAAATCGAGCTGTTGCCTCGTCCACGACACCAACTAACACGGGAAACTGGACCCGAGGTGCTGATAACATGTTCCGGCTCGCGCGCATGCTCACTGCCACTGCCCATGTTCCAAACTTGGATCTGCTTGTCCCGGCCACCTGAGATTACGTAATCGAGTTCTGGATGCCAGTCCAGAGTTAAACCTGGACCGGTGTGGGCGTTAAGTTTGCGTTCGAAAGTGGATGGTTTACGCAAGTCCCATTTCTGGATGACGCCGGAATCGGAGATGCTGCAGAAGGTACGTGTTGTTCGCGGATTGAATTGGACGTTTCTGACTGCATCGGAGTTTCCATTGATGGTAATTTGGGCCTTGGTATTTTTCATACGCAGATCCCAGACCTTCATTTTCCCGTCCTGGGATCCCGATAGCAAGGTATGGGGGCTAATTGTGTTGAAGTCGATGGAATTGACTGCTCTTTGATGGTCACTGAAGGTGGATTTGATGCGATTTCCTCGGTCTAAGTTATACAGATGGATAGATCCTGAGAGTGTTGAAATGGCGATATTTCTGCCGTATTGTTGGTGGCCGAACTTGACATCGGCAACCAGGCCGTGTTTATTGTTTCTAGAGCTGGATGTTTGTGCGACAAGGTCGTATTCGACGGAGATTTCTGAGTTTGCGATTTTCAGCAGTTGAATGTTTTTCGTTCCTGCAATGACAAACAAGTTGGGCGTTTCGTTGGATTTTGCGCATGCGAGGATCTCACTGGCACTCTGCAATCTTGTTTTATTGGATTGCGGGTCGTATTTTGATACGGAGGTCGCTGATGGTAGAATTGAGAGCGAGGAGGCCGGAAGCGAGAAATTGGGAGAGGCCGAGGACATGGCAGGAGGAGTTGTCGTATGTCCATAAATATTGAATGCCATACGTGAGAACGTCCCGCTAGACCGTCTATGATGGTCCATGACAAACATGGCGTTTGGAGACGAGCTCAACGCTCGGTCCAACGATTTGTCTGAGTCTTGCGACATATCGTATAAATTATATTTTTACAACACCCTTACATCGCCTATTTTCACCAGGTCTCGCACTGCCGAGTATCTTAATGCGTAGATTCCATTTGGTATGAGTTCGATTTCCTCGTCATCGACCTCGACCACGTGTTCGCTTAATGCCTGGACAAACACTGCTGCATCCATGTCCGGTTGGTCGATCATTGATTGGCCCTCACTGGCGTCGTCGACTGCTTGCAGTGACTCGGGCAAATTCTTAAGAAATTGTGAGTTATAAAGCTCCAACAACAACTCTAAATGTCTTTCCATGTATGCTGCTTCGTTATTGTTAAGTTTGGAAAGTTCTGTGTCGTTGGAACGAATGTAGAGTGGGTATTTGTCGATCTTACTGAGTCGTGTTCGCGTGTACGATCTGATGAGGAACTGGACCCGGTCGAGCTCCGATTCAATCACCACAAGTAGCAACTTGATCTCTTTCTCGTGTGTCTGAAGCTCAATGGAATTGAGCTCGATTTGCTCGATTTGTTGGCGAACTCTCATCAACATTCGATCAATTAAAGGACCTTCATAAGGTAGCAATTCCGGCACCATACGTTCCCGTACCCATGCTTCTGTGAGACGTTGCATATCGTCTGCGCGAAACGCGTCCTCTTTGTCGCCCGGTCGTCTCGCCGACTCGAATTCTCTAAGGATATCGTCAAAGTCCATAACTATAAGAAATTAGAGATTCAAAACGGGACACAAAATGTTAACCAGATGGTTTTGATCTAAACAACTGTAAAGAGACAATAACTGAACTAATCAACTAATATTGACAATTCAACGATCTCTCACTAACAATATCAATTGCGTTGATATGATATTTCTTAAGGCTGTGTAGGAAAAATAAACATTCCAATGGATCGAAGAGCAGCTTTGGAAGAGAAACGTGCAAGATTGGAGGAGTTGCGACGGCAAAGACTTCAACGTGAACGTAGTGAAAATATTGATCGGATCGATCCCAATGAACATATCTCGTTTAATGGCAATGGTGAATCTCCAAGTACGCGTGAACCGTCTCCATCTATAAACAAAACACCATCTATTCCTTCTCAACCTATAGCATCTCCAAACATTGCTGTTGAAATATCTGATGATGTGTCTACTCCTTTACGAATTGATAAGTCCACATCTACTGATGAACCTACTATGACACAGCTTCAGAAGATTCGTCAACAAGTTCGTCAAGAAGTCGAGACAGAGATCCGACAGCAATTGGAACGAGAACGTGCTCATGAGCATGAGTCGTCATTACCTGATCCCGATTTCACGCCTCTCTTGGGATCAGAAATCCCTCCTCAGAACGAGTACAAAAATAGTGTTTATGCCGCACCCAAACAAGATCCTCAAGTCTCGAGCACATTTGTTTCCTCACAAGACATTCTACAAACACCCGAGACCGAGGGAATGCCCATTGTTGCACTCGATTGGTCTCCACATTATCCAGAACTTGTTGCTACAGCATATTTAGGTTCTCAACAATCCAGCTCGATCATTGTCTGGAACACTCTCACGAAAGCTCCAGCATTCATTTTAAACACATACACAGATATCATGGTAGTCCGGTTTGTGAAATCTCGCTCAAATCAGTTACTTGCAGGTGGATTTGATGGAAGAGTATATTTATACGAATTCGATGCCAACACCAAATATCCCGTCACCTCCACATCAAATATGGCACATTATCCCATCGTGGCACTTCTAGAGACATCGAACTCGGTTCTTAGCGTGTCTGCAGATGGTCAAATCATGGTTTACTCGCAAAATCTCGTTAATCTCATTTCGCAGTCCGTTCTGGCTCTTCCTGACAATTTCCATATTACGACAGCCAATATCAAACAGAATTGTCTTCTAGTGGGCCTATATACTGGCGAGATATACAAATTAGAACTTGGAGCACTCACAGACCCGAAATCTGCTCACAAATTGTCGACAACTTCTGCTCCCTTACCAGTTCTAGCCATAGACCAAAACTCCAAGATATCTGTCACCTGTGCTATGGATTACAAAATCAAAGTTCACGAGAACGATGAAACATACGAGATCAATTGCGGGTCGATTGTTGCAGATATCAGTATTGATCGCGACTCACATACTTTCGTGACTGTCAGTCCAAATGGAACTGTCGAGATCTGGAATTTGCTTAAGAATAGACATACAAATCTGGGCACCATGGACCTGAAAAGCCCACTCAATAAGGTCGCATGGAATTCAACTGGCGAATCGTTCGCATGCGCAGCCACCAACGGCCTACTATTTGTAGAGAAATTATAGTACATTTTGTCCATTATACAGTCAGTCCTGCGCGCGCACCAATACCAATCTCACCAAACAACCGGTCTTGGCTTAATTCGACACGATCTGCCGTGGCCAACACCAAAAGCTCGAAAAATGTTCTAGTGGCCGCTCTTTTTGGGTTCCGTGATAATGGCTCCTCAGAGTCCATGTCTTGGGCCATCAGATCACTGAAATTTGTAGTTTCTGCCGTTTCCAACAAAGTCCGGATTCCTTCTGCAACTTTGGCTGTCGATCTCGACTCGGCTTGGCTGTCGCTCATATTATTGCTCTGGAACGTTTCAAGTTCCTGATCAAACTCTGGAACATCTTGAACAGCTTCTGGTTCTGCAAAGTCACCAATCTCCGCATCGAACGAAGGTAATTGTAAACTCATATCTGCCATTGGCTCCATTGGCTCCATATGTTCAACTTCGGGTGCTGTCTCCGACTCGCTCTCTATCTTGCGCTTCTTCAATGCGTGCAAATCGCCAAACGTCAGACTCAAAGGCTTAACAGACCCCAGGATATCGGCAATTTTCACTCCTTCCTCCAAGGTTTTAGGAACAGCCGGATAATTGGCTTGTTGTTGTCTGATCAATTCACCAGGAATCTCGATCTGGTCATCGCAAACAACCCGTCTACGCGAGGTTCTCACCACATCGACATTGTCAAACACCATTTCACGACGTTTACGCTTCTCGCCAATGGACTCAATCACAATTTCTGGAGCTCCGCCAGTCGGTGTCAATGGCTCGTTTTCGCCATCAATATCCAGCATAGGCTCATCGAAGTTTGGTAGGTCAAAGTCTGGAACATCGTCCATCAGTTGCGAGGCATGGGCATCATCTGCTGCTCTACCGAGCTCAACTGACGCGTCATGGTCAAGATCCATTCCACCCTCCAGATCAAAGTTGAGGTCCAATTCCAGATCGTCCTGAACACCATCTAATTCGTCAACCTCCTCACGACGTGGAACTTCCACCGAACGGTCGAAAGTAGTGGACTCCTCTGGAACCTGCGTCAATTGTGTAGTTCTTTGAGTACTAAAGATCTCATCGAAATTCAATGGTTCTTGATACAACAAATCTGTTTCGGTCACAGTATCTTGTAAAGTGACAGCCCGCATCGATGGGATCACTGTAGACTCTGCAGGAAGAATCACCGATTGCGAGGCTCTAAAAGATGACTTCAACTTCAAAATGGTATCTGTCACATCATCCAGCAAATATTTTGCCTTACGCGAGTAAATTCTCACCACTCCATATAATAATTGACCGGTCAAACGTAATGCAAGAGGTTCTGTAGAAATTGCGCTATTGGACGACGAGAAAATGGCTTTGGTACTCTCTGAGATATCTGTGTTCAAAAGCTGTTGTTTGGTCAGTTTCTTCTCCAAATTAGCCGCCAGCCACACGTAGGCCAGCGGGCCTTCACGAGAAAGCAGTTGTTCAGAGTAAAACATGCAAAGTTAAGAAATGCAAAGAAGAAGAAATGCAATTAAAGCTTATGTTTTTTTTGGGGACGCGTACGCGAATAAAAATTGTAAACAAATGCACCTTTAATTTTTTCTTACTTGATATTCCAAGTTGGGAGCCAATTGAGATATGAGTAATTTGCTGGTTTTCCCATCATTCCCAGACAAACCGGACTGAATAACCAGAAAATGCCTATAACAGCAGCATATAACACCATGTAGACCAGCCACCTGACTTTCCCAGGTTTGGTAACGTATTCTACCACAAACCCGCTAACAAACATGGCAAAATAAAGAGCAGGCATATAATGATGGAAGTATGTCACTCTGCCCATGACAATAAACGGCAAATAATGGAGAATCCATCCAGCAAATGGAATGAGTCCACAAATTGCCAATCTACTTAATTGAGCATTGGTGATCACTAATAACTGTCGTTGCCATAAAAGTAGCAGACGGACTATTATTAGCATGAAACCAACCAAACATAGAGTAGTGAACCAAGTTGTAAATGGATGACTGATCAAATAATATTTGAAGACATGTGGAGTCCATGTGCACATTCTCAAACCGGATCGTAGAATAGGCCATTCCCACCATTCAGAAGCAATATCATCACGTTTATTAGGGTCTGGAACAAGAGCATTATTGGAAGCCAACATTCCTGCCTGAACCATAAAGAAATCCACCAAGAACCGTGGTTTTGGATACTCATAATCAGGATCAGCATCCAAAGTTGGATTCTCGTGTAATTCGATGTTCCAATATGTCGATCTATCAAATGGTAGCTTTGATTCAGGCCGACAAATTACTTCTCCTTGTTTAAATCCCCATGTTGGATATGCTTGGCCAGTTGTTGCCAGATAGCAGCCTAACACTTTATGACGTAATTTGAATGTAGTAGTTAGTGGATGCACGATTTCAGTGAATTCAGGACCTGTTTCTTGCTCGGCATACTTTTTATTGGAAGAATGTAATTGCTCGACAATTTCCACGACCCAGTCGTCTTTGAAATCGCCAACTTGCTCATTTCCGTATCCACTGACTTCCCAGTATTTCTCTGTGACATGACCATGAATTTCGTGAGAATGTAAATTAGATTGAGTTAATTCATGTTTCAATCTGATAGCATCTCCATTTTTAATGAATTCATCGTATTGTCTCTGAGAGCGAGCCTTAGCCACCAAAAAATTGTTGTTAGAGTCCTTGAATCCATAAACTGTAATCTGATGCTGTTCGGATCCAGCAGGATAGGTCGATGCATGCGAATGTAACAGGTTTGGTGATTTTCCTTGGGATCTCAAAGTGACTCTGGATCCAATTGCCACGTTTCGAGGATAATTGACAATTTCAGTATTCACCATGTTTGCTTGATACAACGATGACAATGAGCCTGCTCCGTCACCTGGTTTGTACAACAGGGCAAAATGGATCTTGAAGAAAATCAAGTACATCAACATTGGTAGCACTATCAATCCCAATCCACGATAGATCCAACTTTTGAGATATCTGGACGCTTTAAAGTCTGGACTCCAGAAGTTCAACCATAATTCAATGATTGTATGAATTCCAACCAAGACTGTCACGAAAAGTCCGACCCATTTCACTGAACAAACACAACCAATAGAAAGTCCCGTTAAACATAGCCAACTCACCCATTTTGCAGAAAACTCCCTACTTGCCAATCCGTGCAACTTACAAAGACACAGCAGAGTTGTTGCAGTAAAGAACAACAGCGAGGAGTCCAACAAAATGAACTTTCCTAACGAAATGTATGAAAGCTCCAAACAGCACATTAACGAAACAAGATACGTTGAAAACAGATTCAGACCCATTTCTTTGCATGTAAAGTAACAAACAGGAACAACTAGACTGCTGAACCATGTTCCATACCAACGGACACTATAATAGTCGAATTGGACGGGGTATTTTGATCCACTTTCGAAATTGAAATTCTCGACCGATCCGTTAAATCCAGCAAGATATTCACTAAGACCACAAAGCATTTTGCCCAATGGAGGATGCACATCATGATAAAACTCATGTTTGAGATATTTGGACCCGAATTTTCCAAAATGAGCTTCATCCCAAACCACAAAAGGGTTCCGTTCCAGACCATACAAACGCAAGTAAGAACTTAAAACTGTAAGAGCAATGGGCCCAAGAATTGGCTCCAAAGACAAAACAGATGTCCAAAGAGAACGCTTCTTAGGATTCTCCGGCTCTTCCACAGATTTTGCGACAATTGGTTCTGTCGCGGGTCCGCGTCTTTGCATAGTTGGAATTATTTTCAAGTTAAATAAATTTATTTATCTTACCATAATAAAGACTCATTACACATAATAGCCGTACGAAAATCTCATAAATCATCTCTCAAAATTCAAATTCTCCATGCCAATGAATATATCGTCCACCTTGCCCGAGAACTGGGGCTGGTTGAAAAAGGCAGAGTTGCCGTTCAACGAAGGCAGTCCGCCAACACGGGGCGCGGTGGCGCCGCCGCTCAGCTGCTGGCCCAACGGAGTCTGTCCGTTGTTGCGTAGCATGTTGAGCGACGCAGCAGACGACGAGTGGTGCAACGGGGCTTGTGACTGTTGCTGCAATTGGAAAATGTTGGGCGACGAGCTCGTCGTCGGAAGTTGCTGCGCAGGCTGCGTCACGATCCTTGGAGACTGCTGTCTGTATCTTCCCGCGTTCATCGATAAGGGCGACGCAGTATTCACAAGACCGTGTGAATGAGACCGGATAAGTGCAGGTGGGAACGACGGCTGGGCCGCCGTCGACCCTGCCACCGTAGAAGAAGACATAGAGGTTCCTGCCACGCCGGTGATGGAGGTCCCTCCTGTAGTTTGCATTCCCAGTTCTGGTCGCTTCACCGTAACAAAACCAGTCTCGAAACTCTCAACGAGATTCAAGAACTGACACAACGTAGAAAGCGTCTTGCGTTGGTTCGCATTCATCGAAGCCATTGGGAACGCCAACTCAGAAGTGTTGGACGAAAGTGTAGGATTTTTAAATTCGTCTCTGAAAACAATCAGCTTCGAATAGATCTCTAACGTTTCTGGGTCATTAAAGTCCACATTAGTTGGTAAACGTGCCGGTTGTGGGTTCAACGTCACGTAAAGTCTGTCTGGCATAAGTTTATGGGTCGTGTTTGTCGAGTTGAGCAGTGAGACGTTAGGCTGGGCAGGGGTGGAAGCCGAGTTAGGCATCGAGCTGATACTATACAGCGATGCGAGCGAGGTGGTACTAGTCGAACGATGTTGTTCCTCTAGTTGGCCGCGCTTCTCTCTTTTTTCGCGCTCGATACGTTCTCTTTCCACCATAGGCAGCATTTTTTTGTACTCCACTCTAAGCTTTCTGCCCCCAATCTCACGTCCATTGAGCACGTTGACCACCATGGACGTCTCATCAGTTGAATTAAAGTTGGCAAATGCCAATCCACGGAAAACACCGTTATCAAAATGGTAATTGAAAGCGTATGGTAAAGGCAAATTCAATTTGGACATGACATCCAACAATTGTTCCTTCTTGATAGCAAATGGAATGTTTTTGATTACTATTGCTGTAGGAATGACATCATCATCGTCCTTTTCGGTTTCGGCCTCCTGGCGCGATTGGTTGGGAGACACTGGAGTTGAGGCCTGTTGAGGCTCTTCATTCTTATCGTTCACAGTGGAATTACTCCCATTTTTGGTAGTCAAAATGCTCAGGTTTGTGGCCTGGGGTTGATCATTAGAGATGCCCGACATGTTCATGTTAGTCATGTTGATATTTGGGGCAACCTGTGCTTGTTGTTCAATCCATGGGGTCACATTCATCATGGTATTGGTTTGCTGGGGCAGCCAGTTAGGATTGAACGACTGTTGCTGTCCGAAGTGTCTGCTTTGGGAAACCCGACCCGAAAGAACAGAATTCCCAGTGGTATTTGCGTTGATGGCCTGGATGGACGCATTGCCTCCGTAGGTCGACGACGCATATCCTGATGCGGACGACATGGACGAAATCGATGTATGACGGTTGTTAAATTCGTAGCCCGACGCGTCCAGAGGCACCTGCTCGTATGAGGGCGATTGGGACTGGAGGGACATCGTTGGACGAGGAACAGAACAGGATTATTTAAACACTATATCTTTTTTTTTATTCGCTGTGCCTACCAGTCGGTAGGGTAAAAGGAGGGCGTACGGAGCAGTTGGTGAATTTAACAAAAGAGAGTGAAATCAGCCAATCAAAGGGTATTGAACGGGTTGATAGATGCTGACTGATGACTCTTTTGTTGTTTGAGATTGATGGTATCAAATTATGACACCACTTTCAACGGTATCTTGTTTAGGTCTATTTTTCGACGCGACGATCTACATTCGCGAACTTTTTTCATCAACGTTTAGTTTACTATCATGAGCAGTGTTCCAGGAGGCGCCAGAACCTTGGCCAAAAGAAAGGCCACGCAAGAAAACAAGCTCAAGCAGCAGCTGCAAAGTCAGCCAAACTCTACCCGTGCTGCAGGTGCAGGCGGTTCGTCCTCGACAATGCTGAAAATTTACACCGACGAGTCTCAAGGATTCAAGATCGACCCATTGGTGGTTCTCGTCCTAGCTGTCGCTTTCATCTTCTCCGTTGTTGTTTTGCACGTGTTGGCCAAGATCACGGGCAAGTTCTTTTAGTGAAATAGCTTCATAATATATGACTTTAGTTATTTACATGACACTTAGCAGTTTATCTATAGTTTCTGGCACATTTGCCAAATCCACCACCAATTTCTCAATCTCGTTGTGTTTGGTGATTTCTGTCTCTAGTTTTCCCAGATCCTTGTGAATGCCTCGAATTTCGATCTCTACCTTTGGGAATTGTTTCCCGATAATTATCTGTAGTGGCACTCCGATTTGTTTGGACCAAGCCAATTTCTCGCCCAGACCGCCTTCACCCGAGTCCACACGCACACGCACATCTCCCAAACTCGAAACCAGTTGCTGGATCTGCGCATTGTCGCCCGTAAACGATTTGGCAACAATAATGTCCACCTGGATTGGTGCCACTGCTGCCGGCCACCGCAATCCAAAAGAATCCCTGGTCACCTCAGCAATGGCAGCAACCAGTCTGCTGACTCCTATTCCATAACATCCCATCTCATAATGCTGTCTCTGGCCATCAGAATCGACAAATCCAGCGTCCAATGGCTCACTGTACCGTTTTCCAAGATAGAACGTATGACCAACTTCGATTCCCCTGAAACTTTTCAAGGTTCCTGCCTCACAGAGAGAACACATATCTCCCGATTGAGCTTCTGTCAGGCTGACATGTTCAAAAGTAGTCATTCTGGAACGAACATACGGAACCTCCAAATCTGGAAGCAAAGTTCCCGGACCAACATTAACATCCATAATACGGATGATATTTTTGAATTCTTCTTCTTGTTCTTTGAACTGTCGAACAGCTTCTTCTTGACTGATATCTGTACGAAGTTCGACCAAATCTTCCTCTTTCAAAAACTTGAAGCTCACCTTCCGACCTTCAGGAGCATATATAACACATAGATCATTATCTGTAGTCAAATGATAACTCACTGTCGCCTTATCAGCAAGTCCTCCCGAGCTTGTGGATGGTTTCACTTTCTCAACATTTCCAATAACCCCACACGCTTCACATTCCAATAGCGTGTCTTCTCCCGATTCATTGACAAAATGCCATTCATAGCTTAAATCACCTCCAATGGAACCAGCATCGGCATTTGCCTTCACAAACGGCACATTAAGATCCCGGAAGATGTCATAGTACACCTGGTTCATCTTTTCAAACGATTCTAACGCTTGTGGTTGGTCCACATCGAAGGAGTATGCGTCTTTCATCACAAACTCACGTCCTCTCAAAAGTCCACCTCTAGGCCGTTTCTCGTTCCTATACTTCCGTCCAATCTGGTACGCAATAACAGGCAGCTTTTTATAGGTGTCTGCAGACCGTTGAACCAATTGGGTCATCTCTTCTTCAGCAGTGGCTGCCAAACAGAAATCGCCCAATTTGAACAGCTCATCATTCTGCCATCTTCCTGTCTTGCTCCAGAGTGATTGATGGGACATCGCAGACAACGAAACTTCCTGACAGCCGATTTTATCGTGGTGTTTGCGGATGATCTGCTCAATATTACGAATCACAGACAAACCAAGAGGCAGCCAATGAGTCAGACCCGAGTTCGGTTGGGTAATGTATCCTGTCTTGATTAGAAGATCGGTTGTAGCCAATTCCGACACATTTTTTGCTAATTGGGCCTTGGAAACGCCCAAAAGTGTGGAATATAATCTTCGCATAATTTCTTCATCTGATTTCATTTAGCACTATAATTTATGTAATCAAATAGTCGGGACGTTTCAAGAAAGAAATGTGTTCTTGAACAATATCTGCCATCTCTTCGTTACCAATGGACTCGAACAACTGGAACCCTTGAAAATCTTTCCTTAGTAGTTCTAGAATCAAGCTCCAAACTCGCAACTCTATATCGAACTTCAAACCTTTTCGTAATGGTGTCATACTTCTGCCATTATTTTCACGATTCGCAGTTCGTATCACCATCCATGATCGGCGTCGGGTGTCAGTTTCTTCGTCAATGAAGTACGATTTCGGTAGCTTGTCGATCTGAAGCTTGGGATAATTGCAATGGAAAAATGCATATCTATTGATGTCGTCAGGATCCACTTGCAAAATAGCCTGTCCTTTCAATAATTTTTGAGAATCCAAATACCCCACAATCTTGGTCTTGATTCCTGTAATCAAGTACGAGCCCTCGCCCGTGGCACGACTAGCAAGATAGAAGGTCTCTTTATCTCCCTCTCCTGGAAATCCTTGAGAAAACAATGGGTAAAAGTAGTCTGGACCGTATAGGTTGTAATAATAGGCCAACAACAACGTTTTCAGATGCGATTTCTTGTTAATTAGCATTTGTCCAGATTCAACTGATGGAGTAGATCCTATCACGTTTGAACTTCCTTCGAGACCGCACGATTTGTAAAAAGAAGGATGAGTAGACCGTTTCCAGAAATCGGGCCAACAAATCATTCCATGCTTTAAATACTTCTCGCTCTCAAACAGCTCTGCTGGGGACCTGATAGGGATATTGTCTGAATCCAAATATAGCGCGTTGGTGAATTTCGTTAACAACAATGCTAGCGATTTGTATTGGTAGCCTTTCAAAGATTTCACAACACTCGTGGATAGATATTGATTGAAATAAGAGCATGATACATCTTTGAAAACAAGAGCCATCTTATTGCAAAACTGGTCTTTGACATCGTGATATGGCATGAAAATCTCGATTGGCGTGTTGTCTTGCAACTCATGTCTAATATATTTGATTGACAGTATTGTAAGCCAATAATAGTCTCTGCCAGAAACATACACTATTCCCTTGCTGTTGTCGTCATAGTAACGTGAATACAGGTCTGTGAATTGGCGGAATAGCGCATTCTTTGTAGTCAATTGGTTTTCGAACAATTGCGTGTGAAGTCGAGAAAGCTCTTGTTCTTGATTTGACGTGATGGAGAGAAAATTAGTCAGCTCATTATACCCTAAATTCGACTCGTAATCATCATAGCCATAGTATTGCCAGTATTTCCGAGGATTCTGCTTGTATGAAGTAAATCTGTCGCAATCTGGAGCCAAGTTCCGGAGAAACACAGTACTGATTTGTGACACCAAACTGGCATTCAATTTCTGTTGTCGTGTCGTAAGATATGTGCCATTTAAGATTATCACAATTGTCATAACAAGACCTATCAGAAGACTGTAGGCCAACAAGAGTCGTTTCCGGTACAGTCTGTGCGGAAACTGCATCTTGAACTCGAGATATTCTATTATTGTATTTTTATATAAGTTCAAAAAAATATCCTGTTGTACAAGCTGTCAAGATAAGACACAAAATCGAGGAAATTTTGCATTAATTCCAAGGATCCATTGGCAATTCCAATTCAGACCCAATCAGAAATTCAACTCAAATCCATTCACCAACCGCCGCCATCTTGTTCAGAACATCCTTACACCGCCTCGATGATGGAGGCTCATGGCTAGCACTGGCCATTTATTGTGTTGGTCCTGTTGGATAATGTTCCGCTTGGCGATCTGATAATCCTGCATATTGCCAAATCAGTAACGTTCAGAATTGTTTTCGGTTGCTGTTTGCGCATATTCTCGAATCTGAACATTGGGTTGCTATTAGCAATGATGGACTGGAGTATAAAATGTAACTTGGTCCGCACTAAATGGGTATCAAAAATGATTTACAGATACGCAATCAGATCTTTCAAGACTCCTGCATTGACCTCTTCGGTCCGCATCCAACACCGTGCTCGAGGAAGTGTGGTGGAAAACACCAAAGAGGTTCTCAACAATATCAACATCAAAGTTGGAAAAACACTTGCTTCGGGACTCGGTAAAGCTGAGGAAACAGCCGAGGATATGTCGGAGGCAGCCTCAGACGTCTCGGGCAACATGTCTAAGAAGGCCAAGAATATGTCAGAGAATGTCAAAGACAAGGCCTCGGAGATGGGCGAGAAGACCGCAGAGATGGCAGGAAAATCGGTTGACAAAGGTTCTCAATTGAAAGAGGATGTTGAACGCAATTTCGAAGGATATGAAAGTCTCCAGGACAAAGGTGCCAATACTGAAAGAGAACAACAACGACCTGATGATGGTCTGTAAACTATTTATACTTAACATTGATATTCATGACCTTATATGATTGGATTTTTCCATGTGTAATTGTTTTATCTGCTCCACGTCCAGCGTTGGCTTCACAATATGTATGAGTTTGAGTTCTTTTCTATTGGCAACGTTCATTGTATCGTTTATTGTATTGGTGCGGACAATTGTGCGACTTGAGAGTTGTTTAATGGCCTTTTTTCCAAACATTATTTGATCTTTAAGCACTTTTTCAGTCTCCAATTTGCGTCTTTCCAAGTGCATCACTTGCTCACTGAGCGTTCGCACTTCTTCTCTAAACAGTTCCAATAACTTGTCATCGGAATCCACCAATCCATTGTCTATGTAGTTTGATGCGGCTTGGTCTACCTCGGACTTGAAATGCTTGGTCAGATCTGTTTTTAAGGTGAAATCTGCGAATTCGTCTTTTTTCTTGATATGATCGGGAAGAGCGGTAATAATGGAGCTGATAATGCTTTCAAGTGATGATATTTGCGCCAATTGATCATCTATTTGAGTTTTATTTGCGGTTTCCAATTGCCGGATCTTCAGATTGAGCGAGGTGTCCAGATCTGTTTTATCTTTCTCTAACTGTGCATTTTGAAGTCGCAAATTCTGTAGTTCCAGTCTCAAAGCAGCAACCTCTCTATCATCTTGTCTTGGCTCGTCATCTGAGTCGTCATCCCTCGCTCTCCCGGTTTCCGAATCCGGTGTGATTATCTCGTTGTGCGCTCCGGGAGAATACCCAATAAAAGATAGTGCAGAATTGATAGACAATCGTGCCGCCTGATTCGCAGAACCCACGGAGTTTGTAGCAGGTGATGTTTTGCGTAGCCCAGGTGTGATTATTCTATTGGGAGTGTATTGTATCTGTGGTTGCGAAGGAGGAGGACTCATATAGGCATTATTGATCGAATGGTGAGACCCAGAGTACGGGAGAGAGTGCATAGACCCGGTGTTAGGTCCCGGACGACCATAATGAGGAGGAGGCTGCTGAAATTCCTGGTATCCGTAAGGCAAATTGGGGTTCGACGCGCTCCCGAAACTGGACACGGAATGTCCCCTCGACCCGGGATAAGGATTCATTGGAGGCATCAAAGACGCGCCATGATCTGCGGGGAAAATCCCAGTCTTGCGCTTGGCCTTCTTTTTCTGCTGTTGATGCTGAATTTGGGCCGAAATCTGTGTCTGTCGGAGCCCAGCGCGTTGAATAGAAGACGAGTTGTCATCATAAACGTCGATGGAAGAAAGTTGATTTGAAGAACGCAATGGATCATGATATCCTGCAGGAATAGAATGGTGTGTGTTCATCTCGGTCAACACATGAAATTTCAAAACACGTCCTGCAAGTAAAACTGGTTCTGATCCCTAATATTTTCTACTCTTCGGTGCTCGCTTATGAATTTCTCTGGTGTAAAGATTTTTCCAGTATATATAACGTATATAAGCGGTACTCATTAGCTGCGTTTTTTTATTGCGCACCTCGAGAGATGTTTATGGTACCTGTCGCTGCGATCGTGACGTCTTCCACAGTGTGCACATTTATATCGATCGGTGTGACTAATTGAGTGCCTGTTCAAATTTTCTCGGGAGCTGAGGACTGTATTACATAGCTTGCATTCGTACACCAATTTCTGGCCCTGATGCACTTTAAGATGATGTTCTCTAAGTCTAAATTTGCGAGTGAAAGCTGCCACGCAATTTTGACATTTAAATCGTTTTTCGCTTCCGGGCTCCCTCCGAACCCATTTATCCTCTAGTGGAGATCTCTCTTCAGAAGAGCTTCTATCGTCCGAATGGCTACACTCTTCAACCTGTGTGAGCTCCATGTATGTTGAGTATCCTGCTGATGAAAGCAATGAGTGTGTCTCATCGCTAATATACCCATTAGTTGGAAGATCGTCGTATTCTTGCCAGAAGAAGGACGATTGTGCAGCAAGATCAAAAGAGACTTGATTAGGAAGATCCGAATCTAGTTGATGTAACATAACAGCCTGAGGTCGTACTATCGAGTTATATTCAGAGGAATGATTCATCAGATTGTGTTGAATTAACAAAGCAGGAGAACGCTGGTTTATATTTTCCCGGTCCTGGGCCGTAATTAAGGTACGTATTGTTGTATTAAAAAACTCGTACCTCCTCGTAGAAGAAATAACGTTAAAATAACCAATGAAACTCGAGGTTTGTGACAAGAGCGGTGGTTAATCGGTAGTACTCGCACTATCTAACGTATCAAGTCGCAATAATGAGGGAATGGACAGTCTGAATACTTCAGAAGACTAGATACGAGTTCGTAATCAGCTTCCTAATAGTTCTGCCCTATTGTTTAAGAATTTTCTTTTTAGCAATACCTTGCATAATGCCGCAGACTCATTTCCCTTTTATTATGCTATCTACGTGCATATCAAAAAAATTACTGCTGAGATGAGATACTTGTGGAAATGATGTCCAAATCAAGGTTTGATAGGAGATGGCGCAATCAATTTTTGACACAATCGTTTATAGTGTACATTCTATTACAATCCTACACGTAGTGTTTCCAGCCACTTGCGATCCTTGTTGCTCAGCTTCCAATCACTGCCATCGTTATCATGATCCGCCAAGTATTTCTCGTACAGATCCAAAGCTTCTGCTTCTATTGCATCCAAATCGAGCCTGAGATCTTTTTCCACATTTTCGTCGTTCATGCGCTCGTCAGATGTCAACTTACTCCATAGGGCAACGCAAGATCCGCCTGAGTTTTCAATCTCATTGTGGTCCCTTGGACATTTGCATCGGCACCCAACTCCTACAGAAGCATCAATCACCGGCCGGTCGTACTCGGCAATATTCTTCTCGTCGATCTCATGATATACGTTCTTGTATTTCTCACCTGCTTCGTATGGCATCTGGTTCGGAGAGTTGCGGGGACAATGACCCAATGTCGAATGCTTATAACCGATGTCCCGAAAGTAATGAATATTCGATAAATTGAGGAACATCCCAGCAGCCAACGAATGAACAGGAGCATCTCCCCATCGCTCCACAAAAAAACCTTGTGATGCCTCTAGATATTCGAAATACTGTAAGTATGACTCGGAATTGAACAAATCCGTACGGGCAATTTCGAAATTTGACCAAAAATGACACAAATTGTACTCCGATAGGTCAAATTGGTCTTTGTTAGCCGTGTGGAGCCCTCGCTTATTACTGTGGTCCACAATTTTGTTCACCGAATGCTGATCCAAAGTTCCAGGTGCTCCACTGGCCAGCTTGAGTGCTCTGTAAAGTGGAACTCGCTCTTCTAATTTGTTCCAAAACTCTCGTCTATTAGTCGCACTTTGGTAATGCTTGCGGTTTTTTCCTGCGTAAACGTCGAACTTCTCTGCAAACAGATCCCATGCATCAGGAAGTTCAATTCCATGCTGCTTTACAAATGCCCGGGTATATCTGAAAAGATTTGGCACAGTATTAACCAATTCTTTGATGGCAATAGTAAATCCGTAATGCTTATTATTTTTGTGCATTTCCAAGAATGGATCGTAAGTCAGATCACAGTAGAATTCGACGTCTGGTTCCACACGCCAATACCAATCCAAGTCCCTGACCAATGGGTGTTTGAAGAAGTAACCAGAATAAAATCGGCACATATTATGATAGCTTGCAGTGTTCCCGTACATGATCTCGCGATCACCTTGGGACTCCACAGCCTCGTTAAATAAAATAGGGTCT
Organism: Ogataea dorogensis; assembly: GCA_030568015.1. Taxonomy (NCBI): domain Eukaryota; kingdom Fungi; phylum Ascomycota; class Pichiomycetes; order Pichiales; family Pichiaceae; genus Ogataea; species Ogataea dorogensis. The sequence continues at coordinate 962,949 of JAJLTE010000002.1, read as the reverse complement.
GTCTTCTGTTGCGGGAAATTCCATTTATCAGCTGGGATAGTGCCAAATCTCACAGGTCCACTGCTAACTTCGGCCACTTTTTTCTTGAATTCCTGAGAAAACCGTTCATCGTTGAGAAAAATCCAGGGGTAATTGAACCACTGATTGAAATGACGCTCTAGTGATCTCATCGACGATAGGACTCCCTCGAGTTCTGAGTTTCTCGCGAGCACAACGAAGGCCGCGTTCATCCTCGGTTTCTTCGACTCCAACAAGGGATCTCGACATCCGCTGGCGAAGACAGAGTCCTTGCTCGATTCAATTGGTCGATATGACATGGGCACTTGTTTTAATGCACTATTGGAATATCTTTTTTCAAAACTCATGTCATTCAGATCCGCAAGGTTGACAGGTTTCTCTAATGCATGTCCAAACCACAAGACACTGCCGAATGCTATTATCAGTAGAGCCATCCATGTTCTCAACACTATCCTCCGATGGATCTTGAATTTGTGATTCAGTAATGGTACCAGATTTCTTCGCACTTTCTGAAGAAACATGGTTCAAGTTGGGATCTAATATCTTTTGTTTGGGCTTTTCACTATCTTATTTATTTAATTGGCAGTCGGCGCGGGTCGAATAATTTTCCAAAGAAAAATCGTCTTCGACTCAAATGGTAATCAGATTCAAGGAGACCCTCGGCCCCTTGACGCGACCGAGTCGGTTTCCTTACTGCCTACGGCACTTCTCTGATGGCTTGGGCCATAACACGGGCACAGAAATCATTCCTGATCCTGCTTGGGCCAAACGTCAAGAACTACTCCGAAAATTAGCATATTTGAGGAAAGCAGGTAAAATCTCGGATACCAAGCTCGCAGATTATAACATCAGTCTGGATGATCTTGAGACATACAAGAAGAACTGGCTTAATGCCACTTTGGAAGATAAACAATGCTGGAAAAAGATGAGAACACAAATCAAGGAACCAGAAACTTTATCAATCGTGAAAGAAAACTGGTTTGAAAAACTATACAGAGCACATCGAAAGGACGAGAATCGGTTCAGGCTCCGACAGTTGCACCATTACTTTCAGCATTTCCACGAAGAAAAGGATTCTCCTCTATTAGCTACCGGCACTGAATTCTATCGAATACAGATCCATAACTATGGACAACGTATAAAATTATCGGACTCGAGCGCTGGAAGTCCTGAAATTCAACGGTTGTTAGAGCAGCAGATTTTGCTGAATGAGCTCACAAATCATTCAAAGATCGAATTCGACCGAGCGTCAAAGTTCTCCCAATCAACTGTCTACGCAATTCCTGAATATTTGAAGATGAACGTTGATCTCGATTATTTGATTCCTGAAATTCAAAAATGGTACGGTTTACTACCTGATGAGAAACTCTGTCACATGGCGTTGTCAGATTTCAATTTAATGACCGATTCTATCACTAAACTTGCTTCTGGAGATCTTTCCATTTGGGAACCTGAAATATTACACTGGATTGATCAAGTGTACTTGAACATGGTAAAGAATGAGACCAGATTAACTGAAATTGAAACATACAACTGGCTCAGAATCAAAACGGCTAATAATGACGATGGAATCATGAATTTCATCGAAAATAGTCCTAACCAGTTACATGTTTCTCATTTTAACCTGGTGCTTCCAAAATTTAAAGGCCAACAAGTATTGACGCTTATGCAAAAGAAAAACGTTCACCCCGATAGGAACACGATACTTCATTTCCTAGGACAGTCTGCATTAGATCAAGACTTGAATCTCGTCCTCAACACCATATTTTTCGCGATTCACGACTTACGACTAAACATCGATTCTCAGCTTATAGAGAGTATTATAGATGCGCTCGTCAAGTGTAACGAGCCTGAATTGGCTTTGCACGTTCTCACGCAAACATGTCGTGCATATGATATCCATCCAACAGATGAACAGGAGGCTCTTTCTCCCACTCAAGTGACCATTTTGGACTTTCTGGTTGCCAATTTCTTGCATATTGACCATTCGAAGCTACAACATTCCATCAAGCCAACCACTCTAATGATCAAGCCATTCTTAAAATACTACCAAACTGCTAGCCAGAAAGACATTCTCACTGCGTTGATCCAACTGGTGGACAAATATGATATAGAATTATAATCATCACTAATTCATTAACAATTAATCTGAGTGAACATCTTGCGGTAGATGATTTCTTGCGTATTCTTTACTTGCACAACCTCACTCCAAACAATCTCAGCACTCAGCTGGGCGCCGTAAACACAGCCAGAGTCCAATCCGGTACTGAACTCTTTAAACACGACACCCCTTCTAGCATCATGTCCATAATATATTTTTGTTCCTGCTGTGAATGAGTCAGCAGGACTCTCGTTGGCCACGTCACGTTGACGTTTGTTCCAGTGCTTTGTCCACGGTTGCGATTTGATCCCACCGACCTTGTCATGCCTGTCATCAGTAGGGATGGTCCAATCTGGAGGCAATAGATTCCTCATTGTCATGACACTTTCTGGATCTTGATCTTCGAGATTTTCAAGATTCCATAGCAATCCTCCATGAACTGCAACCCCATTGGCGGGAATAGGGGAATATCTAGTGCGCTTCTTATTAATTGTTCGAGGAACTGGTCCCAACTCCTGGATGACTGGACAGCGACTTAGAAACGCGATATGTTCCGGCATAAGTCGTTTGGCAATCTTCATCAAATCGTCAAGGTCGTATTGCTCATTGGTGGAGTATCCAGGATCTGTTCCGTTGTCAAATCTCAATGATGGAAGACCATGATACTGTACATATCTCTTCAAAATCTCCCATTCATGATTCCCGAAGACACATTCCAGGTTATTTTGGATCATGTAATCCAAAACTCCAATGGAATTGGACCCTTTGGCTAGAAAGTCGCCTAATAATATCACTTGATCGTGTTTGCCTCCATCGTATTTAACTCTTTTGAGAAGCTTTTGTAGCTCGAAAAGTGATCCATGAACATCTCCAATAAGGATCTTTCGTTTGATAGCCTTCATATGTCTGTCGCTCTTGATGTTCTTATAAAAATGACGGAAAAGCTCAGTCTTTGGTTCTAAGAATTGCCAGTCATCGAAACTAGGAACCGTCTTAATTGGCGACTCGGGGTCATCAACCTTTCCCTGTAATGAAGCATGGGGAGGAATAACTGGATGCAAGTAGGAATTAGGAGTGGAAACTCTTGTCAAATCGGGGATTTCTGCTGTAGGAGGTGCCAAATTGGGCAGAAAGATTAAGACAAAGTAAATTAACGGAAATCCCACAATTGCACCTAAAACCAGAACAGCCACTCTGAATTTCTTGTTTCGCTTGAAAAGTTGCTCCAGAGGATGCAAATCATCCTCAGCAAGCTCGTAATGGTCTAGCAATGAAGAAGATTCTGTAGCCATGGAATATTAAATTTCATTGCTGATGTAATCAAAGTTTAGTCTATATACAGTTTGCCGGTAATCACTTTGATTCTTGGCTTTTCAAAAAACTGGCGATCATTCCTTGTATCTCTTCGGTTTCTTTGTCAATAGGCATGTTTGCGAGCTCCTTCTCTGCCTCTGCTCCTCCCAGAACAAGTTTCAATCTTTGGCCAAATTCACGAAGTCCAGTAATATCGTAGTACCAGAAACCTCCCGAGACAAACATCGACATCGACGAAACTGCCAATAGAGATGCATGTGCCACGGCACTGGCAGCATCCTTGTAAAAGGAAAACTTCGGAGGAACGTGATTATGTTGGTAAAAGTTGGGCGTATATCTTCGTGCAATTACTCCCCGATATGCTATTTTCGACGCCACATATGTTAAAAGAGTGCATCCATAAAACAAAGCAGCTTGTTTGAATCTACGCTCGTTGTACTTCGCCACCTCTTCCGAAGGCGTCTTTTGCTTTCCAAAAACGTTTCCAAGGTCAAATGATGGTAATCCAACCATTATAAAACAGAGTTAAATAATTTTCAGATATAAAGCAAATTAGATATACTATACGAGGTGATTAAGTTTTTATTAATTGAGCAAGTTCCGGTCCATCGAAACTGATTATATGAACACCATGGGACTTATAAAGTTTGTTTGTTTCATCATCATTAGAAGGATCAACTGATCTACAGCAATCCTTGACCACAAACGTATTATATCCCAGATCTGCAGCGTCCAGAGATGAATTCAGCACACAGTAATCATAAGCTAATCCCACAGTGTAGATGTGAGTGATTTGATTTTCTTTTAGTATTTGTTGACATTCTGTATGATGCAGACCCCAAGTGTCTTGGAAACATGAGTAATACTCTCTGTCTTGAAGGTAACCCTTTTTCACGACGTAAGTTGGAACCGGTTGATTTTGGCTCAGATGTTCAAATGTGGGCTTGAATTCAACAGCTAGTTCTGATCCAAAACTATCTTGGACACAATGATCTGGCCATAGAACCTGAGTTTTCGTCGTATTTCCAGCTGGACTGTGGAACTTCTTGGTGGTGAATGGTTTCTGACCGTGATTCGAAGCAAATGAAGTATGATCTTGAGGATGCCAATCTTGAGTAGCAATAATTGTGCTCCAATTATACTTATCGAGATTGAGCAATTGTAAAATCAAATCGATTGTTTGACGACCCTCAGCAACTGCCAGAGACCCATTGGGTGGTAAAAAGTCTTCCTGGAGATCCACCACAATCAATGCGGCTTTCATTTCGGATTGGTCAGACATGGTGGAAAATTCGGCTGATGTATCAATTTCCGGGGATTGTATCTTTTTGTGGGATAATTTGTTTCGTGTGATTTCTAGAGCCTCTTCAGGATAAAGTCAGAAACTGTTTGTTTGATCTGACTTTTGAAAAGACTTGGAAGCTTGTTGCTGTTTGCTAACTGTGTCTGGAACTCATAGCTTGACAGAATAAGCTTGGTGTTTGATTGCAATCGTTAGAAATTGAAACAAACAAGGGCGTTGTAAAGGGGAAAAGATAATAGCTGTATCCACCATGGACACTGTTTCTGTGCTGTTCAATAAGGATTCATGTCTTGAGGATTCTCCATTGTCTGAAGTCTTGAACCTTGAGCTAATCTCTAACGCGAGTTCCTTGTCATCGTCCGACTCCTGCTCTGATTCAGGATCCGCAAACCCCAAACCATCTCCCGAAAGAAGACCCGATGTCGAATTCGAGAGTGATCCGGAACAAGAACTCGCCGACCTATTTTCTGTGGATGATGTTTGGGACACGTCTGTTCTCAAGAACGATCAAGGATCCTTGGATGTGTTAAAAACTTTGGAGGCTCTGGTTGGGCAAAACCACCCTGGAATTGATCTCGGATCCCTGGTCTCAAAATTGACAGATTCAACTTCAGAATCGAAAGACCAGCTTCAATTGGAGCTCGTGACCGTTATTACGATTATGAAAATCACCAAAGAGCTCAATATATTGGCAAGTTCAGGCATGACAGAAGTCTCTTTTTATCGAGCTGCAAACTTCTGCATGACCTTGCCTGGGCTGTTCAAATACCATTTTCAGTTACAGAAGCATCACCAGAACTTTGCTTTTAGGAACTTTGGATGCCTGTTGGGTCTGGAAGAATTCAGCTGCATCAAACCTATGCTGAGTACCATCTTCCATGCCCCAAGATATGATTACGCTGGACAGGACAAACTCAAGAAGAGCTTGACGCTGCTGGTCTCTCTTAATCTCATGAACAAACATATGTTTAACAATCTGATGTCATGCATGGTCAACAAAGACGTTTATGATACGTTTACACACCTCTTTGCCTCCGATCTATACAGAGAACAGTCCATGAATGGATTGTATTCCCTTTTTGACAGTTTTAATAGCTGTACAACTTTGGACCAAAGCACACTGAGTGAGGACAAAAGCTCAGATATGCTATTTGATATTATCTTCAACAATGATTACTGCACCGTGCTCTTGAGAAGCATCAAGACTTTGCTCGCTACACATGAGGTTTGTGTCAATTTTGACATGTCTTTTGACATGCTCAACAATCTACTTATTATGTTTCTCGATTCCAATGTGAACAAGGAAATCATGGCGTTGTATTTCCTCCATCGGCCTTCATTGCTAAACGATCTTCAGAAACTGATAGGGGTCCAGGCCAAGAATTACAGCAATTTCCAGAAAGTGGGCTTCTATTTGCTAACAAGACTTTCCGAGTTTATGATAACTAACTTTCCCCTGGCCAATATCGAAGATCAATCGCTTGTGATTCTTCTTTGCAAATTCAATAATGACAATTTCAAACAAAGTTTGGGCATCACGGATACTTCTTACAGATATTCAGTCAATGAGACTACCATGAAGATGTTATTCGAGGTTGTTGACCAAAACTTTAAGCTTGACTACGTTAGAGAAGAGAACTTGCTGACTTACTTGAAGGTTAGTTTGAAGTGCATCGACTACAATCTAGATTCATTTGAATCTTTCCTGGAAATATGCGGGGTTCTGAACGATGTGGGAAGCAGGCTTTCAATTCACGCTCTTTTGGAGACTGTTCAATTCGTACTTTCCTCGAGTCTAAACAAGGCTCTCTTTGGAACCTTACAAGAGACGGATTTCATATCCCGTTTATTGGAGGTGCCATTTGGGTTCGAATTCATTCCACCGTTAGGCAAGTCCAACTTCATCTATGAAAACAACCTCAACTATGGCAATGAATCATTCAAGGATTTGAGATCGCAGACAAGATCTATGTTTTCTGTTTTGGAATCTGAAGGCTACCGGAATCCTAATTGTGTCAAACTGCTGCAAGATTGCGTTCTGCTATGCTGCATTGTCAAATCGAAAGTCTACAATTTTCTGAGAGAATACAATGACGAACTCGGCTTGATGAAGTTCTCTACAGAACAAAAATCTGCTGTGAAGGATGACTCCATGAACAAGTTCAAACAAAAAACTTTCACACAGTTGGCTTTGTTCAAATCAAACCATGGTCTGGATTATAGAATTATGAACACGGCGGTAGAGCTCAATTTATTTGCAACCATTAGCAGTTTGAAAGTCTGTCACAATTACGAGAGGCTTTATTCACGCTCCGGTACTTTTTCGGTATATGATGGTGCTTTTTACCGGGCTCTCTACCAGTACCAGCTGGACTCGCTTGTCAGCTATTTACTAATCTACAAGGAGTTTGGTTTGTTCAGTTTATTCAAGACCTTGAACAAAATATTATTGCAGGATTTAACATTGATCCCGATCACCTCCAAAGTACTATCCAATTTGATCGGATTCGAGAACCTGTCAAACAAACCAAAACTGCAATACATCACTCAGATCATTCATCAGAGTGATACTCTTTGCAACCTCGTGAGACAATTTGTTGAGTTGTTTGATGATGGCCACTCCAGTTCGTTTAAGAACCTGTTGACTTTTATGAAAAACCACCCGTCACCAATCAAACCTTCAAAGATCCCAAAGGGTACTGTTGAACTGGATTTGAAGTTGTTTTCGGCAGCATTGAAACCTAAACCCATCGAGGTCCGTGCCCGCCCAAATTAAAATGACTATCTTTGCTTCCGAGATGAATAGGTTTAACAATACAAAACCAAACTAGTGACTGACGAATATATACACCAAACACAAGCAAAATTAAGCAAACCACTTGCTTATCACCTGCTTCCCCTCTGTGCTATACTTGTTCAGGAGACCCATTGCCTGATCCTGAGGAAGAGTACCTAATAGTTTTTTGACAGAGCTCACCACTTTCTCTGCAGTCTTACCGGAGAGAGCTCCAAACAACAAGGCTTGAACAACGTCGTCCACGATCTTTGGGATCACTCTCATGACCAGTGGGTGCTGCTGATCAATCAATTCCGACAAGAACATAAATGCATAAGGAGCAGCCTCATCGTCTTGCAACACAGGCATCAACTTCAGCCAGTTTTCTATCACGCCGTTGACATTCTGAACATCGGATCCAAACGAATGTAAAACCTTAGAGATAGATGCAATGGAGTTCTCCGTAGCTGACAAGTTCTCTTCGGCTTTCGAGTCTGGAACATTACACATTGCCAACATCGAAGGAAGCGTGGCAATACAGAATTGTTTGAAGTTTTCGCCACCATACTGAGCACACACACCCACAGCATAAGATGCAACCTGTCTGATATTTGCCTGAGGAGAAGTCAGCGACTCTCCTACTGGGTTCATGAAGAAGTCTTTGAATTGGAACGAGAGTGGACCAGTGAATTCGATCAAGTCAGAAACAGAGCTCAAGGCAAGCATTTTAGTGGACGTGTTGTCGTCGTTCAAGTATGCTGCTAATGTAGGGATCAGGGACTGATAAGCTGGCAAGAACCTCTCTCTTGTGTTCTTGAACAATGCAGTGATACCTTTTATAATTTCGTCCAACAACTCTTCGTCGGTATATTCTTCATCATCCTCTTGTAGTTCTTCATTGTACTCATCGTCGGCGTTTTCTCTACCTTTGATTCTGTCGTAAATTTCCGTCAAGTTGGTCTGGATCGAATTTCCAGCAGCACTGATCTGGTCATCACTCAATGATCCTGCTCCCATGGCATCGAGTCCTTGGGAAATCGCAAGATAGTATGCGACCAAAAGTTCTGGAACAGGGTCCGAACCCAATTGATGGACCAGCTTATCAAACATCTGACTCCACAATTGGACAGCCTGTGCACTGGTGTTTGATCCAGTAGCTTCGATGGTACATTTCAGCAAAGAAGGCATTGTCAGGGCCGATGAGCCTCTGACACCATCATGCAAATAAAAGTCCAATCCTGGGATGACAATCTGATAGGCGACTTCCTCAACGTATGGGAAAAAGTCTCCACCCAGAACTTCAGCATAAGTCCGGAGCAACTCGATGGCAGCAGTCTTGTCGTCAAGAATGGCAGTATGGACAGCAATGTGTTTTCCGGCTAATTGGATCACATCGAAATCCTCGTTCTGATTAAGATCGTCCAATTCTTCCTCTTCCACAATCGAGATATCCTGGGCAGCCTTTGCTGCTTCGAAAAGAGGTGGTAACACACCTGGAAGGTATGGAATGAAGTCCTTGCCAATCAACTTACAGATTCTGCTCCAACCTTGCTCCAAATACAACTTAGCAGGATCATCATCTCCAGTCAGATTGTTCTGGATATGAGCATACAGCTCAACAATCTCTTGGGCATTCGGCATGAACTTCTCTTTTCCAACAGCCAATGCGATGAGCGCAGAACATTCGATAGACTTAGCTTTCAAAAGTCTGTTCTCTTCGCCCATATCTGTCTTCAAAACCTCAACCAGCAAAGGCATCAACGTATCGTAGTATTTGATGAACTTGTTCTTTGCCGCGTCGGCAACAATTGCAATGGTAGTGATGACCTGTTCCTGAACATATCTCTTTGGGGCACTTTGTAACAGCGCTAACAAATTGGTCAACAGAGTATCCAAATATGGTTCTAGAACCTCTTTTGTGGCATCCTCACAGAAGTTGACCAAGGCTGCTGCTGCGTGAGCCTGGACTCTTGGAACGTTCTTGGTAGATAGCATGGCAATTAAAGCAGGTAAGATCCGGTCTGCTGCAGTTCTTTGGATCACATCAGCAAAATCTGTGGATATCTGTCCTAGAGCATTGCAACAAGCATATTGAACTCTAGCATGTTGATCTTGCAAGGACGGCAGAATCAGATCCAAGATCTTTGGAATTTCACTAATTAGCACCTCTCTGCAACCTTCTGCAGCAGAAGAAAGAGCCATCAAAGATGCCTGTCTCTCATGCCAATCTTGAGATTGGATCATTTGAGGAAGATATTGGAATAGAGGTCCCGTCAAGGTTTGGCCTCCAAGTTTCAAAGCAACTCTATCGAGAGACTGTCTTGCAGCATTAGATTCTTCCTCATCGTCTGCATCGTCGACATCCTCTGAATTGTTCCAATCTGCAGCATCGTCATCATCTTTACAAACCTCTGTCATGAGTTTCAAAGTGACCAACACCATCGAACTAGCGTAAGAAGGCTCTCTCTTGCACATGTTTGGCGAGGTTTCACAGAATGTAGTCATGAGTTCTAAAGCAGCCAATCTAGCAGAAGAATCTAGGTCCTGAGTTTGAGCCACACCGGAACAGAAACTGATGATGGTTGGGAACATTGGCTTGAACATTTTTGGAGCCAAGTCTACCAAATCAATCAAACTTTCAAGAACAGATGCCAAAGCTGTCTCCTTTCCATTTTGTAGTAACCTAGGAAGAGAATTTAGCAAATTAGGCAAAAGAGAACTCAGACTAGTCCATTTTGCTTTTGGTAGGTTTTCAAAGAAAGCCACAAACGAAGAACAAACAGCAATCCGAACATCATCGCTGGAATCCTCAAAACCAGTGTGGAACATTTTGAGAGACTCTTCAAGATGGTAATTTGTGATTATTGCTGGACTGGTGGCTATAATTCTAAAAGCAGATTCCCTGAAACTTGGATCCTGGTTTGTTGTAGCCTGCATTATAGTCGGCAAAAGATCTGGCCAACTGAAGCTCTCATCTTTGGAAACCTCGGCAATGGCATCGGCAAGCTTGTGCCTAACATTGTTACTTTGAGGAGTCGTGAAGCCTTGTAAAAGAAGGGTGCGCACTTCAGACTTTGCCTGTTCACTAATATGGTCGATTTGTCTGGCTGTGACCGAATAGCCTTGTTCTCCAGGTGATTTGATAGCGAACCGTCTAAATAACACTGCGGCAAAAGCCTTGGTGCTTTCGTCGACCGCGGTTGCGGCTTGCTGTGCAAGCCAAACCAATAGAATGTCGACGCGGTCCTTTTTGGTCCATTCCTTGTTCAAAGCATGCTCAGCTTGCTGACGAGTCGCATTGTCTGTCGAAGCAAGGCCGGCAAGCAATTGAAGCAGGATATTGGAGATTTCTGGTGGGATTTGATTCATATTGAACTCGACGCCAAATTAAAGGGTGTCTTGTTTCAAATGGGATTCCTGTGGAATTTCAGATAATCAAAAGTGTTCGATCAAACTTCTCAACTCTGAGTTTAGATAGCTGCAACTTGAAAGCAGAGAAACCAACAAACTATTCAGTGTGAATATAATAACCAGTTCAAGTTGTTTGATTTTTTTCAATTGCAAAAACTAATTAGAAGTCGTGAGCAGACAAATACAAGCCAAAAAAAAATTTTAGATCAACTATAGAAAGCAGAGAGATTCACCATGGGATTGGGAGCACCACGAACCAAGCAGCGATTTGGCCTCGATCCGAGAAACACTACCTGGTCCAATGATATGTCGAGGTTTGGGCATAAACATTTGGAGAGGTACGGCTGGAAACCTGGTCAGGGTTTAGGTCTAACAAATAATTCGGTTACTTCTCATATTAAAGTCATCATAAAACAAGATAATGCTGGACTTGGAGCGTCTCTCGCGCGCAAAAGTTCCAAAAAGGATGAATTTGATAGTGGTGAGTGCACTGGATTGGATGTTTTCCAGAGATTACTAGGACGCTTGAACGGAAAGGAGGCAGATGTTAATGAGCAGATGGATGAGTTGCAAAAACAACGAATCATTAATGGTCGGTGGGGGATCCATTTCGTGAAAGGCGATGTTCTGAGAAGCACATGGGATGCTAAAACGGGACAGATAAAGGAGACGGTTGAGAAGAAGGAGAAGAAGGAGAAAAAGGAGAAGAAGGAGAAGAAGGAGAAGAAGAAGGAGAAGGAGAAGAAGGAGGATAAAAAAGAGAAAAAGCACACGGAGAAGAAGCACAAGAAGGAGGGTGAGGAGAAGGGAAAGAGTCATAAAGATAAGAAGGACGATAAGGACAAGAAACACAAGAAACGCAAGAGCAGCGAGCCGGACGGTCGCAAACACAAGAAGTCCAAGAAGGAAGTCACGCGAGACTCCATGTTGGCCCCAAAGAGCGACAAGACTGACACTCCACAGGTGACTGCTGGCCGCATGGCATTGCGACAGAGATGGATCCGTCAAAAACGGATGGCCGTGCAGGACAGTAAGGCATTACAAGAGATCTTCATGGTGAAATAGAGTTCGCATAGCATAAAGAGCGCTGTTGTATAAATCGAGTATTTATTCTAGCTCACTATAAATCCTAAATCAAGATGTATGAGATTCCGCCAAAGAAGAAGGTGGAGACCAGAGTCATTAAGCCAAGCTGTGCTCCCGAGAGAGGGGTGGCGTTGGTGCCAGCGCCGGAGGACGAGCTGGAGCCGGAACTAGAGCTGGAACTAGCGCTAGAGCTCGAGCTTGAACCAGAGCTTCCGCTACTGTTAGAGCTGGAGCCGCCAGAGGAGCCGTGATTGGTGTTAGACGAGCCAGTGGCAGATGGAGATGCTGAAGCAGAGCTCAACAACGAGGAGCAACTTGAGGCAGCAGTAGCATCAGCCAATGAAGCCGATCCACTGAAGTCGCATGCAGAAGAGTGCTTGTCTTGTTCTTGGTAGTACTTGTCAAGCAAGAAAGACAACTTTTCTTTGGAAGAGCAGTAAGAGTATGCACCATAAGATCCAGACTCGCCGTCAGCAGAAATTCCACTGCAGTCGGTCAAATCGCAAACCACCGCATACAAGTCAGCATAGTCATCGAGATCAACATCGTCAGACACCACACAAGACAACGACGATTCCAAGCACGAGCAAACATCCTCGTTTGGAGTTGGAGGAAGATCAGTAGAAGCCTTCCAGTTGACTTGACTGGTTGGACATTTGAGTTGGGTTGCAGAACTACTGGCAGCAGCAACAGAAGCAGTAGTTGGTGAGATACTGGCAAGCTCAGTCATGAGGTTGGTGTAATCTCCTAGAGTAGACACAGAGCCATCAGCACGGATCGTGACAAGACCATAGTCATTCTCTTCTTCAAAGTACATGTAAACGATACCTCCAGACCAGACGTCAGTCATTTCGTCAGAATATAGTGCACCGACCTCAGTGAACTTTCTTGGTCTTTCAGAGTTGCAACCGTACTCAGAAAAGAATGCAGGGATGGTCAAGTTGGAGAACTCTTCTGTTCTATCTTCGTATCCAGAAGTGGCAAAATCAGAATCTCCACACCATTCGTACATATTGATACCATAGAAGTCAGCCTTCACGTCGTCATCACCGCAGGAGAAATAGTCAGCGGAAGGAACTCTAGTTTTGGCATCATCGTTGGCAGAATATCCAATAGGAATGTCTCTATAACCACTGTCAGACATGTATTTCTTCATATCTCTAATGGCAGCTTTAACGAATGGAGCGGAATCGGTATTGGAAGAGTTAGTAATAACCTCATTTCCAGCAAAGAATCCGAGAACATTATCATATTGTTGGAACATGTCAATCACAGTGGCATATCTGTTGTACAATTCAACAGTCCAGCTAGGATCTTCTGTCTGGATTGACTCGTCTGGTGAGGAGAGATCGGAAATCACATAGATTCCAGCATCCTCGAGCATCTTCATGCATGCATCGTGATCTTGAGAAGCGTTCACAGCATAAACTCTGATCACATTGATCCCAAGCCTCTCCAGGTATGGAATATCTCTGGAACAGGTCTCCTCATCAGCAAGTGGATCAATGAAAGTCGCATCAGAGGTGACATTCTCGGTGTTCTTCTGGTATGCAACACCTTTCATGTAGAATTGGGAGCCGTTGTTGGAATAGAAGAATTTGTTCGAAACAACGTCAATGGTTGGCAAGGCTGCCAACGTAGTGGACACGAGTCCTGCCAATGAGATCAAAGATTTCAGTTGCATTTTAGGATCTAGTAAACGAATGTGTGTCTGAATAAATCTTACAGAGCTATCTTTTTCCACTTCGCCAAGTATTTAAACACGAAACACCCGTGGCTGATGAAATGGTCAAGGTAAACAGATGCGGATCGTGCTCTAACCGTGTACCAGAAACATTCTGTCGTTTCTTTTAGAGTCTAGGCATTATTTTGAGGCTGAAGATGCAGAAAAATTTCTTGGAAGGTCACCAGAACAACAGACACGCTTTGTGAAAGGAGTACCGAGGCGCAGACTCACATATGTTCTCTGTCTCTAGTAAATTGGAGCTTTGAAACCTCGGATCATCCTATTTACTATTGCTATTCCGCCTTAAAGGTCCCCAGACAATATTTTAGATGCAGGTTCGACTTGTTCTAAGAAAAGAAACTGCCAAATCTGGAAATTGCGGCTATTTATTTTTAGCCTTAAACCCTGCGAGGTGATGTAATTTTGGCAGAGCGTAGCACAGGAATTGAATGTTATGAAATCGGCCTTTCTCTTGGCGTATCATAGCCATTCCCATCCCGCAATCTGATAAAAAGCTAGGTGGATCTACCTTTTGACTAGAATTTCAAAGTGCATATAAATGTCTATAATCTTACAAAGTTAAGATTGTCAAAGCACCAACAGCACACAGACCAGAGATCAGGACAGTGTAAATGCTGCTACCGCTGTAAGATCTAACAGCACCACTTCTGGAAGAGGAGCTAGTGGTAGTGGACTCGCTGCTTGAGGTGGAAGACTTATCAGAACTAGACTTAGAGTCGGTTGCAGAAGCAGTCTTGGAGCTGTGTGGAACACCTCCAGAGACACCACTAACATTTCCAGTACCGTCAGTTCCAGCTGCACTCAAAATTGAGGTACAACTGGAGGCGGTAGAGGCGTCTTGCAAAGAGGCAGAACCGCTGAAGTCACAAGCATCGGAGTCAGAGCCTTGGGCAAGGTAATAAAGGTTCAAAGCGAAAGAAAGAGTATCCTTTGAGTCACAGAAAGAGTATGCACCATAAGTTCCGTTGGATCCATCAGCAGAGATTCCAGAACAGTCAACCAATCCACAAACATAGCTGAAAAGCTCTGAATAGTCCTTGTCATCGACATCATCGGAAACCACACACTGCAAAGAGGAGGCCATACAGTCACAAACTGCCTCTTTTGGAGTTGGTGGGAGAGAGGTGGCAGCAGACCAGTATCTGAAGCCAGTTGGGCACTGGAGCTCTGAAGCACTGGTGCTGACAGAGCCAGCAGTAGCAATGGTTGGAGAGATGGCATTGATCTCAGAAGAATAGTACTGGTAATCAGCCATGGTAGAGACAGTGTCATCGTCGACAATGGTGACAAGACCATAGTCGTTAGTCTCTTGGAAGTACATGTAAACGATACCTCCAGACCAGACGTCAGTCATATCATCAGAGTACAGGGTACCAATCTCGGTGAACTTTCTTGGAGTGACCTCATTACAGCCATACTCTGAGAAGAAAGCAGGAACAGTCAAGTTGGCAAATTCTTTTGTTCTATCTTCGTATCCGGAGGTGGCAAAACTGGATGATCCACACCACTCGTACATGTTGATACCATAGAAGTCAGCCTTCACGTCGTCATCTCCACAGGCGAAGTAGTCAGCAGAAGCCACTCTAGTTCTAGAGTCATCATTGGCAGAATATCCGATAGGGATCTTTCTGTATCCACTGTCAGACATGTACTTCTTCATATCTCTGATAGCAGCCTTGACGAATGGGGCAGAATCGGTGTTGGTGGAGTTAGTGATAACTTCATTTCCAGCAAAAAATCCGAGAACGTTGTCGTATTGTTGCATCATGTCGATAACTGCAGTGTATCTCTCGTAAAGCTCGAGAGTCCAAGCAGGGTCTTCGGTGAGAATAGATTCCTTTGGCTCAGCCAAGTCTGCGATCACATAGATACCAGCATCTTGCAATAATTGCATACAGTCGGAGTGGTCTGCCTCTGCATCAAGAGCATAAACTCTGACCACATTAGTGTTCAGGTCCTTCAGATATGGCAAATCTCTTTCACAAGTTTGCTTGTTAGCCAGAGGATCAACGAAGGTCGCGTTGGTCGTGCTTCCGGAAGTGTCAGCTTGGTATGCAACACCACGGATGTAGAACTGAGATCCGTTGTTGGAGTAGAAAAATTTGTTACCGACGATTTCAATAGTAGGGAAATCATCTGCGTTGGCCACTGCTGCCAACACAGATCCCAAGACACCAATTTTTGCCCAAGAAAACAACATCGATTTTTGCTTTTTTTGAGGTTTTTCAAAAATAAAGATCGAGGATGTTTACAAAGTTGGTTGGTCAGTGGCTTTGAAAAATTGCGCAGTACCCGTTTATTTTCTGACAGAAACACGGCCAAAACAAAATAAAAATACTCCGATCTAAGATTCGCAACAAATCATTTGTCGTGGGATTACGTCAGCTAATATTTATTATCATGTATATATCCGAACTAGCCTAAATCCAGTACGTACTGAAGGTTTCTATACCTGGCTTTGAGCGGAGGATGTAAGAAGGAGCCTTGTCTCCAGTATCGTTGTTTTCTTGATGGTTTGGCTGTATCAATCCATAAAAGTCGTCGGGCAAATACTCAGCAATTGAATCGGCCAGAGTGAGATCCACCAGCACTGGTATCAGTACAATCGCCGTGAATAATATGATAATGAAAAAGAACAGAAAAGCGTATTTGGCTGCTTCTCGAGATCTGGTTTTCCTCTGTGAAGTGGTGTAGATGGGCCCTCTTAAATATCTCGAAGGGCTCAACCACATAAGCATACAGGAATGCCAGTGATCGATGTATGGAACGAATAGTATTGGGGTGAATACTATCAAGATCAGATGACCAATTGCAAAATCTGCGGCGAAAAGACTCATCTCCACTGTCTTTACAATAAGCTCTCTCATAGGCTGTGTAACGGCATACCAGCCAAGATCACTTCCAATCCATTTCCCCGACCACCAGGCTCTATTGGTATAGTCTTCCTTGATCTCTCTAGTCAGAAGCATCAACTTCACTGCTTGGAAGATCACCCTTTGTACATAAAGGGAACATGTGAATGCACACAAAAATCTGCAGAAATTCCAGCCCTCCAAAAACCACACAACCTCCATCACAAGAACATGTGAAATGACTGCTAATCCATGTGCGAGTGCTGCCAAAACATTTGGAGCTTTCTTGCAGCACAGACTCAAAATTGGGCCTGCAAAGCAGGACAGGGGAAAGATTGCAATCAAAACCACCAGATTCAATACAA
The DNA here is from genome assembly GCA_030568015.1 of Ogataea dorogensis. Lineage (NCBI taxonomy): Eukaryota > Fungi > Ascomycota > Pichiomycetes > Pichiales > Pichiaceae > Ogataea > Ogataea dorogensis. The sequence continues at coordinate 945,976 of JAJLTE010000002.1, read as the reverse complement.
TGGGTGCAAAGACGATGATGGCTAATCTCAAGATTGAATTGACAGGTCTAGGATCTTTGACACCATTCTGTGCATTGATAAAGGTATAGGCCATGAAGATGCATACAGTTTGAAACAATGGGACAATGACCTCTGAAAAGAGAGTATTTCCAAAGGGGGCACGGTGGATATTCACAGGAATATACTTTGCTTGTTCAAGATTTGTACCCATCATTTTGCGCTTGAATCCCGTAAACTTTGACCTCGAAAACCTTGTAAAACCAATCCATGAGTTCTTGTGCCACTTTGAGTTACCTCTACTGAGCCAGCGGATAAAATCTCTGTAGTCGAGGAAAAAATCAGTCCAAGCAAATTGGTGCGGGTTGAAAATGAAAGGCGAAAGGCACAGAGAAATCAATGTGATCCAAAACCAGAGAATTGCAGGTTGCCACATAGCCACTGTTCCAAACAATAAGATCATGAACAGTCTGGTACCGGAGTAAATGGAGCTGCTGGAGTAAGTTGAATAAAGCTTAGTAAAAGGAATCCGCACTATCGCAAAACCCCGTCCTGTAGAAATGTATCGAGCCCCTCCAAAAACGATATCGTTTTTCAAAGAGTTGGAATACACCTGACACACAAACACCTCGAAGAGAGGAGATAGCGACAAGAAGTGGGAAAACAATCTGCTAAATGCTTTCCAAGCGCCTCTCTCTGACAACTCGTGAAACACCAATGGCACAAACGAGATGAAAAAACAGATGAAAATAGACAGCACGTATCTGGTAACCCAGTCCAGCACCGGTTGCAAGTTTTGACAACCAACTGGAATCTGCAGGTCTGTGATTGGGACATCCTTATCATAAATGCAGAGAATTGATTCATGGTTCATGGCACCCAAATTGACCATTACCAAGAGGAATAACTGCAATGAAAGCATGATGAACAGGTTGTTGATATGAAAGCCTGGATGCGCATAATAGAATGACAAGAAACGGTCCAAAGGCAGCAAAGTTCCCAGATAGTAGTATTCTCGAGATAGCATTTGCTCTCCCATTCCACCGCCGATTTTCGACGTGAAGTTCAAAATTGTACCAAATCCAAGATCTCTTCCTTTACCGCACTGGTAGTAATCACAGTGTTTGATTCTTCCTCCCCGAATCACGGCATTCATCCCTGCATAAATATCCTCATTCAGATGAAGTCTTTTCTGAGCTTTCGAGATTCCTCCCCGTGTTGTCATGAAAATCGCATTTAAAAAGTCGGGATGCCCATAATGCAGCTTTCCACCAATTGCTGCTAGAGTCCGTGCAAATAGAGTTCCAAATGTCTGTTCCTTTGCAGCTGCAACATCCCCAAGGACTCCTGTATTTTCAGAGAAAATATACTCCCTAGCACCAATGATAGCCACAGGATTCTTTCCTGTATTCGGAACCGATGGGATATATGGATTGGTAGTATCATAATCTAGCTCTTCAAACTCAGAAAGAACTGATCTGATCTTCAAGCATTCCTCCAAATAGTTATCTTGGTTTGCATCAATGACCTGAATATATTCCCCACGGTAGAAGACCAAACAATGATTCTGGTTATCTGACTTCCCGTCACCAAGTATTGGGTTACCAGATAGTTCAATCTTGTAGAGTTGTTTCATTTCTCCAGTAGCTTCGTCAGAACGGTACAGAACAGAGTAATACTTGATGTCTGCCTCCGTACCCCCTTCTGGTTTCTCTTGTTCCAAGCTGGCGACATATATCTCTGGATAAGCATTCAAAAGAACTTTCACATCAGCCTTCTCTTGCTCTGAAAACTTTTGAAACCTTTGCATGGACACTAAAAGTTTGAACTTACGGTCTGCAATTCGATTCAGATAGTCCTCAGCATTCGAGGAGCCTCCAAACATCTCTATCATCTCGGGATTTTCAACCTTATGCAGTAGTTTGATCGCTTTCCTGTAGTTCATAAAACCTGAGACAGTTCGATAGAGTGTCTGAGATCTAAGAGTGGCCCATATCCTTGTTCTGAGAACATACTCAGGAGCTGAAGATTTGTAACCGATGCAATAGAGAGGAAGATCGCTGATCTTGTTATCAATGAAGTCCTTTTCAGACTTGACAGTTGATCCTGGAACCTTTTCACCTTCACTATATGAAATGATTTTAGTGTCTCTCACAAAATAGTCCCATTCATGTGGAAGCATATGCTTCAAATATTCAAGAAGGGACAATTTTGAGCTGGGATCTTCCTTGATGATTTCCTTGAGACCCAGCAAAATCTTTTCAGAGTAATGTGGAATCAAGACAGTAAAGGTTGGCATTGCCTCAACAGGGATTGGTTCGGGAATCGGTGTAGAAAGAGATTGAGCAAAAAACGATATTCTTCTCTCGGCTTCAGAATTTGGAACGAAAAAGTCTTGAAGAGTCGTCGTACTGTCATCCTGGAACAAAAAGAACGATGGAGTTCTAAGTGCTGTTTTGCCATCTGATTCATCGGGAATTTGATCGTAGATAAGTCTGTGAACGTGATCAACTGATAGTAAATGTTCACGGTAGAGCGAAATGACTATGGCGTTCCAGACCTGAGAGGCCAAGATGCTTGGTTTAAATTTCACTTCCATATCTGCAGTGGATAAGAGCTTTGAGTATATCCGCTGAGGCAAGCGACTGAAAACATTTCTCCATGGAGAAAGGATCGAAATTCCACTGAAGAATGACAGGGAGAGCGAGAAAGCACAATTCCAGATAATGTACCAAAGGTAAGTATCGAGGAAGAATAAAACCAGATCTGTCAAAACCATCAGTGATAAAACAAATTTAGCCTGATGCTGGCAGATGAGAGCACCAAAATAGGTCTCTCCGTGGCACCGGCTATAATCCATGATAGAAAGATTCCTGATTGGATCTCTCAGAGACAAAGTCAGGAAGAAGTATGACTCAACAAACTTAGCACTGAAAACTAGAAGCCACAACATAATCGACAGAACAGCACCTCTTGAGCTCAACTTCGGAAAAGAAGAAGTAAAAACCTTTGCAGCATCGTAGCCCTTGGTATTCTTGCTAATGGAGAACTCAAAAAGAGTTCCAAGCGGTTGGACAGCAAACCATAGGGTAGTGAGAATTGAGACCACAAACTGAACAATAGATAGGATGTAAGCTAGTCTTGAAACTGTGTTCAAAGGTATCATTCCAAGAATGAATACCGAGGGAGCAAAGTTGATGAAAGTAATAATGATAAGTAAGACCAATCTGCGAAATAAGTGTTTTGCTCCAGGCCAGGTTCTTGGGACAAAAGCCCATTCGGAAATTGTTGCAATGATTTGAATAAGACAGACAATAGTTCCAGCGAGAGCCATCATGGAAAATCTGGCTTGTGGAGTAGGCTGGTTGTTGAGTAACTGATAATAGTTGTGAGTGTAAAGAGTAGGTGCATTGAAACTGGAGTAGTACCAGAAGACTGAAACATGAATGATCCAAATCCTGCTGAAATTAGTGGCAAGATGCCACCAGGTACGTCTTTCTTTGTATGTTTTGTAAAATGCACTCTTCCATTTGATTTCACCTAGCCTTTTAAAACGTTCTTCTTTTGGTAAGGTCATAAATTTCGTTCCGTCTTGCAAAACAATTCTTTTGAGACTCTTGTAGTACCAAAAAAGCTGGTTCATATCATCGTAGCCAATTATCTGGTGGTGATCTCTCTCTCGTCTAACAAAAACTCCATCAATAAGCTTGTACTGTTGATCTCTCAAATAGTTGTAAAGAGGTGTGATGACTCTATTCAGGAAATCGCCTTCCACGGGTGCCTCCTCATCGGTGCTTCCTTTAGCCAAATAAGACTGGTAGTAGTCATAACAGCATTTATAAATGAAACAGAGACATTCTGGGCAGAACCTCATGTTATTGGCTTCACCCCAGATGAGCAAATAGAGTGCAATATGAGTCACCATCTCTTTCGGTGCACATTCATAAAACCTTTTCTTCCATTTGTATTCAATAACATCAATTTTCTTGCTAGGATGAAAATCGGGCTCTGAATAATCCTTGGAATTTTCTGATCCCTTTTTCTCGTTCTTCTTCTTCTTGTTCTTTTTCAAAATTTTCAGATCCACGTCATTAGCAAGCTCGGAATCATCGTCAACCATTGCACTCAAATACCATTTTCTGTAGTTTGCATTCTCTCCACCAATGTAGTCGGCGTGAAGTAACAATAGGGCATGAGGAGCGGGCATCCGACTAGCTTTCGAATCCAATTGAACCAATAGATGGTCATACATGTTGATAGCAGAATCATGCTGAAAACCAAATACGCGTTTCAGCTCCATAAATATCTCAAAAATCTCGTCCTTGTTGATTGGAGCCTCCTCATCACTCGTCCATGAATAATAAGGATCGTCGCTAATTGGGGGCAAAGTTTTTGCTTCGTCATTCATCGGATCCTGAGAACCATACTGGCCCTGGAATTGGTTCCAGTTTTGTGGATACTGCTGTTGTTGCATGTACTGCCAATTGGGATCCATGTAAGGGCTCTGGAGCTGCTGCTGTCTATCAAGGATATTGGGCGGATAATGAGCATCCACATCTTGGCGCTCACCTCGTCCATCGTATCCATCGTAATCTCTCTGTAACAATTCCTGTTCATATATGGCGTCATAAAACTGTTCATCGTCTGATTTGCCGTTAAGAGTCACTAGATCGGATTAGTACAACTTGAGCTGTGAAACGTTTTAACGAGTCATTTTCGGGGGGACAATACTATTGCCAAGCTAGCCAGCAAAATGCTTTATACAAATTTGCTAGTAGTCTAACGAATGTGTCTAAGAACTTCGATGATCTGGAGGAGAATAAGCGAGATGTATTGTTTTTAAATTTGACGCTTTGTCTTTCCCTCAGCCACACACTGTGCCACTTCACTTGCCTCCACCGCCAAAAAAAAAAAATTTAGACCGTTTTTTTCAATAGTAAAAGATAGAGTTTATGAACGTTCTGCGAGCGTTAGTCAGACCGAATCACCTACCAATTCTTAGAACATTTGATTTTGCCCGAAATATGTCCTATATGGGAGCTATTGAGCCCTCTAAACTTGTTGCGCCTGTTCACAGAGGTGCAAAAGAGCTAAATAAGTCCTTGTTCTCGTTATCGTTTGATGTTTGGACGGTTCTCTTCCCTGAAGCCGCGCAAATGGGTGTCTTTGTGAAGAAATTCAAAAATGACACTATTCAGATCCCAAGACTTCCGTTCCTTTTCAAGTTATCAAATCCAGAACTTAGTGCGAGTGACTATCCTAAAAATCCAGAATTGAAAGCAGTTGCCCTCAATTATCAGATCAAAGATCAAACAGATATCCAAAATGTGCTGACCCATGAAGCTCAGGAATTTGTGTTAGCTAATGGTGGAAAATATCTTAAACACAACTTCACCTTGGGATATGACTTTTGGAGAGCAGACGAAATTTTGGCAAGTATTCTTCCTGATGAGCTTCTTGGCGAGATTCCTACATCCTTCACCAAAACAGGACATATTGCACACGTCAATCTTAGAGATGAGTACAAGCCTTATTCAAATCTTATAGGACAGGTTATACTTGACAAAAATCCGTACATCAAGACGGTAGTGGATAAAATGGAGTCAATCGATACTACATTCAGGACCTTTCGGATGAAGGTTATTGCAGGAGAGGATAACATGTTAGTCGAACAGAAGGAAAGTGATTGTATCTTCAGGTTCGACTTCACAAAAGTTTATTGGAACTCTAGACTGTCTACGGAGCACGGTCGCTTGGTGAGTTTGTTCAATAAGGGAGAAGCTATATGCGATGTCATGGCTGGTGTTGGTCCATTTGCTATTCCTGCAGCAAAGAAGCAGGTCATTCTGTTTGCTAATGATCTCAATCCCGAAAGTTTCAAGTATCTCGTGTCAAACGTTACTAAGAACAAAGTGAGCAACTTTGTCCAATGTTACAACGAAAATGGACATGATTTTATCAGTACCGCTCCGAGATTGCTTGTTGAGATGGCCCACAAACAGAAGAGTATTGAGATCGCAAGTCGTGCTTCTAAGGGCTCAAAAAAACATAAAGTTGAAACTGTTGATATTCCGCTGTTCTTCTCACATTACATCATGAACTTACCTGATTCTGCTATGACATTCGTGAGGGACTATGTGGGACTTTTTTCGAAGGCATTTCCTGATAAAACTAAGGAGGAAGTGAAAGGTATGAAAGGCTATCAATTGCCCACAATCCATGTTCATCACTTTGAGAAATTTGACCATAATGAACCTGAACCGTCCGATGAAGAACTTAAATCCAGAATGCATGCAAAGGTGATTGCAGAACTTGGCTATGAGATTCCATATGCGGAGCTTTCATTCCATTACGTGAGATTAGTTGCTCCTACAAAACCTATGTATTGCATTTCATTTGTTTTGCCCGAAACAGTTGCATTTACAGTTTAGATCAATTGAAATTTCTCATGTTCCAATGCACACGCACACACACGCACACTCAATGTATATAAAAGTCTCAGAATATAACGATCGTAACTCATAAAAAACCATATCATCCGTGTATAGAATAATAGTAGTACAGTCAGCATTAGATAACCGTGTGATCTTTGTCCATCATGATTTTAATTGATTTCTTTCTCCATCTTATGGAACTCCAAAGAGAGCTGTAACTCCATGTGAGATCTTCTGCCCCCTCCATGTATCCACTGTATTTGTTGAATTGTTCACTCATGTGGCCTTCGTTGTCTACATGTTCCCTGATCACATCCATGAATGCATCCGCATATCGAAGAAGTGAAATGGCCGCTTGAGAAAATGCTTTTGAACCATAGGGAATCACAACCTCCGATTCGATCTTTAAATTTGTGATGCTCTCAAACAGCCGCTTCTGTTCAATTGGAACCACGAGGTCCATTTGATGCTTGTACAAATTGTAAATGTACTTGTAAACAAACTCTGATGCTGTAGCAGTAGCAATGAACCATGGATTTCCTTCGCTAGTGCCATATCCATCATAGATGTCTTCTGGATACCTTCCTAATGCAAAGCCAGAACTGATCCCTAGTCTCTTGTGATTGATTGGGTACCGATACTTCATATCATTGACCAGAGCAGTCAATGTATTCAAGACAGCTGCGTCTTCGATAGGAAAAGGAATATCTACTTCATCCCCAGCATCAGATTCTAGATCGTGGGATCTAAGGGTTGCTAGAATGGAGGCAATATCAAGACCTGATCTTGCACCCTTTGCAACTAAAGCTGGACTTTCGATAAGATAAGGGAAGGAGTTGGCCCTATAACCAGAGTCGACAGTGATGAAGAATCTCAATGCGTTGAATGTTCTTCTCAAATCATCTTGGAAATTCTGGTCGTCATAAATTGACGCGATTTGTATACCCATCTTGACAGCCTTCAGCTGAGTTAAACTGGTAAACAAGTGTAAGGAGTCAACTTCCTCCCAAAGATCGAATCCATTCTTGGTCCAGCTGTTAATAATGTAACAGAGATCGGGCTTAATAATTTCAAAGTATACTGTTTTCTCATCACTCAATTCGTCTTGCAAATACAGTTCCTTGTCAAACTTCTTCAAGAGATTCAAATAGTTGATTATAGTGATCACTCTTAATCCAGGTCCATCCCTTTGAGGTCTTCCCCAGTGGTCCTCGAATGGGGTTGAATCAACCTGAAATTTGGGCTCCCCTAGACCCTCTAAGTCCTCAAAAGAGCCCGAAGGATTTGCAACCCGTTGTAGAACCTTTGAGTTTAAAATGTAGGACTCAATCAGAAATTGAAAATTGCAGGCTGATTCTTCGAACTCGGTGTCTTCCAGATGCTCTATCAATGAGTTGACAGTGATGGCAGCGTCTCGGACCCATTGATAAAAGTAGTTGGGCCTTGATTTTGAAGGAGAAGCAATAACGGCACCAGGAACCACATCGCCAAGTTCTGTGAAATCTCCATATCCGCCAATATTGTTGAGAATACCTTTGAATGAGATATCTTTCTGAACCTCCAACCAGCGCTCAAAGTCGCCTCTGGGAATGGATTCCCTGGAGAAGACACCGTCTGTGACGACTTTATGCCCACGTGGAGTGGCGAAGAGCTCATCCAACCAACCCCGTCTATCATTGGATTTATCTTTTATAAATGTTGCTACTTGGGTCGGTGTGTATCTGGTGACCGCGGAAAGCCAATTGGTGTGATCCAAAGGAAACTGCGGATTTTGTTCCTGCGACAATAACAAAGAGCTTCCCCAATTTATTGGAGCCGCTCTTGTCAACGGAAAGGGTGTTAGGCAACCAAGTGCTAGAACTATTGCCTTGAAATTCATTTGGATACAATGATATCAGCGTACCCAATGTGTGGAGTTTTTTTTGTAGCAATCAATAATGGTGAGAATATTTCATGCTCTTGCTTTCAATATTCTCCGTCTTGTTGCTCTTTGGATGAAACGCCCAAATATTCAAAAAGTTGGTCACATGCAGTTGCAACAAAAGAAACGACAGAATCACGGGTGAAATACAAAAGCACTCTAGAAATTTAGCAAAAACATAGCCGAGGTTAGATTTGACAGTAGTATCTATCTGGCGCTCAATTTCCATTTACCCAAATATCAGGTTGTTGGTGGTTTGAAGATCTGATTTAACGATTCAGATATCGAATAAATCAGTAGAAGTGCCTCTTTTCTCATCTGCCACTAAAAACTCAAAACAATAAACTGATCTCGCATCAACTGAGATATGATTTAACCATTTATGGTAAAATGTGGGGAAAAAATACTTTCTAACTTGCGCTTATAGACTGACTCTGTTTCCAACGTAAATAACCTGGTGGTTAGCTTCAGCTGTGTTTTTTGGTAAAAGATAGTCCATGGTGCTGTTATTTGAGATGCCATTGATAGGACCAAAGACGTATTCTATGATGGACCGACGTAAAATTCTCCACGGAAGTTTGACAATTTTTATAATTCCCTTCTCATCGTCAAGCTCGAGGTCTTTGCATCTAACATGTTCACGTTCAAACATATGAATTATTGGAACGTTGAAGTTTTGATCTTCACCTAAGATCCCATCAGCACAGTAGGCCTTTTGGAGCTCATCAATTTCAGAGGTGGAAAGCAGAATTCGGTTCAATAAGTCTTTGGTCAATAACATTTGTTCCATAAACCCGCAGCGAATTATGCATCGGTAAACTCCCGCAACGCCATCAATCTTCTTCAGACAGACTGCTTCTTCTTCTGAATCTAAGAATGGTAATGTGCTGACTCTTGGTTCTATAATAATGAATACCTTAGAAACGGAGTTGAACGCATGAACGACACTTTCAAAAAGTTCTGGCAGGGAGTTTTTCCCACTTGATGTGGTCGATGAAGAACTGTACATCAACCCAACTTGATTGGTTCTAGGAATCTCCAACACTTTGCCGAAATACTTTAACTTCAGAGAGTTAAGTTCTCGACCATCTGAGAGATCTTGGATATCAACAGAAGCAAGAGAGTCTTGTCCCGCGCTGTCAACTATTTTATCTTCAGCACTGGTTTCTTCATTCAAATTGATTACAATGGCCTCTCTCGTTGCTTTCACTGTTGAAGTGCTAAGAAATAGATCGTCCACTGTCTTCCTGGTTCCAATGTCGTGGTCTATCTTCAAGCCTCGAAACCATCTCCAGGTCGAGATAAAGGTAAAGCAAACTGCTGCCATCACAAGAGGAAACCAAGCTCCATGTGGAACTTTCTTCAAGCCTGAGATGACCATGATTGCATCGAGTGATCCAAATGACAGAAAAAAGAGACACGCGACAATGAGGTTCACCTTATAGACGTAAATCATGGCAATAGTGATAAGGATCGTTGTTAAGATGAAGTCAATTGCAATTCCAAGTCCGTATGCAGCAGTAACATTGTCGCTGGTCTTGAACCCAACTGTTGTGAGAACAACACAAACCATTAATATCCAATTTGCAACCGGAATGAATATCTGACCTGAATTGTCCTTGGAAGTGTACACAATTTTCATTCGTGGGAAGCAGTCAAGGGTGACTAACTGCTTCAAAATGCAGAAGACCCCCAATATCAAGGCCTGAGAAGCGATAATGGTAGCCAGGGTAGCAAGGACAAAGATAAACCAGTAGTACGCTCCACCCTTCGGCCCAGGAATCGACAGATAGAAAACGTTGGACCAGTTTTCAGGATACCTGATCAAGTAAGCAGCCTGTCCAAAGTAACAAATGCATAGACATGGATACACGAGCAAGATCAAGGCAAGTTGGGTTGGTAGTACTCCGAAATGGGCAACATCGGCAAACATTGCCTCGGTTCCTGTGACGCACAACATGAGAGCACTGAAAGAATCAACCTTATGCTCTTTCAGGAACTGCACGGCATAATAAGGATTGATTGACTTCAGTATCTGGGGATCAAATCGGGAAATACAGATCACACCATTGATGAAGAGACACAAGAGCCAAATAAGAACTATGGGAGAGAAAACAATTGATAACTTCCCAGAGCCAAATTTCTGCATGATGAATAGCAATATCAAAATAGCACACGAAACAGGCATCACCTTGTTTTCGAAAGATGGAACGGCAACTGCAATTCCGGTCACCGCAGATAAAACCGATGTGGTAGGGGTGAGCATTCCATCTGAAAAGACAAGAGAACAGCCAAGGAAACAAACAGCAAGAATGAACTTAGAAAGAACCTTTTTGATGAAGTCTTTGTTAAACAACAGTTTATTCTCGCCTGAAACACTCGATTGCCTAGTATTCGATCTAGTCAGGGTAAGAAGATCATCATCATCCGTCAATTCATCTGGAGTTTGTTTTCCTCCGGGGATTTGAACTCCTTTAGGTCCGATTCTCAGAGTTCTTGCAAGTTTAGAGTAGATGGCTATCTGTCCTCCTTCTTCATTATTTGGCCCAAGCAACAGGACAATGAAGCAGTACTTAATGATCACAATTATCGTAAGAAGCCAAAAGATACAAGACATAGCCCCATAAACCTCTCTCTGAGTAGGAGACTCACCTCCGCTAAAGATAGTGGAGAAAACGTATAGTGGAGATGTACCTAGATCACCATATATAGCTCCAATAGAACCGTATGCTAGTATGAGAGCGTTTAGAGACTGTCTTATCTTCTTATAGATGTTAGAAAGAAATGTGGATTTGTTTGGACATACTTCGTGGTTCATTAGTTAGAATCGAATTACAAAGAAGGGAAGAAACTGCTCCTTAAATATTTGAGAGCCACTAAGCCTACAAAGCAAGAGTCTCATACGATCATAACCATGCATAGCCAAGAGAACGTGTGACCATTACTAAAGATAGAAGATGTTGTCCAAGACCATGATGCAATCGCCGTATTTAGTCTCAATCTGGACAATTTTTGGCAACTTGTCTTTGAGATTTTTTCAGTAAAACTGAAAAAATCGCTCAAGCTTGCGGCTCGATTTTTTTTCGTATTATCAAAACGTGGAGATTTAAATTGTAATCGAAGGAGAGAAGATGGCGACAAGATGAGGAAGAGGGGCCTGTTGACCAAAATTCGGAGAGTTATTGACTATGATGCTCACTGAACGTTTTTTTCAGTCTTCTCCGCATTCATCGCTTTATTCTCTGAGCTTGTTCTCTCCCCTCAAACCCTAACGACCCCTTACGTCATAAAGTGGCACAAGATGTTATTGTTCGTCAGGGGAAAAATGTCTCAAGTTTTAATTTCCTCAGTCAAAAATGATTAAACGTCTTATTGCCTTAGCCCTGATTGCTTGGAGAGCGCATTCCCGAAAATCGCTCACTAGCGTCGGAATATTAACAGCAGTAATCACGGGTCTCATTCATGCGCTTGCTGAATCTTCCCTCGAGCTGGTCCTCTTGATAGTGTTTTTTTTATTAGGTTCACAGGCCACGAAATTCAAACACGTTCAAAAATCGAAATTGACAAAAGTTCTTGACGACCAGGGAAGTGAAGGAACTCGATCTCATATCCAGGTCCTTGCCAATAGTCTAACTGCCTCGCTACTCGTTGTTGGGTCTTTGGCCTCTTTGATAACTCCAACTACAGCAAGAATTGGCGTTATCATACATTACTGTGCAGTGACGGCCGATACTTTGGGCTCCGAGATTGGAATTTTATCCTCAGAGCCTCCAGTGATGTGTTTTAACTGGACTAAAACGGTCCCTAGGGGTACTAATGGTGCAATCTCTAAATTGGGCCTCTTGGCTGGTCTTGGGGGCAGTATTGTCATAGTCACAATCTCCGCTTTCTATATGGACATGAGTATTGGATTATTCACTTTTCTATCTATAGTGGGGATGTTGGGATCGCTGATTGACTCGTTTCTTGGTGCCTTTTGTCAATTAAGTGTGAAAGATCAGCAACTTGGGATCATCTGTGAATCGGCCCAAGGAACAATGCTGCCATCCAATATGCCAGGTACTGAACACGTTCAAGGCATCAACTGGCTCAGCAATAATTCAGTTAATTTCCTTATGAGTGCACTCACAACTCTCCTTTTCACAACCGTTGCGCATCATCTCTTCGATAGCCTGTAAACGCGACCTTATTTAGGGATCAAATATATCTCAACACCTCCTATTATGTTGTCAGCAAAGCTGTATCCATAATAAGGCATCCCAATTGCAATAAACAGTTGGTCTTGGTGTCTAAAAACCTCGAGCGCGCGCCCAAATCCTGAGTATCCCTGACCTAACTTGCCTTCAACCAATATTCCACCAAACTCATCTTTCGCATCACCTAATTGAACTTCTAACAGCCCAGTTTGCTGAGTTGCCTGTGTCAAGATTTCCGAGATATGAATCTCCCACACAGCACCCAAGTTATCCCTAAACCCTTCGCCAGCAACATAGACAATATTTTCATGAGACGTGGTCTGCACACCGAAACGAATTTCCTTACCATTTGTTGGTCTGATCATTGCGACCAAATTCAAATTGCCATCATCCAAATAGAGGTAGCCGACACCGCATAAGAAACACTGAGTTGAGGTCATTGAGCTTGCAAAGATCAATATCCAATCAGTAGAATCCCAAACTCCTGTCACCATACGATGATAGCCATACAAGCCGTGTTCACTGGAGCTCTTGCGCTCCAGCCCATCATTGTGGGGAATATTGGATAGGATTTCTTTGAAACTCCCATGTCTTTCGTAAACAAGCACCATACCTAGGCCACTTGTACCAATAAATGCATGGTTACGTGTGAACGCAATCGAACTTCCATACTGCTCGTATTGCTCATGCTGCCTTAATTGCTCAGGAAACTTATAGCTTTTGATTTGTAAGTGATCCACAGATATATGGAAAGGACTCATATGCCCTGCCAACGAAAAAGACATACGCCTCTTGAGGATCTGACTGAAGATTTTTCCGCTCAACACTTTCAATGAGCCACTTTGGCGATCTTGAGATCTGTCGTAGTAAGGAGATCCCACCAAAAGATCATGATAACCATCACCATTAATGTCTTCCACTTCCAAAACAGTACCAAACTGTTTGGCACCAGCACTTCCCAGAATTGTGGATGCTTTGCTGTCAAAGATGGTAGCAAGAAGTTGGGAGTCAAGATATATATGGAGGGTTGACTTCCCAGGTTCTGCAACTACCAGTAGTGTGTATCCTGATAGTTCCCAGTTCACCATATTGTGACCGTACCTGCTCGAAAATGACTTGGCCCTGGTTGAAGGAGACACTTTGTTTGCCTGCACACTGACTTCTTTTTCGAAAATTTGGTCTAGCGGAATCACATAAACTGAACCGTCGGCATCATCAAACTCTGCACCAATTATTAGGTTCCCTTGACCAGTAGACGAAAGCTGATACTTCAAGCTGTTTCCAAACTTGGAATTTGGACGACCATTCCAAAGATCAATTGTTCTGTAATATTTTGAGCCATTCTGTAGCACGTATACGTCACTCTTTTGGAAGCCAATGCTAAACTCTCGAAGACCTTCATCTTTTTTATGTAAGAAGACCTCATTTGGCTGAAAAATAGGACACACAGTCCATGGATCGGAGTCGTCATCCTCGTCAAACCAACGACTCAATCCTTCGAGACACATTCCAACTGTGTTCACCACGTCATTTATGCCCCCGAAATAATAGCTCTCCAGCACCTCATTGAGTAAGGGAGATCTATAATGAACATACGGTGCAGTGCTTTTGATCGTAGCCAACTCTCCCTGTAAAGCGGCATAGCCTCTTAGCATACAAAATCGTAGCTCTGCATCGGTTATGGAGTGCCCGAGTAATTTATAGACATCAATTAGGCTCTCTACTGGGATTCTCCAATCTGTGAGGTAGTAATCGAGAAGTCGTCGATTCTGGCTGTCATCTAAGTTCCCAAACTGTTTGGCAAGGACAAGGAAATCTGCTCCTGTATCCAAGAATGCATGAGCTTGACTCTGGTTCCCATCAAACTCTGTATGACATAAGTAGCTGAGCAATCCTTCTGACTTGTATAATGAATGCCAACTAATATCTGCTATCTGATGGCTATACATGCCAAAGATGAAGGCTTTCAGTTCGGGATCTCGAGTTTCGGAATTTTTGTAAATCTTTGCGAGGCGATTTAGGAAAGGCGGCCAGTGTGCCTCTTCAGCTACTTCAGATCGTCCAAAGCAGTTGTAAAAGGCATCGGGATGGAATGCACCTGCCATCAATGATCCGTGTAGTTCCCGTACGTCCTCAGGAAGAAAAGGAGCAATCCGCGTAATCACATTCAAGTGAACAGCAATACCTGCACATTCCATAAGCGGTACTAACCAAAAGAGAAGGATTGCAATCATTAGTCTGAAATTATGATCAAGATCCCCTTTTAGTTTCAATCGACGATCGACGTTTAAAGTCGCGCTTTAGAATAAATGCTTAAGATAACAAAATAAAAGGGGACAAGTGTGGAAGCATTAAGTGGTGAGGACAGGCACAGTTTGCATCCAGCAGCTGTTTAGCAACGATTCTTATTATGAAAGTGTTTAATCAAGAATTTTTGTTTATATTTTGCGGTTTCACCAGCCTGGTTTCGCTCATAATAGCGGTTATTGCCATTTATCTCCAATCGAGCAATTATAGAAAACCATTCGAGCAACGCCTGATTGTGCGCATTCTTCTTATAGTACCTTTATTTGCAATTACTTGTTATGTTACGCTGGTTAGTCCAGTGGTCGGGTCCTATATTGAGCCGATCAGAGAGTTTTATGAAGCGTTTGTGATCTATACATTTTACAAACTTTTGGTATTGATGCTTGGTGGAGAGCGAGAAATCATACAGGACTCGTTCGACAAAGCGAAAACCAAGCATCCCTTTCCTGCTAGTTTGATATTTCAGTCACTGGATTTTTCAGATCCGTCACAGTTCTTGTTCGTCAAGAGATGTATCCTTCAGTATGTTTGGATCAAGCCATTGTTATATCTTGTCATGATGATAGGGAAGCTGACGGGGACATATGTTGAAGAGATATCCTGGTCTAGTCTATACATATGGACTGGAATATTTTACAACATGAGTGTTTCTCTTTCGCTCTACTTCCTAGCAATGTTTTGGAAATGTCTTTATAATGAGCTGAGACAATTCAACCCCTGGGGAAAATTCATGTGCGTCAAGCTGATCATTTTTGCATCCTACTGGCAGGGACTGATAATAGGTGTTTTCAAATGGTTGGGCTTGGTAGACTCAAATCACGACAGTGGCCACAGTGGGTTACTTAGCGGCCAAATCCAGAATGCCCTTCTTTGTGTGGAAATGGTCTTTTTCGCTGTTTTACACTGGAAATCGTTTCCTTATTCAGACTTCAGTGACGAAAAGTACGGTGACGCAGCACGGCTCACAGTTTTCTACGCTATTAAAGACTGGTTTTGTTTGGGCGATCTCATCTATGATTTAAAAATGACAACTCTTTATGGTGACACCTATAATTTCAGGAATTTCGACTCAATCAATGACAACAGGATATACAAAAACTCGGCCACTTTCAATCGGCGGATTTATGATGGGCTAAGATATTCCTCAGACGGAAGGAAGTATTGGCTTCCCAACAACAGTAGCGACAAAGGGATTCATCGCGCAGGCTCGTCTGGTTCGTCTTCGTCCTCGAGACGTCAGTCACACATTGCTAACCAGGTGACCCCTCTCTTATCGTCTCAAAAACCAAACTATATCAGTAGTGTTTTTGAAGAGAGCCTGGAGAGCACAGCAAGTGATTTATGGGATCTAGAACTTGACAGTCCCTATTTCACCAAAGATGAAGCTCTTTACAAGTATGTGAAAAGTAAGTCTATTTCCAAAGAAAAAGTCAACTATCCTGTTGAATACAACTACAAAATGATTAGGAATTCTAGAAAGCTTGCCAGATTAAGGCAACAGTTGGAGAGTCAAAGAAATCCATATTAAAGTAGCAGGCTTCTGAGCAATAAAAAAATTTGCTTATCGAAGAATCTCAGGTGAAATGGTCAAAACATAAGCTTATCGGGTAAAAAAAATGAACATAATCGGTAAATAATTTTGACGTGATGCTTGCTCCAGCTGTCAAGATTTAATAATCAGTTTCAAGTGGCCAGACTCAAAATCTGGGGCTTAGACAATTATTTCAATCAAGAATCGTACTGACCTATCTTTGGTACACGAGGCTCATGCAGCTGTGCATCTTCGAGTTACCCTCCTCTGACTCCCACTTCCCCGCCAAGCTTAACTCCTCGTGATGACATATTTTTTCTTATTGTTTATTTGACTTGCCCGCAGTTCAGCAAAAATTTGGACTACACATTGCCACGATGATGGCATTGATTTGTGACTTCATAAACTTTTAATCGAGTTCAAAATCCTGTTTCCCATAATTTTTTTAGTTATCTGAAGAGAATAGTACGATATCGATGGACAATATTGGACTCCCCTCCGGCGCGGAAACATCACCACGCACTGCAAACATACAACTTAATAAACCAATAGTTGCAAATCGACATGTACTTCCAAATCGATTACCGTCTACTTCTGATACGCCGTTCATAGAGCCCTCTTTCGTCACAAGTCCAAAAATTGTGCCTACCTCTGCAGCTCCACTAACAGCAAGCCCAAAGTCTAGTTTTGTGCCTATTCTAAACAAATTAGACTACATACCACATACTTCAATCTCCTCTACTGGATCTTCGTCTAGATCAAGAAGATCATCGATGAGCGGCGCACCTCTAAGTCCTGATAACCTTATCGATGTTATGGAGAAAGAGCAGGAGGGTATTGTCTTGAAACTCATGAAAGAAATACAATCATTGAAAGAAGAAAACAAGCAATTGAAACAGCAGCTTGCGAAGTTCATGCCAGCGTCATCTGCATGTTCCAGTTCATCGACCTCAAACTCGTCCTCATTGAGCAGATCTTCAAGTCAGCGACGTTCAACTATCGGTGGCTTCGTTGCCAGCTCAAAGAGACTTCCGAGCATATCAACTGTTGGTCCAATCGCAAACTCTTTTACCGACTTTCCGCCTTTTGATGCGCATGATTTCAGAAATAGCAAGACTCGAAAAAAGGGTGGTAATTCTCCAAATTTTACAAACTACTCCCTGACTTCTCCAGGTAAAAAGGATAACTATGATACTGTCAAGACCATGGGTGATTTATCGCCTCTCTGTAACGCTTCTGGATCGGTCGCTGAAGATTCTAGCAAATTGGATCAAAGTCTGTTGACGTCCACGAGGTGAAAAAAATTAACGCCAGAGATACGGCGCTAAACTTACATCGAAACATTTGTTGGGGTCAATCATCATAACCTAACGTTTTATCTTATATATTCGAGGGAAGAAAAGGATATACATTGAATTTAGCTGAAAGCTACTCGACCAGATGAAATTAAATTCTTTCCCATTAGTCGTGGCTTCATGTTTGCTAAAGGCTGATCGTTCCCTGGCGGTCCCAGCTGAAGCTAGATCTCTGCCTACCGCAGGTTTCGCAGAACTTCCATCTGTCAATATCTCGATGATGGCATCCACACCGTTCCCAAAGTGGCTGTCCGACTTTACAGGACTGAACGAATGGCCAGGTGCTGATCCTCCATATATTGCCCTCGATTTTATTGATATCGCATCCTTGCCTGCCATTCCTCCTCGGGCACCTGGTACTTGTCCTCCGGATCGCACCACTTGTTCTTTTGACTGTTTTAAATGTATCTCATTCGATGATGCCTACTCCTGTCCAGTATTATCACAAACTTTTGATGATGGACCTTCAGCATCTACTCCTAAGCTGCTCGCAGGGCTGAAACACAAGACGACCTTTTTCACCATTGGAATGAATGTTGTGAGGTTTCCAGAGATTTATAATCAAATCAAGCAAGAAGGCCATTTACTTGGATGTCACACTTGGTCTCATAAGTTCTTGCCAGGTCTCACAAATGAGGAGATTATTGCTCAACTTGAATGGTCTATATGGGCTATGAATGCCACTGGCTCGCATCTTCCTAAATGGTACCGGCCCCCATATGGAGGAGTCGATGACAGAGTCAGGATGATAGCAAGAGCTTTTGGGATGCAGGCTGCTTTATGGGACCACGATACATTTGACTGGCAGATGGAAACCACTCCCCCTGCCAGGACAAAGAGACAGATTATGTCTGAAGTGAAGCAATGGAAAAAATCAGGAAGCCCAGGTTTGATCTTAGAACATGACGCATATTTATCAACTGTTGACGCTGGAATTGAAGTGGCACGCATTTTGGGCAATCAGCAAATGACCGTTGCGCAATGTGTTGATAGCATTGACTACATCAAAACATTTGACTAAGTAGATTTCTTTGAATGCAATCATCTGTATGGAACTGAGCTCGAATACGTCATTATATATATATCTTGAAAGATTAGTTGTTCTTCCAAGAGAGGTTAAACCTTCCTTCTGGGACAACATAGTTGTCCAATTTCTCAATAACTTCCTCAGCAGTATTTGCAACAGCAACGATACTGCCGTTGTTCTTTGATATAAAACCAGCTTCCATAGCGCTGTTCAAGAATTTGATGAAGTCATCGTAGAATCCATCAACATTGAAAAGTACAACAGGTTTCTTGTGGATCCCTAGCTGAGACCATGTAGTCACCTCCATGATCTCCTCAAGGGTACCAAATCCACCAGGCATGGCGACAAACCCCCCGTCAGCTTCTTGTCCCATCAGTCTCTTTCTTGTGTGCATATCGGCAACAATGGTTGTTTTTCCGTAACTGTCATCCAGGGGCGTCTCGCCCTTATGATTTTCAACGTCTGACTGTATTTTCTTGTTGATCTCATCAACCGAGTCCGTTCTTTCCTTCGAAACGAGAGCGTCGGGGATGATTCCGTGAACGTATCCTCCTCTTGATGAAACAGATTTGGCAATGAGTCCCATCAAACCCGTTGTACCACCTCCATAAACGAGACCATAGTTTTTAGAGGCTAACAAGTTTCCCAGCTCAGTTGCAGCTTTGGAATACGAGGCTTCTTTTCCGAAAGATGAACCGCAGAACACACAAATAGTCTTTTTAGGGTTGACTGTCATAATAATATATGCAGAGTGAAATCTAAAATTCTAATTAGTTGAAAGTAAGAGCACCCTTTATATATTATTATTTGTCTAATGATTTGGTTGATTCCTAAAGAGGCAAAATGGCTTCACCGGGTTTTTGCTATGTCAAACGCCAAATTATGCGCGAAGGAACTTTTGGTGGGCCAGAAATTAATTTTGGCTCTTTTTTGCAGCCGAGTGTTTTTCGGACCTTCTACGTTAGGTGAAAATGATAAATTCCGGTCCAATGTCTGACCGGCCACTGCACAAATTAGGAAATTTAGAATTGATAAGATAAACACAATCAACACTCCGATATGAGCAAAAGATGATTTGACTATGCTAAAATTGTCAAACAAACACTGAATCTCGGACCAACTTATCAACGAGCAGTTCGAGGGCAGCAGCAAAGGTGAGTCCCAACACCTTTTCCCAATTTCCGTCACACTTATCAAAGTAAGAATTTCGATCATAGACAGTAATCCACCCCAACTTAAAATCATTTGGAGAATCGTCTTGAGGGTGACGTTGCAAAAGTCCATCTCTGGCAAAATAGAACGTCTTGTTTATGCCAGAGTCGCCCTCTTCGTCGACATTTAAAGTTTCTAATTCTTCTGACAAGTCTTCTCGGGTGGAAGTATGGAATGACTCGCCCTTCGATAGGACTTTTTTTGTAATTTTGGCCTTCATATCTCTTTCACATCGCCGGAAAAGACCAAGCATAGACTCGTGCCACGATTGACCTCCCAGGTTATCATCCAGATAATAAATCGAGCCGTCTTTGGAAAGCCTGACCCCATCGACTTTGCTTTTGAACAATATTGAACTCTTCTTTTCCTTTAGGGAGCAGACACGTATATGTTTGTATCTATAGCAAGTCTCCATCATCATACCATTGGAAGATACCGATCGGGGCTTATTTGCAAACGTGGTTGTTAATTCTTGATCCTGTAGACGAGTTCTGCAGGCTCCCTGTTGATCGACATATTGTGTTGCTACCCCAGTGATGCAAATATGTCCGCCCAATGAATGAGGTTGCTTTTCCACCGTGAAGGTTTGCGTGGGGGGGAGAATGACTTCCCTAGTATCAGGATCAGGTTCAGGATGACTTTGCCTTCTGAACACCAACCGGTATCCATTATTCGAGGCCGTGACGAAGTCGCGTCTTTGATCTTGAAGGAGTTCGAGAGAAACATAATATCCAGGAGCTCCTCTAACATATTTGTGTCTATCATCAGGATTGGTAGTCAGGTAAAACTCAGACCTCCCTATTTGAATGACATGGTATTTCCAAAAATTCTGTGTATGGGCAGACTGTATGGCACCTTCTTCCGTACTTTCTGTCAGCGTTGAGGAGCCAGAAGTGGCTGTGCGGGATGATGACTGCCTCAGTCCCAAGCTTTCGAGTGAGCTTTTGATGACTGACCCTGCCCCAGAGCTTGAACTTTTGGGAACATAAAGACCCTCACTTACAGGTCTTCGAGCAAGCATTGGTTTATGGCCATTTGTGCCATATTCTGCGACAGGTCTACTCGTTTTGACTGTACGAAAAGAAGAGTTGCCACTTTCTTCGTACATTAATTAGCACCACTTGAGATAGATAAGTTTTCGTCGTTCTGTGTATTATACGAGCTAGCCTTCACTCCAGAACTGCTATGTCTATTTGAATTCCTCCAATAATTCCTCTGGCACTGATGAAGCGTGTTTATTGGGTTTCGGGTCTCGAGTACTAAAACTTGAACGCCCTAGTTCAAAATATTAGCATTACGAGCAAAAAAATTAACTCGCACTCTATCTAGTACTATTTGAGGAATTTAGAATCATAACAGAAACATACACTATAGCTTTTGACCATTATATGCAATTTGAACCTTTCCTTCAGTGAATTAAAGCATTTTGCTTTTATTGTAAAGTCATTGCATCGAATTTGAGCATCAATCTCGCTAACCGAAATCTGTATATTATCTCTGGGCAGATGAAAGAATTGGCGGATTTGTTGAGGATATATGAACCACTTAGGTGCAATCGTTGATCTCAATGTATCTCTATGTTTATGGGGATGTCTTTGTGAGTCGATTGCATTTCTGTAAAAGATCGAAGAATTCGTCCAAGTAAGTATATTGCGTTGCTTCAAACTTTTAGCGGTACTGGCCGAGCAACAATTAATGCTGAATGCTGTTAGACCTCATCAACACATAGAAGAGCAATCAAAAGCCTGTAATTGTGTTCCTTAAAACGCCATGTCATCCTCATTGTCTGACGAAGCCTGTGTAACCGTCGGCAGGCTGCTTTCATGTGATTTCTCGAAGACATACAAGCGTGCATTACGTTGATCTGCAACTTTTGTTGTATCCCGCATGCTATTGGTACGTCTGTGGTGATAATCAGGAAAAGAGCTCCATGCGAAGCGACCTGACCTCTCTACTTTGTATCCAATCGAACTTTTTGCTAGCTTTTTGACTTGCCAGCTGTCGTATGGCTCACCCTCAAATAGTGATACTGCTATTTTACCATGTGGCTGTGCACTTTCCTTTTCTGAATGCAGTTTGTAGCCAGACTCTTGAGGATTCTGTATTGAAGCTTTCGATATCCAATCTTTTCCAGATTTTAGCAAATCAAACAATGACTTGCAACTTAAAAAGAACTTAAGGAGCAACTGCTGATGCTCTACTATATTCCTTTCGGTGTCTTTGATACCTTTACCTGTGTGGGGGAAGTTGAAAATTATGAGATCGATGTGGTCCATTCCCAATAAGCTGCTATTTCTCCTGGCATGCTTTTTGAAATTCGTGCTAAGGTTCAATGACTTTGTGAGGTTTGTTCCATCAATCTGATGCAGTACCCTCACACCCTGCTCTTTCAAATATGCAATTGCCTCTTTTGCGGTTGAATATTTCTTGTTGACTTCCTGCTCTGAATCCAGACTAGTTGCATATACTAACGAGGGATTGCAAAAGCCAGACTTTACGATGCTCCTAGCAAACGAAAAGTCTCCTTCACCCACAAGAAGAACTGTCTGCTTAGTACTGAGAGGAATAAATGGACGTAACACGCCAGTCTTTTCTACAGTAGTAATCCGATCGCTCTCTTTCGAAAATTTGCTCTGCAGAATTTTTTCTTCAGCGCCCTGATCTCGGACTTTAGCTCTTTTGGATGCATCTTGGTAGCGCAAAAGAGCTGATGAGAGCCCTTTCCGCGAAGACTTGCTGTTTTTTCTCAATTTTCCTTGATTCTTACCCATATAACTAAATGATCTAAAAAAAATTTACCAAATCTCAGCCGTGCGAGTAATCTCTGCAATACTACTGCAATGCGGTGTTTCCCTATCAAACCCTGTTTTCGCAATTTTCAGCGAACATAATATTACTGAATTCCTAGTTCAAAAACTCACAGTGCAAATGACAGAGATGTCAAATGAACTAAGATAGGATAAATCTTCAAATCTTAATTGCTGCTATCGCTAGTCAACCCTGCATCTTGGCTGCAAGCAAGTGGTCACCTTCGGGGCAGAACAAGCATCTCTGGTAGTTCATATGACTATATATGTAATTTCTGGACCTATCAATGGTAGTCATGTAAGAATGGATGCAAACTTGCACTTCGGTGCGGAGTCTAGAGGTTTCTCTACGCACGACACCTGGCGAAACCTGGTGATTCAGTTTCCCTAAGAGCTAAACTAAGGTGTGTAATCTGGATCATGTAGGATAAACCTTAACCATTTGCTCCCTTTCAAATGCCTCTCCAGTCAATGGATCAGTGATTTTCCATTCTTCAAGCTTACTTAAAATCTCTTCTTGTGCTGGCAGTTGTGCAGCTCTGCCGATAGCTTTTGAGGAGCTTTGTGACAGGTTTATTGAATCCCGGCCACCCAACTGCTGAGCTTTGGATACCAATTTATCAAACTGATAAATATTTCCATTAGGAAACATTACTGGGTTTTCAAATATGTTAGACTTCACCTGATGGGAGAATGGCAACTCCTTTGCGAGTTCAAACAAATCTGTGGAACATATTGGACACCCGCTATTGATTGTAGAGCTCTTATCAATATCCATGTCTTCCATGAATTTGCTGAAGCCGACAGACACTGCTTCTTCGGGCTGAACACCGTCCTCATGAAAGCATGATTTAGTCTTCAAAGCAGTTGATCCCAAACTCAATAATAACAGCAATTCCGGATTCTGCTGCAGTCCGTAAAGGGAATTGAAGTTGAACAGAAAGAAATTTGCGAGTTTGGTCCATTTGAAATCGTCAAGGAGCTCTTTGTATGGTACAATGTTCTTCTCAACTCGATTAAGCATTTGAATATTTTGGTCATAAAAAAGTAGAGCTCTTTGACTACGTTTCTCGCGTAGTGCATGCAAGTACTCTGTTATAGTCATATGATTGTTCCAGCAAAGTAACCCTGCGCCGGTTGCGATTTTGCTGAGATAGTCATCGGTATTGGTATCGAGAAAGCCAACAAGATAGGAGTTTGCAATTTCGAGGGCATCGGTTAGCTTTCCACACTTGACATGCTCTATAAAGCTTTGAAAGTAAGTTTCAAATTCTAACGAGGAGCTCGACCCTTGTTGAGATTGGATGACTTTAAGACTTCTCTTGTTTTCGGTACACCAGTCCATCAAAATGGACAGGTTCTTGTGGACTTTGATCTCATTGTAAATGTGCAGACCTTGAAGCAATATGTCGTAATCCACTAGCTTCTCAAGTTTCAATTTTCGTGCCAGTGTTAGGCCAGCGTTCAGAGACTCATTTACTTCTTGGTTCATATAGGAAGTCTTCAAAAGAAAATCTATCATCAACAACTTGATCTCTTCCTTATAGATTGAAAGTAGTTCGTTGGAGGTTCGGTCAACTGCCTGATCACTGCCAATTGAGCAGTTCAGCTCGTTCAATTGCGCCAACTTCAGGATCCTTGACTGTAGTCTCGAGATAAAATCATTATGTTCGGCAATTCTATCGGACAACACGTTACTGAATAGCTGCTGTTGTCCGATCAGGTCGTCGATAATCTTCAGTCTGTCACTCTTTGTTGCGCAATTTTGAATTGCCCTGAACTGGGTACTACAGATAAGTTTCTGTCTCTCGACCAGCTTTTGAATGTTTTTGAAATTCTTCTTAAGGACCTCAATGGGCGTGCGAAATTGTGACTTTTTCAGCTGAAGAAAGAAATCAACAGATCCTAGTGAATCATTCATAATTTGATAATAATATAAAATATAATCTTATCACAAGATAAATTGGTGTCAAAATTAAATTGTTCTATAATAGGAAGAAGGTCGAATAATGTAATCATAAATGTTATGACAAGGACTATAAATAATGTTTTATTCCTCTATACGAAAAGAGTTGACATAATCAGGTGAATGTTCGAAAACATCTCAACCTTGAAGTTTGCTCAAGATTGCATCAGTGAACTCTGTTGTGGTGGCTTTGCCTCCGATGTCAGAAGTAACAGTCTTGCCGTCCGCCAACACATCATAAGTAGCCTTCGAGATTCTATCAGCATAACCATCAAGCCCAAGATGTCTCAACATCATAGTTGCCGATAAGATCATACCAGTCGGATTGGCGAGATTCTTGTCTTTGATATCGAGACCAACGTGTCTACATCCCGGTTCAAAAACTGCGTGCTCCCGACCAAAGTTTGCACCCGGAACCAAACCTGGTCCACCAATGAGGGCCGCACCGATGTTCGACAAAATGGATCCATACAAATTTGGAGTCACCATGACATCGAACTGTTGAGGATACGAAACAGCCTGCATAGAAGCATTGTCAACAATCATATCCTTAACCTCAATAGCAGGATACTCAGTTTGCCCAACTTCTTTCACAGTAGATCTGAAAAGGCCGTCTCCTAGTTTCATGATGTTAGCCTTATGAATAGCAGTGACAAGTTTTCTGTCGTTTTTAACGGCAAAATCGAAAGCAAAACGAGCAATTCTTTCAGTCTTGAACTTAGTCATGATTTTCAAAGATTCAACAACACCAGGAACTGACTGATGTTCCAAACCAGAATATTCACCCTCCGTATTCTCTCTGACTAAAACAAAGTCAATGTCTTGCAATTTAGCAGGAACGCCTGGAATATTTTTGATTAGCACAAGAGATGCATAGATATCAAGCTCCTTTCTGAGAGCGACGTTCAAAGATTTCGCAAAGGGGGAACTTGGAGTATAAGTGATACCCTTCAAACCAACTTTGTTTCTTTTGAGACTCAAAACAGCTTCGTCTATTTGGGAAGCAGATCCGGATAATCCAGACAGCTCGACAGTCTCCCATTCAATTGGGACATTCTCGGCTGCAAAAATGGTCTTAACGGAATCGGTGATCTCCTTGCCAATACCATCACCAGGAATCAAAGTCACAACGTACTTGCCTCCATACTTCTTAGGCAGGAAGTTTTCGTTCACAGCCGTAGCAAAGGTTCTCTTGCTGGTGGTTCTCGCTAGCTGGTTCTTAACGATTTGCGAAAGCATGCCAATAAAAGTTGCAAAATTCTAAAAGTTGATGAGAACCGATTTCTTACTTATTTATGATCACTAGTTACCGTACAGATTTTCACCACTGTCCCCTGGCAAAAATTATTGTTGCCCGCCCGGTGGAACCCTGAAAGACGGCACGAAAACGAATTCCTCCCGCGATCAAACTTAGGTTTCCGAAGTCGACTCCGACCTAATTTAGTTGACTCACGACCCCCTCATAACTTCAACCCCGAATTCGGGAACCAAAAATTTCCTGCATATTATATTCCCGTGATCATCATCCACGTGAACTCTCATCCGCAAAGCAGAACAATATTTTTAAATATGTGTTCTAAAAGTCTCGAATTCACTTACAAATGTGGCGATATTAGTGTCCAGTTTGCCGGAGGCGGTACTGATTTAGCTACATAAAACTCCCTTACGGAAAAGGGTTATTGAAAGTCTATAAAAGTGACTAATCGAAGCCTGCTACACCAATATAATGATCTTGGAATCTCAAATCAGAAATGGCTCGAAAAGATTTAGCATCCAGTTATACGCAAATGAATCGTATGCCTTGCATGATACACACAAAGGAAACGAGTCTTCTCGAGCTACTAGCCAAAAAGAGGGACACAGATCGAACAGTGAAGAAAGCATCTCCAAAGAAATGTTGGACGTGATAGGCTTTTCAATGCTATTGTGTGTCATCCTATTTTTCATTTGCCGCGTTATTTACGTTAATAGAGACGAACTGGTCAACAAATTGCAGCGGTTTCGAGATTTGTGGATATTGGAATCGATGCGATCAAACCAAACCGACAATGAAAGCAATGGTGAGATCCATCGTGAAAAGCCATCATCAAACCATTTTCTCGATGCATACAGTGATCCCATTGTACTAGCAATAACCAAACCAGCTCTTTGAAGCTAATAGCTACCATTCTATTTTCATGTTGCCAAACGGTTTACTTGTCATCAGCTCTTTGATTAACCCATTCGTCATCTCCTTGCTCAAGAATCTATTAAGTATTTGTGCTTTCTCATGTGTGCTTCTCCGGGGAAGGCCATCTGAATATATCTTGTTGTTTCGCAATGGTGTGGCTGGCTTATTTATCTCTTCATTGAAAATGTGTCCTTTGCCATCGCTATGTGACTCTGGTACAAGATAGAAGAACAAAAACTCAAGGACTTTGACTTGCACCTGTTTCCAATTAGTGGAGGCAGTGGCCTCCGTCGTTCTATGGAGTAGCAGGTCACATATAGTTTTTGGACCGTTCAGCCGCTCGAATGCCCTCAAATTCGACACACTCCGCACAAGACAGCTTACAAGTGCTGATATTGCGCTTTCTAAGACAATGCTTGAGTTTGTAGGAGTCAAAATATTGAGAAGTGTTTGCATATTAGATTCGTAGGAAAAAAGACAGCGAGACGGCGAGTGCAACAACAAGCAACCTTGCATGACTCTGAGTGCCATTGTAAGAAGATCCTCGCTGACCTCTCTTCCAGAATATCTTGCTATTACGTGAATCAATTGTGCTACCACGTTATATTGCAGCTTGTCCTGAAGAATCAAAAACTCTCCAAAAATGGCATCGTCACGTTCAGGTAATCTCCATCGCCGCTGAAAAATCTCCGCATTCATTGGTGCATTGCGTATCTTTCCGGCACTTATATCGCCCAAGCCTCCTTCACGATTGAGTTGTGAAGCGTTCAATGACGAACCTTTATGTTTCAGAACACAAAGCTTTCCCAGCAATAACTCCAAGTGCTGCAGCCCTCTCCCTATGACTTTGGAATCCAGGGAGTTGCATTCATTTAGGATGTCTCTCAAATAATGCTCAAAAACAGGCATTGTATTCCAAAGATCGTCACTGGTTTTATTTTTTTTGATTTATCAAGATTTTGTAGTGCTGATTTAAATTTGCTTGTATCGTCTTTGCCATCCATCCTTATCGTTCATTTTCTCTAGAAACATCTTTATATCCAAGGCATCCTGTGTAAAGCTTAGCAAAATTACTACATGAATTCTCATCCCGTATATTTGTGTTGGATATAATTTACTACAGTACATTTCATATTAGTCGTTAGTTAGACTCCTGATCCCAAAACTGCAAACCGCTATACTCAATGGTCTATTAATATCAAGTTTAGTCACATATGAGCCCAACAACTGATTGAACACTTGTTCACGTATCAGTATATAGGTCGAAAGCATAAATATATTAATGTTCATCTCAAAGAAAACTTGTGGGGACTATAGTCCTGTTCTGATTACTGGCTCCAACTAACTGAAGCACCTGATAACCCCGTCTTCCACGTCGTTGATGATTATCAAGCGGAAGTTTTTCCAAAGAACGAGATTAGCTGCACTCAAGCGTTAATGGTCACTTGAAAGTCAAGCTCGCCGCCCTCAAAGAAGTAGGCAGTCTCTTATATCAGGCTTTAGTTGATCAGGTGCTATGTGGTTTTGATTCATTGCGTTGGATGTCACTGTTTGTTATGGAAGCCCTTTTATAGGACAAACAACATCAGATTTGAGAACAGGAACAAAATGATAAATTAAATACGCGAATTATATAAATCACCTTTCAAACTCTCCGCTGGCAATCAATTTAATACAAGAGAATACACAACTTCAATTTCAGTGTTTAGGTTCGACTGAATTATATGAAACACGCACAAAGTATAGGAAACAATTCACAGTTGAAAGTGACCAACTTATGCTCATGGCCACATCAGCAATTTTAACGGCCATACTGGGACATAATTATTCGCAGAATCTGTTCGTCAAAAACAAAATCCTGATAGGATGTCTGATCGGAATCGTTTCCTCTGCTTGCCAATCAATAGGACTCATTCTTCAACGCAAATCGCATTTGATAGAGGAATCTTCCAGTCGAAATGATGTTGCAATATTTCCTTACAAACGATCTCTTTGGCATCTTGGGTTCTTACTATTCATCCTATCCAATGTCATAGGATCGAGCATACAAATCACTACCCTACCACTGATTGTATTGAGTCCTCTGCAGTCAATAGGCTTGGTTTTCAATACTGTGTTCAATTCTCTCATACTGCATGAGGCTTTTACCATGACCTCTCTTTATGGTACTATGCTTGTCAGTTCTGGGGCATTTCTTATCGCCCTTTTTGGAGGAAGAATAGAGGAACCTGGTTATGATCTTCCTCAGTTTCTGGTATTTCTGTGCGAAAAGAGTTTCATTTACTGGTTCCTGTTTCAAATTGTTGGTTTGGCATCACTCATGTCTTGGGTTCTCATTTCGCACTACGAGCTCTCAAGGCGTTATGGGTCCTCTGAAAGAAATAGGAGCTGTTTCAATTTTGATCTCCTAAGCAGGAAGACGCGGGATTTACTGAATGAGGCAAACCAGACAGATCGTGAAATGGGCTACACTGGAGCGGGCAGTTCTACATCTCCTCTCAAAAGGTTCTTTTTGGCTCAGTTGAAAAGAGTTTTAAGTTACAGACGCAGTGTTCACCAGTTTCTGTTTTCGTATTCGTCAATGAAGATCAAAAGTGCTCAAGGTGTCTTCTATGGAATTTCTTCAGGAATTCTGTCTGCCCAGTCGTTGCTTTTAGCGAAATCTGCGATAGAGATATGTCTTCTCATGTTTTCGAACCACAACTTGAAGCAGCTGAATAATGCAACTGCATATGGGTTAGTCATAGGCTTTCTGATCTTATGTCTATCTCAACTGTTCTTACTCAATCAAGGACTAAAGACGGTTAGCACGTCTGTGCTGTATCCTTTGGTCTTTTGCGTGTACAACATCTCGAGCATTACCAATGGTTTAACCTTATACAAGCAGTGGTCCCAATTTTGGGGCTGGACTGGCCTCTTTGTCTCCATTGGAACAAGCCTGGTTGTTGTTGGCGTGTTTGTTTTGAGTGGTCGCTCTGTGCGTGAGGCCGATCATCTTTTAGATCATTCAATGTACGACTTACCAACTTCTTCGCCAACAACAATTCATGACTCAAGGAATTATGAGAGCGTACACCAGATGACTCCAAGACCTCGAGCTGATCCGAATACCTCACTTGATGAAGGAATTATGTCCTCCATGATTTCTCTTACAGATCCATCAAATCCGAATAGTCCCTATTATGACCATGCTCAAGACATTGTATCGTCTTCAACGAAAAATCCCACCAACCTGTCTCAAAATAATATACTCGATCCTGTGATCCAAAAAGCCAGTCAGAATATAGATACTGTTAAGCGCAAAATGTCGGGATTGTTTAAGAGATCAATTGACAGCGTTAACAGGTCTCCAATTACACAGTCTCGACAGCTTTTGACCAAGAATTCTCCCGAGACTACCTGCTTGGGAACAAACCTAGAGGACAATTTTGGTTCTGCCAACGAATCCAAAACTCAATACGTCTCATTTGGCTCGATAAATGAAACAATCCATGAACCACAACGCTATCCTAGCTCAAACGTTGGAGCTGGCTCCAGTGAATCTTATCATTTGAAATTGGACGATCAGTGTTTGGCAGAAAAGTCAGAAAACACTTTTGCTCTGCAAAGTAAAACGAGCCCCAAGAAAGCGAACTGCTCCGAAGATTCTAGCTTGCTAGTGGTGCAAACTCATGACATCTACAAAAGCACCAGTCGTCCATACGCTTTGTTAAAGAAGCCGTATTCTTTCAAACCTGGCAACATAGATGAAGAAAGGGCATCGGGATTAGGCTCTAACAGTCATAGTCCTGTTGGAAATCATAAATCAGACGAAGATTACAATCCGCACAACTCTTTCAACTTTTCTTTGAATAATACCATAGGAGAAATACAAAGCCAGCTTAATTCATACAACAGGGGAGGGCACTATGAAAAGGGTACAAGTTCGGAATCAGCTTTGCTACCATCATTACTCGAGGGAGGAAACTTACCTACGAAAAAACTCAATAGTGAGGATATCAACACACATTCCCACAGTTCCGTGCTTGGAAAAAAGCTCAACTCGAAAGTGTCCGCATTGCCTTGGGGTCCACAAGTAAATTCAAGGTCCCAAAAGCGAGAATTTTCATACGAGCAAAAAGAATTGTACGATGAGCTGGTGAACAAGTATATATAGGGAACGAATTTAAATACCTTGCCCGGCTTCTTCCTCGGGTACAATAAATGCTCCCGCTAAAGATAATGCAGGCTCTGAAATGTTGTGATGTTGATAGCTTAGAACACCAACACCTCCGGCATCTAAAAGAAATTGAGGATTAGAGTTGATCGGTCTTCCGACCCAGCGAGCCGCAAAACATCTGAGAATATGACCATGGGCTATCACCATAACGTCACAACATACGTTCTCCTCAAATGCCCTCTTGTGCACTTCACGAATTCTTGCGATAACCGCATCAACCCTCCTTGTCACTTGCTCATAATTTTCTCCATTTTCACAACCATCCGACCAAATTTCCCAATTCTTGCCGAGTCCTCTATCCTCTCTTAGCTGGCAAATCTCGGCCGTCTTCAGGCCTTCATAATCACCATATTCCCATTCTCTGATGTCATCATCAACTCGAAATTCGATATTAGACAATTGCTCATCAGATAATGACTCAAGTAGTAGATCTCGGGTATGGATGGCCCTTGTTCTTGGGGATGTGATGACCAAAGTCAAGTCTTGGGGGTTGATCAAGTGAGAATAACCGGTCCCTATCAATGCTAGTCCTGTGGCTTTCATTTGGCTACTGCCAAAGGAAGTCAAGTCCAAGTCAGTGAAGGAAGTGTGCTGTCCCGACTTCGACCACAATGTCTGGCTGAAGGGTTAATTCTGACGGAGAAGTTGCCCATACCTACCCATGGCGAACAAATATACATCTTGGAGTTCTAGCTTTGGATCCCATAATGACGCTAAAGTACTTCTAGTAGTAATATCGACTACTCGAAGTTCAAAGAAATTAAATGAAAATTCGCTAAACTACCCTGATTTAGCCTACTTAGCCTTTTGACTACGAGGTACTGAAGATCCTAGTTTCTTAACTTAGACTATGAGAAACAACACCAAAATGTATATCCGTCAGGTGGATTTTTTAGTATTCTTTGTCTTAAGCCTATCTACCTCTAACTGTAGGTTGCAGACTCTGAATATTAACTAACTGGAATTCTTAATGATTTGATGCTACGAGACATCTCCTTTTGAAACTTGTGATCTTTTGCAACAAAAGCGTATGACATCAATTTGTAGCCTTGTTTTTAAGGTCAATCGAGAGTCCGTATCAAATTAGCTAACAAAGATGGCAAATTCAATAAAGTCCTAACAGTAAGTAATCGATCAACCATCATTATATCCTATAGATTTCGATTATGTAATCATATCGATAGTCATCCTGAATTTTTGATATGCAAAAATGATAATGCAGATAGCTGTTTCTGTTTAAGAAAGATTCACTTTTGAGCCACGTACTCCTGTTGTGCTTTACGGGTCTAGCAAAGTAGCTTTTGATGTGCAAGGATGTTGCAAAATTCTTTTCGGGTTTATCAGACATGCGTGTCGGAAGAAAAACTCGGATCTAATATTAAAACCGATTTTCAGCTCTAATTGGGCCGGGTTTATGCTCACCCGCTCCCGAGATTCAATAAGCTTTCAAATGATTGCTTAGACACAGTTGGTGCATCATTGTCTGCTATACTTTCAATTTCGGGACTAAGAATGGGATTTGTGATACCATATCTCCGGTTTTGTGGTGCAGGAAATCAGTATCTCAATTCTATCAGCCTAAATACTCTGGAATTTCCTTCATGATCCTTCTCAGCTATGTCTGAAGACTCAATCATTGTCAAGGCAAATCTTGATGATACGGTGACTCAGGCGTATATCGGATTTGATGATGCGGCCGGAGATGAGGTGAGAAGTTTAGCCAGAGAGATCACCCGTCAAAGCCAAGCTTCTTTAAGTCCCGATGAATCTGTCTCAAATGATCTCTTCAGAATTCTCACATCGATGTCCCAGGTTCCCGGTGTTGAGCCAAGTACTGCAACTGACACTAGGCTTGATCCATACAGTGATAATTTTGATAGCAAGTTCTGGGTGAAGAACTTGCGCAAATTGATGCACTCGGACCCTGACTATTATAAACCAACGTCGTTGGGTATTGCCTACAAAAACTTGGTCGTTAGAGGAATTGCCTCTGACGCTGATTTTCAACCTACAGTGCTCACACTGCTGTACAAAAAGGCTAGAGAATACTATTTCGACTATTTCAGAAGAAATGATCAGTCCCGGTATTTTGATATCCTGAAATCCATGGATGCCCTTATTAAGCCCGGAACTTTGACTGTTGTTCTCGGAAGACCAGGTGCCGGATGCTCGACCTTATTAAAGACCATTGCTTCGCAAACCTGGGGACTAAAAGTTGATCCTAATTCTACCATATCTTATGATGGTTTGTCAGTGGAAGACATTCAAAAGCACTACCGTGGAGAGGTCATTTTTGCTGCAGAAACGGACATTCACTTTCCACATTTGACAGTGGGTCAGACCCTTGGCTTTGCTGCCACACTAAGAACTCCTGCTAACAGGTCTCCTGGTATCTCAAGAGAGGAATATGCCAAACATATGGCCCAAGTGTACATGGCCATGTATGGTTTGAGTCATACTTACAACACCAAAGTCGGAAATGAGTTTGTGAGAGGTGTTTCGGGAGGAGAAAGAAAGAGAGTCTCTATTGCCGAGGCATCTCTTTGTGGGTCTAACATTCAATGCTGGGATAACTCCACAAGAGGCTTGGACTCTGCCACTGCTTTAGAGTTCATCAAGGCATTAAAGTCTTCTGCTATGCTGCTGGAAACAACTCCTTTGATTGCCATTTATCAATGCTCACAAGCAGCTTATGACCTTTTTGATAACGTTGTGTTGTTGTACGAGGGATATCAAATTTATTTTGGTCCTGCAACTGCGGCGAAGTCCTATTTTGAGACCATGGGGTACGAGTGTCCCTCAAGACAAACTACTGCGGATTTTCTTACCTCTATTACTTCCCCCGCTGAGAGAATTGCCAAGAAGGGGTGGGAAACCAGAGTTCCAAAGACTCCTAAGGAATTTAATGAGTACTGGAGAGCTTCTCCAGAATACAATGAATTGGTTCAAGAAATTGACGCCTACATCACGAGTGCGGAAAGCAAAAATCTCAAGAAAGAGTACCAAGAAGCACACGTTGCCAGACAGGCCAAACACGCAAGACCGCGATCTCCTTTTACGTTGTCATATTCAATGCAGGTGCGGGCTGTCATGTCCAGAAACATCTGGAGAACCAAAGGAGATCCCTCAATTGCCATCTCTAGTGTAACAGGGAATGCAATCATGGGTTTGGTGCTGGCTTCTCTTTTCTATAATCTGCAACCAGAAACTGGGACATTTTATTACAGAACGTCGGCAATGTTTTTTGCTGTGTTATTTAATGCCTTCTCATCCATGTTGGAGATCATGTCTCTGTTCGAATCTAGAGAGGTTGTTGAAAAGCACAAGAAGTTTGCTCTATATCATCCATCTGCGGACGCCTTGGCATCGATCCTGACCGAATTACCCGTCAAATTTGTGGTTGCTGTGGGCTTTAACCTGATCTTTTACTTCATGGTGAACTTTCGTCGTACAGTTGGACATTTCTTTGTTTACTTTCTCATGGCCTTCTTTACGACTTTGTTCATGTCAGGGGTTTTTCGGTCTTTGGGTTCTCTGTACAGATCCCTTGCAGAGACCATGACTCCTGCATCGTTATTGTTGACTATACTTGTCGTCTACACAGGGTTTGTTTTGCCAACTCCGAACATGCATGGATGGAGTAGGTGGATCAACTATATCGATCCTATTGCATACTCATTTGAGGCTATGATTGCCAACGAGTTTGCCGATAGGACATTTGAGTGCAGCTCGTTTGTGCCATCTTATGCATCAGCTGATATTTCAAATAAGGTCTGTTCCGTGAAGACTGCAGTTGCTGGGGCTACGACCATTGATGGCTCTGCTTTTATTGAAGTTTCTTTCGGGTATAGTAAGAATCATATCTGGAGAAACTTTGGAATCATTGTCGCATTTGCTCTCTTTTTCAACTGTCTGTATTTGTTACTCGTGGAGCACTCTAAGGGAGCCTTGCAAAAGGGTGAGATCCTTGTTTATTTGTTGGGCAGATTGAAAGAAATGAAAAAGGAGAAACTTGTTGCTGCCCAAACCAACGACATCGAGACGGGGTCTTATTTAGAAAATCCTGCACTTCTTCAAGATGAATCGTCCTCAGATGGGGTTGGTAAGCTCATTGCAGGTAAGGATATTTTCCATTGGAGAGACGTTTGCTATGAGGTACAAATTAAGAAAGAAACGAGAAGAATCCTGGACCATGTTGATGGTTGGGTGAAACCAGGGACATTGACTGCATTGATGGGTGCGTCGGGAGCTGGAAAAACAACTCTCTTGGATGTGCTGGCCAACCGGGTCACCATGGGAGTCGTATCCGGATCCATGTTCGTCAACGGAAGATTAAGAGGAGCGTATTTCCAGAGGAGTACTGGATATGTTCAGCAGCAAGATTTACATCTGAAAACTTCTACCGTGAGAGAGGCCTTGAAATTCTCTGCATACCTAAGACAAGATAAGTCTGTTCCCAGGGCTGAGAAAGACGAATATGTTGAGAATGTTTTGAGAATTTTGGAAATGGAATCGTACGCTGACGCTATCGTTGGTGTTGCTGGGGAAGGGTTGAATGTTGAGCAACGTAAGAGATTGACTATCGGTGTGGAGCTTGCAGCCAAACCACAGCTTTTACTATTTTTGGACGAGCCAACTTCTGGATTGGACTCCCAGACTGCGTGGTCGATTTGCCAACTGATTAGAAAACTTGCGGACAATGGCCAGGCAGTGATGTGTACCATCCATCAGCCGTCAGCTATCTTGTTGAGAGAGTTTGACAGATTGTTGTTCCTCGCAAAAGGTGGACGAACGGTGTATTTCGGAGACCTTGGAGAAGAGTGCACAACATTGATTTCCTACTTCGAGAAATACGGTGCTCCTAAATGTCCCCCTGATGCAAATCCAGCAGAGTGGATGCTGGAAGTCATTGGGGCCGCTCCAGGCTCACACTCCTTACAAGATTACCACAAAGTTTGGCTCAATTCCGAAGAAAGAAAAGCAGTGAGAAATGAGCTTGCCACAATGGAACAGGAACTCGTGAAAATCCCCATCTCACAAATCCCTCATTCCCAAGATGAGTTTGCGTCATCTCTTTTCACGCAGTACATTGCGGTAACTAGCAGAGTCTTGCAGCAGTATTGGAGAACTCCTTCGTACATTTTG
Source organism: Ogataea dorogensis (assembly GCA_030568015.1). Lineage (NCBI taxonomy): Eukaryota > Fungi > Ascomycota > Pichiomycetes > Pichiales > Pichiaceae > Ogataea > Ogataea dorogensis. The sequence goes on along the minus strand of JAJLTE010000002.1, from coordinate 909,689 downwards.
AGTAAGCTACTGTTGGTTGGTTTTCTCAGTTTGTTCAATGGTTTCTCATTTTATAAAGCAGGCCTGTCTCTTCAAGGACTTCAGAACCAGCTGCTTGCCGTCTTCATGCTTACAATCATGGCTTTAGGTCTGATCCAGCAGATGCTCCCGCAGTATGTTACCCAAAGATCTCTCTATGAAGTTAGAGAACGGCCATCAAAATCGTACTCGTGGCTGGTGTTTATACTGGCGCAAATATCTGCGGAGATGCCATGGAATTTTGTCACTGGTACCCTTGCATACTTCTCTTGGTATTATCCAGTGGGTCTTTATAGCAATGCCTCTGCAGTTGGGAAGACTGAAGAGAGAGGTTTTCTTGTTTGGCTCTTCATGGTGGGGATCATGACTTTTGCCAGTACACTAGGACATGCTTGCATTGCTGGCAATGAGGTTCAGGAAAATGGAGCAAATCTTGCTGGTTTGTTTACTAATATGAGCTTGAATTTCTGCGGTGCTTTGGTGATCCCCACTGGCTTCTGGATCTTCATGTACAGATGTTCTCCATTCACTTACTGGGTAGGAGGTATTCTAGCGGCTTGTGTCTCTGGTGTGAGAGTGGAATGTTCTCCAAATGAGTTTGTCATATTTCCGCCTCCTTCAGGGTCAAATTGTGGTGCTTACATGAAGGATTATATCGATGCAAGCGGAGGATACCTTTTGAACGATAACGCTACGGACTCGTGTTCCTTCTGCACAATGAGTGATTCAGACACCTATTTGAAGTCTATGGGTATTGAAGCTTCTCAGATGTGGAGAAATTGGGGCATCTTCCTCTGCTACATCTTCATTAACATTGGTTTTGCGATTTTCTTATATTGGCTAGCCAGAGTGCCAAAGAAAATGAATAGAGTGAAAAATGAGCAAAGCCTCAAATCCAAGAATGATGATGATGATGGGCAGATATCTACTGAAAAGTAGAATGAATGATGGTGTTCATATCCATATGAATTGTTATTCAATTTCCACTCCTGTACATGCATAAACTTATATCTGAAGCTGAAAGCATTCTAAAAACGATTAATACAAAACAAAGGGATGCAATATCTTCCTCTTACAGTAGGGAATACGTTAGGTTCCGATTCGCGAACATACCTTCACACGGCTAAAGTCTCTACTCAGGATTGTGAGATTTTTTACTGGTGTAAGGGTGCATCCACAATTATGTCAGAAGTTTTTAGCAAAATGTATTGTGGTAAAACCATTAAATTTTGGCCTTGAGCAAGATGTCCCTCTTCGCATACAATGTTGCAGTACCGAGTTTTGCCCTGATCGCGATTCGAGGTGCCATTGCCCTTAATCTCATGCATTTGCTAGGTAGATGAGTGGTGGGGAGGTTTCTTTACTCTCATTCTCCGACAATCAATTTTCTGGCTAGGCAGCTATCAGTTGATGTAGTTATATTTTATCTGGATCACGGTGGAAATTTTATAGTACGGAGATTTTCCCTTTAACTAATCAATACAAAGCTTTCAGCTTTTTTGTCTTCCACGTTATCCTAACTATCGCTTATTAGTGGAGCCAGATACTGCACACATATCTGACTCGTACATTGTAGACTTGATTCATAGCATTTATGTATTCAGGCCCTAGATAAGAAAGGATACCGCAGACCTGACCTTCCCACAGTTGGGCGGTGAAAAAGGTTACTTGTATAAATATTTAACGTGCTCTGTTCCTGGAATAACAGGAGACATCTGTAAGATGCGAATGGCCTGAGAAACATAAGAGAAAAAATAGCTAACAGCTAAAAAATTACTAGAAATCAAAGCAGCTGAGCTTACTAGCTACCATATGGATTTGATTGCAAAGAATTACGAATTTGTTCCATAAGTGTAATTTCTCGTCACTTCCAGACCCCAGTGAAATTTCTGTAGTTCTCATTGTCATCCGGTCTCCTATAGTCATATCTTGGTGCGTTCATCTGATTGTGTTGAGGGTAATCGAGTGCATTTTTTAGATATGTGATCATCTGTGATCATCTAGGGACAAGATTTGAAAAATATGTATCTCATTGAAAGTTGTATACCATCCCCAAAAGTACCATGGTATATTTGTGGGCTAGAACATGAACTCATTTTCAGTAGGCAATCCTTCCAATTTGGAAGACTTGCTGTAGCAGCAATTTTTAGAAACATCAAAATTTAATTTGTACAGATAAAGAGCTACTTGGTATTGCCAATAAGAATTTTTCTTCAAATATAACAAACAAATACAAGGAGCATTACGGGGGAATCAGAGACCGCCCTAATGTTAGGAACATCTCAACCTACAGGTTAGCATCGTACCCCACTGAACGCTCGACTGGCTATGCCCTTTCCTTCAGTAATAGGCCCTTTTACGATAACACTAGGAGGTGTCAGTCTAATGGACTTCAAAAGAGTCCAATTCTTATAATATTGTGGCATCTATCGGTAGTAAACCTATATACGAATGTTATTGCTACATGCTCGAATGAACTCTAGACTGTAGATCACCAACTAAGACAGGCGTAGATTTGGGAACTCGAGTAATCGTTCAAAAATGTACCACGCATGCACTGGATTAGTTCAGACTTCAAAGTATCCTGAACAAGTCTTAAATACCTTTGGTGACCTAAAGGAGCTTACACAATCATTGACAAGTAGGACTGCTGATAGCACATGATCACTCGGAAAGTGTCTTGACAAAACAAATTAAGATTGATAGATTCTTCAGTTAGACTCCAGTAAACTCAGTGATTGCACATTTGTAACAGGGTCGAATGCCAATATGTACAGATGTACTTCGAGCTTACACAGGCAATATTTTCTTTCTTTAGTGTCTTCTTACTGGAATTATCATCATTTGCTCATGTGAGTACATTCTAGCTAAACCAAATGATCGGTGTAACATCTTGAAGATACATAACCTTAACCTTGCTGAAGTAAATGTTGTAATTTGATCTTTAGTTGTTCATAAGATTCCATCTTTATTTAACTTAGGTAGATTGACTAGAGACATATCAATATAGCTAAAAATAGTAAGCGACAGTTCTCCAAATTACAGTCCTAAAGCATTTGGATCTATACTCCTAAGGCTGGGTGACTTCAAACATTTCTGAAGTAGCAAAGATTTCACGTTCGTCTCAGATTGGTAGGGTCAAAGGTTTAACTGCCTTGATTCGGTACTGCTCCCCTGCATTTTATCATTCATGAATGTGTAACTTGCACACGACCATCTACGACAGTAACCAACTGTTTCGTCCTCCCAAATGGATATCCAATTCTATGGTGCTGGATAACATTGGACCTTAAACAGTTCAACCTAAAAAGTGTTCAGTCATGTTTTATGTTTTAGGTTGGGTCCATAATATGCTCGATGAGTTGATTTTTTATTGGCACCTGCATGCGTTGTATACCTTGTGGTGTGCATTGCATGATGGATGGTATGCATAAATTTTGAAATCGCGCAAGACCTTCTTGAACAATCTTTCAAACCCCTTACCTATGACCCCTATGACTATCTATGTTTTCAGTTAGTCACCACTACCTTCAGTCAGTGGAGCTCAAGGTATTAATTTCTATTGTCAGGTATTCAATATGTATGAACGTGGTTTAGAGTAAAAATTGCCTTATATACCTATTTATAGGTAGAAGGTCCAAGTAGGAAGAGTGAACTTGCTCGAGCTGGCTTTAACTCGGGTTTGTTACTATTGCAAAAAGTTGTATCGATTACTTACTTGCAATTTTTACGTAGGGTTGGGTTGTCTGTTATTGATCGCAAAAGAGTTCGGCGACATCCCCTGCGTTTCTTTGATTATTAAATGTTTTGACCTCTAATGAGAAGTAGTATAACCTTGCCAGAGGGACAAGTGGCTGAGACTTTGATCTCATTATAAATAGCAGTATACTTGCAATTGCGTAGTTGGTTTTCAGTTACTCCCGGACAGTTTGCAGAGAACTCTACCTTTCCCAAAGCATATTGTCCGAAGTTAATTGAACCAGTCTATCGTTTGTTCACAAGCTCTCGCTCGAAATTTTGTTTAATGATAGCGAGACAGCAACAATTTGAATCTATGAAGTCTGCACATCACCAGTGCGCTACATTGAGGATCAATCTGCATCTACGTTAGGACACTAATAACTAAGGTTGAGGCTCTCACAAATTGCAGGCCACATCTTTCGAAAAGCTAGTACTAGGAATTAGGAATTAGATTGCTACCACAACAAAACACTGCACATCATTTCATTATTTTCAACTGCTAGAGCATCTTATCTGTATCCTCATAATACCCTTATGAGTCCCGTAAGTTTAGCTCTATAGTGAAGATAACCTTATCTTTTGATGTCAATCTGGACAACTGAACGGGAGGGAGCGGTGGCTAACTTGATTTTTGATTCACTCAAAGTACGCTGCTTTGATAGACGTGACTTAATTCTTTGACTACTCTCTAGTGAGTTTACTTTAATCTCAAAATCAAGAGGATCGCTTTGTAGAGATGATAGTAGCTGTTGTTGCATATCTACTAGATATATCTAACAAAGAAATTTTTGTTTTCTCAACGTTACCTTCACGCCTGAAACTGGAAATCCATGCTACATATGTAGATCAAAGTCTCTGGCATCATCTTAACTGTAAAATCTTGAACTCGAACTTTGCAACAGGGGCCCTCAAAAAACCAATCTAAGTGTTGCAGATAGTCGTGTGCGACCTACAAAATTCATGCATATTCATATGCAATGCAAAGTACTGCAAAAAGTGCAGTAGTTCGATTCCCCAGATCTTGTCCAAACCGATAAGACCCTAGATCTAATGGAACGAACAGACTAACACAGGAAGTGTTAGACTAAGGGTTTCCCAAACGAGAAAATGGAGCCTATAACTGAAAGGTATAAAGCCAGTGGCTTCGTACCATCAGAAAGGTGAACAGTCTCTTACTACTTCTAGTTATATTAAGTCTATATCTAGTTCATTTACTTAAGTCAAATAAAGATGGAATCTTATGAACAATTAAAGGTCAAATTACAACAATAAGAGGTTTTTAACATGTTCAGTATTCCGTGGAAGTATAGGTTTCTATCCCCTATATTTCTTAAGTCTTGGATCAGAAGGGAGTGATCAAGTGACTATCCTCTTTTTATAAAGAGCAAACAGTTTCGCCATTAATCTTTTGGTATAACAATTACTTGGAAAGTTTTTATACAATTGAGGATTATCTAGGCTGCTGAATTGAGTCTGACCTTGAAGTTTGAAAAGAAAAGGCTGTCTCAAGAGCTGTACTTCTTCTTGCTTTCGAAATAGATGTCCTCCCGAATATGGTGGTTTAACGTAATATAAAAATGGAGCCACAAGTTGGGTTTATTTTAGCTCGGAAGAATGTGGTCTTTTTTTGGCTCCCGCATTTATAGCGCAGCCAACGAATAATTATTGGTAGCTCTCGTTCAGGGGGTAGTTCCAGCATCATACTTGCAGTGGAAGCAAAGAAGATGTATTAGAAACGAGTTTATAGTCAGGAAGACCTGCTGACGACAAAACAAGTGCTCTTTCAGTTTGAGGGAAGTCCGTGTCAAGCTAAATCTCTAATTTGGAACTAATGAGGCCCAAACCTCCTACCTTGCGTGATGAATCAATTCTTACCATTTTCTTCTCTCAGCCCCTTTTATCATTCACTATGAAGGAATTATTTAGAATGACAGACTTTTCGTTCTCTTAATTCTGAGGTGATCGAGTCACACAATCGCCATCTATAGAAGGACGGTTGTTTTATAGGTTGTTTTGTATTATTTTGGGATAAGAGACTTGAACAACGTTCACATTTACTTTGAAGAGGTCTTCCACAAGCTTCTTGTCGTAAAGGAGTGATAATTTTCACGACGCTTCTATCTTGAGTTTCAAATGTTCAAATAATTATATCCTAAGCGAAGCCTCATACTCAATTACCTTTGATGCATATATTCCAAATACTTAGGAGCAGTGATTTACTTTTCAGGACGTAAGGCACTAATTCCCAATCTTTGAATATTCAATAACAGGTACACCAAAACCATCCAACACCGAGGATATCTTTTTGCAGTGCAAAGGTCAGTGGCATTATATACTTCCACTATCCTGATCAGATACTGGGATGCGCATATCTTAGCTAATCTTCTTACAGTTTTGTAACTTGAACTTTAGTTGAGCATTAGATTCCACCTTAGTTTCACCTTAGTATTTAAGTAGCATATAGAGATAACAGTATAGTACCATGGAGTAGCATGAACTTTCCAAGTTTCCGATGGTAAGGCTACTAAACCTTTTTTGCATATACTGTACTAATGTGGATACATATGGAAATTGCACATAACTATTTGGCACACAATCACCCTAATCATTATGTTCAAGTTGGTCCCTGAGAGTTATCTAGGTTAGAGGCAGTATCTCGGTATCTAAATGTATTTCAGATGACTGTGGTTTTGAGTCTATAGTTAGGCACTTTGCAAAATGAAGGCCTCTGGAACACTAGCGGTTGGTAGTTGCTATTCAAGAATTTACAATCATCCAGACAGGATGTGACGAATTTCACTCAATCATTTCTGAGGAAAATAGTTTTTACCTCCTTGAAATTTCAAATGAAAGTGACGTGGTTCCTTTCCAAAGGGGTCATCTTGAACCACTCACTATCATCATGAAGAGTAGCAGCAAACTTTTCCTTGCGAGTTCAGATTGAAAAAACCATCATTAACTAGTTGTTGATTATCCCGACCTTACTGTTTTGTGAGCTGAAATTCAGCTATTCGTAAGATTCCATCGTAGGGTCACCGTAATAGTTAAGTATCGTCTAGAAGCGAGAGATACTATAGAGTAGTGTGAAGTTGTTCAATTTTCTGATGTTAAAAAGACTTAGGCTTTGTAGTCTTCTTTAACATATTATTCTGTTTCTGTTAGATCTATGATATTTCTTTCCACTTTGAATTCGACCTTGACATCTGCATATACCATACCGTCTGCAGTCGGTTTCATATTATATGCATAACTATGCGAGTCGCACACGACTATCCACAACACCTATAAAACGTACTCGTCTGTAAAGTTCCTACCTTTGCGGTACTTGCATGTTCATAAAGAGTTCATCATTACCATTTTTTGTTGATGCTCTCAACTCGAGTAAGAACTGTGAGAACTGTTTTCTAATAGAATAAAATTTATCCACGCCCTTGAGCTATGAACATTACTTTAGTCTTCAATTGGAAAGCCAATTTGCAGGAGAATTTAATAACGGTCAAAGAACTATAGTAGCGACCGGACAAGTAATTTTAGTAGAGAAGAAGCCAACGTCTGTTGCACATTGCCCGTTTAGATGGTCACGATCAGACCAAGAGAGATTCCAAAATTGTTCCCTCCCAACTAATTTGAAGTTGAACATAATCAGCCAGCGCAAAACAAAGAGGTGGCTTAGGCAAGCAAGACTTGGCCTGACATGGAAGCAGTTGCGGGTAGTCGGGTGAGACTCGTATATTCATGCATATAAGATGCAACTGACTGCAGAAGGTACAGAATATGCAAATGTCAAGATCAAGGCCAAAAACGGCAATATATAGATCTAACAGTAACAGAATAATATGTTGCTGAAAACTATAAAGCCTGAGGTCTTCTCCCGACAGAAGAATAAACAGTCTCTTAATATTTCTAGCTATATCGTTATATCTCTAGTCTATCTACCCAAGTTAATTGAAGCTGGAATCATATGAACTATTAAAAGTCAAATCACAACAGAAGCCAGCCCATTTGACATGGATCTATGATTTGTATGCTGACTGTAGTGGAATTTGGAAAGAGTTGAAAGCCGAACCTATATTTAACGATTTTGCCTCTCGTACTTTATTGGCAGAGGATGAGAATTCGAAGGACGTAGTGAGCAGGTCATAGTCAAGAGACCTGAAATTGAATTTTAAAGATTTTCTAAGTGGGGTTCATACGTTATATGCATTGGAGGAAAAGTAAAATATCATTAATCATGAAATACTCTATAAAGTTAGAGATTTGCAGTGCTGATCATTCCTATCTCTGCCTTTATAAGAGAGAAAGTTTATGCCTACTTTCTCAGTTGCTGGAAAGCTGAATTTTGAGATTTGGAGGCATGATTTTCTATATAAGAAATTAATGCTAGATTTCAGTCTAACACATAATAAAATATATTAATTTTCTTTGGTGAGAAACTGGGGGTTCTTTCTTCAAATACTGATGCCAAGCTAACTATGCGTACCACTACTTTCAAGCAAATAAGTCTTCCAGTTTCTGGTCAAAATTGTGAGGCATCCAGTATGGTTCAAAGCACCCACAACTTTTTCAGAATATCAACGGTTACCGTTGGAATGCGTTTGAAAGCTCTTTCTCCCGGTTGGTTCCCAAATAAAAAAGGGAGCATTCCCTCTTCCTAATTGCGCACAAGTCTAACCCCATTAGTAGAGAATAAATATATCGAGAGCGAACATTTCTGCAATCCTCAAAGAAACCATGTTACTTGTCATTAGTCCATCAGTTTTCAGGGCTGCTTGGCTTTATCAGTTAAAGATACTGTTTTCCAAAAAGTGGGTGGGGGAGGGGGAGTGGGGCGGAGTTCTGCAATAAATATCTCACATCAGTCGTTCCAGATATGATGCTTCAACCTGAAATGTGATCAATTTATGTTCTCCTAAAAGCTTTATTCCCTTCCTTTGAAACCTGATATTCTCGCGGGAATTTGCCCTGAAGGAAAACCCTTCATACTCTACATGCATTTTTTGCAATTCCCTCCTATAGCTCGCTAAGTCACTTTCAATCAAGCAGTAATTCCTTATCAAAAATAAACAATACAATGGCCACGCAACAGACACTCCGAAGTCCTCTCCACCTTTCGGGAACCCTAATTTCTCTCAGGAGTTCTTCTCCAATATCAATCTTTGAAAGTGGTCACTCCTTGTACAAAACTTTAAATCTTCTACAGCTATATATATATATACAGTATTTGTAAAATGCCCTTCAGCCGTGAATCTGTCAAACTTTTCCAAAGCATCTCTCTGCTTCTGTAGCTGGCTGACATAAGTACTATTGTTGCAGATAGTCGTGTGCGACTTACAGATTCCTGCATTTTCATATTCAATGCAAAGTAGTGCAAAGAGTGCAGTAGTTCAATTTCCCAGATCTAGTCCAAAACGATAAGATCCTAGATCCAATGGAACAAATAGACTAACACACTAAGTGTTAGGCTGAGGCTTTCCCAGACAAGAAAATGGAGCCTATAACACTAAGAAGTATAAAGCCAGTGGCTTTGTACCATCAGAAAGTTGAACAGTCTCTTACTACTTCTAGCTATATTGGTATATCTCTAGTTATTCTACTTACATTAAATAAAGATGGAATCTTATGAACAATTAAAGGTCAAATTACAACAACCATCAAGTAGGTGGCTGGAGCCTAATACAAACCTGTGAAGATAGTTGTATCGTGTTCCAGGCTAGCTTCGTCTTATTCTCACTGCCATGAACCTTGACTGACTTGTATATATATATAATCTACACATTGGAACACACTACATCATCTTATGCGCGAGTTGGATCGTTCTGCACCATTCTCAGAAGCGACAACAGAACAACCATACATTCAGGGACGCAACAATCGGTACTGAATGTCACTACAAGGGACCACATTTCCTAGCTAAGATTTCTGCTTAACTACTAATTGTACGAACTATATTGAGAAGCTGGGCCATAGTTAACACTTTTCCAGGTTGTCAGCAGGTAAATCGATCTAGGAAGACTTGCTACTCAGAAGACGATATTGAAGTAGGGAGATGATGTAGCCTGTCAAATGAGCCAGACTAAACGTAACAGCGCTTATTAATATTAAATCCTAGACTTAATTAAAAGTCGGGTCAGGAACTAACATGATAACAAATAACAAGTCAACAAATCACAGCTACGGTATACGGTGGTGCATTTGTGCGGGATATAGAGAGCTACTAAGATTTTCAGACAAATTCATAACAAGCTAGAGAGGACTTCGAGGCCAAAGTGACACATAACTGAGGGTTAATAGTCTAGTGGTATGATTCCTGCTTTGGGTGCAGGAGGTCCTGGGTTCAATTCCCAGTTGACCCCTTTTTTTTGAATCGGAAAACTACAGCTGAAACGAACTTCCTACACTCCTCCCACCAAGGAGCGAATTTATAACCAGCCACCAGAATGTTATTTTGAGGTGTAGTTTAGGTTCTTATTATTCTGTTACTTCTTCTTCACTAATGTTAACCTTTCACAAAGCTGTTGGTGTGGTTTCCCCACTACTGAGTACCAAGCGCTATTTCATTGTCAGTTCAATTGTTCAAAAGGCTGGCGATACCAACAAGTCTGGAGGAATCGAGAAACCAAAGCGTCCACCATCGGCATATCAAACGTATATCTCTCACAGATTTGCTACCTGGGATAAATCCAGTGGTGTGAATGCGACCGAGCTGATTGGAAAATTTGCTAAGGAATGGAAACACGCTCCTGATTCGGTAAAAGACCCCTTCTTAAAACAGCATAAGGAACGTATGGTTGCGTACAATGAAGTTTATGATGCATGGAAGGCGATACACAAGAATAACAAGAAGACTGGATATCAGGTGTTCTTCATGGAAAGGTTCAAGGACCGTGTCTCCAAAGATTTCAAAGCGAACACTCAAGCTATGGCTGAAGTCGGGCGTCAATGGAAAACACTTTCTAAAGAGGAGCAAGCGTACTATAAGGAGATAGCAGCTAGGGAGTCTTAACGTAAAATCGACTCGCCGCCAACTAGTAACTTGATCGAAAGAAAAGTCAAGTATCCGCAAACAGAATTTATGAAATCAACTCGTAGTACCTCACAGGGTTTCCATGACATCTTTGCTCATGAACTTCTCTCCGTAAGAAAAGCGCTCAAGATGTCACCCAACAGAGACATAACTGATATGCTGTTTACTATTCCTCGAGCGCAAGTCGAATTACAGTTTGATATCGCATGGATCTACGTAATCGAACAAAAGTTCTTGCACCTGGTTTTTTTTTATGCAACTTTTAGATAAGCTGCTAATTCTCATACGTGTGAACTAATCTATACGTCAGATTTAACGAAGTTGAGCTTTCATGAAACTAGGAATAGCTTTCGCAACCTGCTACATTGGATTAGCATATCAGTGTTTTGCTTTATCGGCTGGTACATCTGCTGATCCACAATTCACCCATAAAGTGATATTTGAGATTGAGCAGGATGATCAAAGTCTCGGAAACATGACGCTAGGGTTATTTGGGACTGTTGTTCCAAAAACTGTGCGTAACTTCTATGAGCTGTCTTCAACGAAGTATAATGGTACCGTATTCCATCGTGTCATCAAAGGGTTTATGGTTCAAGGTGGTGATTTTGAGAATGGAGACGGAACTGGTGGCTATTCGATCTACGGCGAGTCACGGGGATCACTCATTGATGAAAACTTTGATCTGAAACATGATCGACCTGGGCGGGTCTCAATGGCAAACACTGGATACCCCAATACTGGCGGATCTCAATTTTTTATCACTACTGTTCCAACACCTCATTTAGACGGCAAACATGTTGTTTTCGGTCAATTGGAAATTGGATTTGACACATTAGAAGCCATAGAAAGAGTAAAGACCAATTTTCACGACAGGCCACGGAAAGATGTGATCATAAAAAGAGTTCACGTTGAAGCTCTTTTACTGAATGTCACCAGGCCTACGGATGAGGAACCCTCTACTACAGACGTAGACGGCTATCAGATCATGACCTCTGAAGTTCAGGGAGAACCACAAAAGGAAGGAGAGAGTGAAGCGCCAGAATATGGGTCAAAGGAATCTAACCAAAATTCTATTGATAAATCTCCCGCTTATGGAGAGGAGGTGGACAAGGATGATGAAACAGGCCAAGAGTCGACTGCGAAATTATTTGAATCTGCCGATGACACAGATGAACAAGAGTCTAACTCATCACCAAATGCAAAGACTGAATCTGAAGTAAATAAAGATATGTCGAATCGACCATATATGGTCTTGATACCGTTTATCTTATTCTCAGGGCTACTTGCAGTCGTATTTATGAAATACAGGTCGAAAATCCTGTTTGCAATAAAGGGACCAAGGTACAGAAGACTATAATAAATCTGGTCGAAAGAGACTGAGGAAGACTTCACTTATTATATTGCTTATGTGTACATTTATATAGACATAGCTGAGGTTTTGTTCTCACGTATCTTTTAAGCCAATTTGCAACTGATTCATAATTCTGTTCCTCAAGTTCTTTAAGAGCAAGCTTAAGTGTTAAACGAGCTTTAGCAGGGCTTTGAATGAGACCGGAGAGATCGTCGATGATTTCTTGTAGTTGTAGTCCGTCATAAACGTCAACACTTTCCATAGCTTCAAACTCGATGGGCTCTGTTTCGGTAGATACGAGCTGTCTATCTGTAAGTTCAAAAGCTTCGCCATACTCAGCGATCACAAAGTCAAACTGGTTCCAAAAGTCACTACTCCTTAAGCATGACTCATCCTCTGTCTTATCGTAGTGGATCCACTCGCTTTTGATCTCACCAAATCGGGAAATCCCAGTCATACATGACAGAACATCCATATGAATATCAATCTCACCTGCATGTTGTATCGTGGAACAATCATAAATAAGCTCGTTAACTCTTCTCAGAGCTACACCTCCAGGATAGTTAAAGCTTGACACTATGCCTGCAAAAATTCCTGCTCCAGCGCTTAAAAGGGAACTAGTCAAGACAAGAATGATTAGCACTGCATGATGCCGTCTTCTCATTGGGATCAATTGTGCCATAAAACTTGAAGCGGATATTGTCAAAACCGGATTAATGTAAATGATGAAACGCCATTCCTTATGAGGTTGCAGTGACATAATGAAAACAAATATCCAACATGAGCAAGAGCATATACGTAGATTTTTCCAAAATGGTGTTTTTCTTGGAAAAGCCAAGCCAAGCACAGCTAAGACAGGAACAACAGGCACGACAAACATCCTCTTCAAATAATTGGTTAAATATGCATGAAATGGCTCAATTCCCCACTCAGTTGCCTTTCCCTGCACGACATTGAAAATAAAGGACTCTAATTCCGGGAAGCTGAACTCTCCCCAAAAAATTGAGTCTGTGATTATTGTCGCTAAACTTGCAACCATTGAGACCCTTAATAATCTGATCACTGATGACTTGAAAGTTACCGCTTGAATGCTTAGTAACCAAAGATAAATCACTCCTCCTAAAACAAGAAGCTCAATCCTCAAGATAATGCCAGATGATATAATATATGAGAGTCCTGCAATAAAGTCCCCTTCAAGGATTCGACAAAGGCCGAAATTAACAACAGGCAGTGCTAAGAAGTTAGGCAGTGTTCTTGAGGCATAGTAGGGCAAATGGAACTGCGCAAGTTGAAAGATAGAAAACCATAGAGACATTGAAGGTACATCTTTTTGGGACAATCTATCGAGAGTGCTTCTAAGTTTGACTAAACTATACCAATTTGCAAGACCCAAGGCTAACCTGGTACTTAATTGATACCTAAGCTGTGTCATTCGATAAATTTCCAAACTATCAGGTAGAAAATAGACCAGGGCATCAATAATTGGGAGGAAAGGTCTTTGAACGACGTAAAGAAACAAAGCGCCAATAAACGACCTCTTGACAGCTCCTGGGAACTGCTGGTGGTCGAATTTCGAAAGTCCAAATATGCCAAAATTGATCAAATCGTGAACAGCCTGGAGATTGAACGATTCCTCGACTTTGGTGTAAGGTGAAACTATGAGATGAAAAAGGATCGTCAGCAACAGTAATGAGTTCAGTAGATTTGAATACTTCCTCATTTTTGGATGTGAACTTATAAGCTCCAGAGCGAGGAATTTCTATTCTTAGATGCCCTTAGTGGCTATACCTTTTACCACAATAGCCTGGTCCGTGTTCGTAGATCACAATAAACACTTAGCAATGACAATTATCGTCGATTAACTTAATATGCATTATTATCTTCATGGTGGAATCTTCGCCTAGTGTAACTCCGGTGTGAGGTGTCTCACAATTTTACAGTTGATGATAGTAACTTGATTAACTTTACGGCATTGTGTGTTGCTGCCAAATATGCTTGAATAAAACAATTCATACCAAGCTAGCATGACATATACCTCCCTTTACATAGAGTAGGCTCGACATAAATATTAACTGGCTCACGATGTGCACTTCAAGTTGCGCGAGACGTTCCTGAAGTCCTGCTTATATAATCAACATTAATGTTTTTTAACTCTAAATTCTACCCTCGCGAACAGAGATTTTGGTTTCACTAGAACATTGATGAGCGTTGATGATCTTGATTTGATTCCTGAATTGGTTACCAGCGATGAACAACCAATCTGTTACACTGAAAATGCTGTGAGCGGAATCAAATATAGGGAGGATGCTGGTCTCCTAGAAGAACAGGTTTTGGTGAAGGTTCCGATTACCATTATTACAGGGTATCTTGGATCAGGAAAATCTACCTTACTTGACAAAATTGCCAAAAGAGGTGATCGTAAGCTTGCAGTCATACTGAACGAATTTGGTGACTCTGCTGCAATCGAAAAGTCACTCACGGTGGAGGGGAACGGTTCCACTTCTTACGAGGAATGGCTTGATCTGGGAAATGGATGTCTTTGTTGTTCTGTAAAAGACAACGGGGTCGCTGCAATCGAGAGGCTAGTAGCCAAAAGGAAGGATTTTGATCACATCTTATTGGAAACAACAGGATTAGCTGATCCTGCGCCGATAGCGACCATGTTCTGGCTCGATGATGCGCTCTCTTCCAACGTTTACATCGATGGAGTTATCACAGTAATTGACTCCGAAAATATTCAGTCGTCGTTGGATGATATTGGTGGTCATACACATGGAACTTCGAAATCTGATGCCGACATAACTATTGCTCATCTACAAATAGCAATGGCTGATGTGATATTAATGAACAAAATGGACAAGATCACAGATGACGATAAGTTTGAGAAGGTCATGAAGCGCATACAGACAATCAATCCTTTAGCACCTATTCACAAGACCTCATTTGGTGAGGTGGACCTGGACAAGATACTTGATCTACATGCTTACGAAGCCAGAGATATTACAAAGCTGTTAGCAAAAGAGACGAAGTTTCACGACGATAGGGTGAACACCATAACTTTAGACTTTGCGAAACTTGAACCGAGTCAGTTTGGAAAGTTCGAAACCTTTTTACAGCACATACTATGGAACGAGGATGAGTCCAACTTTTCTGCCGGAGAAGTATACCGGGCGAAGGGCTTGATCTTTGTCAACGAGAGCTATAAAGTTTTACAAGCGGTGAGGAAGACATATGAGTTCATTGACGGGATTAGTAACTCTGATAGCACAACTCTGGAACATAGCAAGTTGGTTTTGATCGGAAAACACTTGAATAAGGAAATTGTCGAAGAACTATTTATGCATTATGTTGATTTGAGACCGCTTGGTTCTATTCATTAGCTGGATGCATTTTGCAAAATGGGCTTATGATGTCTCTTAAAAGCAAAGAGAGTCTATCATTTTGTGTTCTCTGACATATGAGAATACAAGGTGACCTCGCTAACAAATTCCGCCCCCAAGTATTAGTGTCGGAAACAATAAACTAATCTGGCAAAATTAAGATAGCAGAAGTTTTGGCTTAGATTAGATAGAGATCGAGTTAAGATGCTTTCTCAAATCTTTTTATATTTTAAACAGAGAGAGAAAATCGTAATGCTTTCAGCTCTATTAGTTCCCATTCTGCGTGCTTTGGGTAGAATTTATCGAGACTTTATTTGGTTTGGAAGCTTTTCATGGTTGCGAAAGACTACAATAGAATTCGGACAGGAGATTAATCCCTTGTATGTCACCCCTAGAAACATCAGCACTGGCTACAAATGTCGCCCATATATGCCGTTACGGTTTCCTCATAAACAGACCATGTCGCTATGCAAGTTGGATATGAATTACTGGGGAATTATTGATTGTCACTATGAGAAGTTTCAGAGCGAACGATCCAGACTCCTTGACCACTATGACAATGAAAAGCTTAAGAATCATCCTTACTTCAAAAAGATGGAAGGGCAAGAACATGTGTTCAAGGAGTTAATGCAGTTTACTGTCAAGCATTACACATCGAGGTTTCCTCTCTTGTTTGAACTAAAAAACCGGAAGGTCCACAATAAGATCACTGATGAACTCCTTGATATGGATCATCTAGATCCGTTGCTCTTAACCACTAAAATTACCATGGAAGATGTTTATGTTGTGGCTAGATTGGAAGATGGCAACCACTATTGCATTGGGCTGTCCGTGGTTTTTGGTGGGGGAGGATTCGAAATCTCTTCTCTAGTGGGCAAATGTCTCGACACAATACATACCTATGTTCCTTACTATGAAGAGAAGTTGCAAAAGTCCATGGAAAAATGGTTTCTCAAGTTCACGGAACCAGTTGAACGAACTGCTTGGCACATTGTTTGGGATGAGGAACTTAATTGCAGTGATCTCTATTCTAAATCAAAATCGATGTCTCAAACCCAATTCAAGAGCTATGTGAAAACAATACCTGTTCGTGACTTCAAAGTGAGGATGGAGAGGCAAACACTCATCAAACTACCAGAATCCGGTGCCATCATATTTTGCAACCATCCCTTGTTTTTTGATTTGAATGATGCAAGGAACGAGCCTATGGTACCCTCGATCATTTTGAAGGTACTCTATGAAAGCCCCGAGGAGATACTGAAATATAAACATTATCCAGAAATTAGGGATCACTTAAGGGCATACTTGGAAGCTATGATTGATGAGCAAATTTCTAAGGGAATGATCTCTAAAGATCAGAAAGTACAGACATTACCCTCATATCCGTTTGCCTCATGGATGACGTCATCTAATTACTCGGTTGAAAAGGGTTACGTATATCCCTCTTAGAATGGATGTCAAAAATTGCAATCAAAAATTTTGGGCAGTACAGCTGCTAAACCCCACCCTGGCACCAATTATTCTATGGCCGATAAAAAAATCGAAAATTTTTTTTGATATCTCTTTTCTTGACTTGAAAAAATTGTATGATAGTTTAAACTGATATTGAACTTTGAAAGTGTGCTGGAATTGCAAGATATTAATAGTACAAAGCGTCAACAAGCGCTAGAGATTCAAAAATAATATTCGATTGAATTATTCGCTAGATCGAGCTCATCCGACCTTTTTTTGAAATTACGAAGTTCCATCATCATTACACGAAACTGTGGTAGGTCATGTCATTTGAGCAGAGGTATCCTTCACATACTGAACAGCATCAAACAATGACATCAACTCAGCATTCCCCTGTGCAGGGTCCGCGCTCTTCCGTTCCGAACGGGTCGTCAAATAATGGACATCACTACAACGTTCCTAGTAGGCGCTCTTCCCTTTCAACCGCTCCTTATGCTATCCCGGTCAAGACCAATATTAACGCCGCAAATCCCTCGCATCGTCTGTCAACATCCGATAATGGCTCCACGTCCTACCTCTCAAGTCAAGGAATGATTAGTGGATCCCCCCATACTGGAGGACCAATCCATAGTCATTTTCACCAGCAGCAGCCTCAGTCATCTCATCTAGGCTCATCGGTTCCGATGCTGAGTCGAGAGTTTGTTGTGAGACGAATTTCTGAAGGTGAAAC
This sequence comes from Ogataea dorogensis, assembly GCA_030568015.1. NCBI lineage: Eukaryota > Fungi > Ascomycota > Pichiomycetes > Pichiales > Pichiaceae > Ogataea > Ogataea dorogensis. Next base: position 891,993 of record JAJLTE010000002.1, on the reverse strand, counting down.
TGGCCGTTTAAAAGAAGAATTAAAATGTGAAGCTTGCGGAAAAGGTTACAAACATATATCGTCACTCGCCAAACATCTATGGGAACATACTCCTGAATGGAGTAAAACAAAAAAGCTGCTTATAAGCAAGCATCAACAAGTTCAATTGCTCGAGGCTGCAAGCATCCTCTGTAGTATGACTGAAAACGGACCAGAGAATGGAGGCTTTAGATCTAGATCACAATCTTTTGGAACACCTCCCCCTTTGTATCCACAGAAGCCACAGATAGTACTACAGTCACAGTCCGCTTCATCGTCAAATATTACAACCGGTATCTCTGGAATCAAATTTCATGATTCCAACATGACTACCAATAAAGAACTGGATCAGGTCATCTCGCCATCACCTGAAGTTCAAAACGAAGATAGCTCTTCGACTTCTCCATTGTCGATTGAGGAGACCCATGCCACGTCTACGAATATTACTATCAATACCGCAAACTCATCATCGTATCAAAATTCCAGCATAAACCAGTCATTTAGTGGAAGCATATCAAGGAATCCGATGTACACGACTACCTTGAGAAAGAATTCCATTTCGCAGTACCCACCTTCGTCCCTTTCGGTTTCAGTATCAAGTACTCCCAGAAAATCTACACTTTACGAGAAGACATCGAAAGGCAACGATTTGGCTCCCCAATACGGCAAGGATGGCCTTATGGGGCCCAAAGCAGATGGCAGTTCCTCTCTGAGCGGAGACGAGAGTGAAGATGGTGATCACGATTTTGGGAAAGAATTTGTACCGAGGGATGGAAGAGATGATGACGGTCAGATATTCGGAGATTTGGAAGACTAGATGGTTATGTATAAGTTTGTTAAAAAGTTCTTGCTATGTTATTTCCCAAACTGAATATGGTCAGCAGTTGAAGGGCACGATATCTATTTAAAGCACAGCAATTTGATCGTGATTCATTGATAAGGATCACAATACGACTATTTTATTAAATCTGGGAATGCAAACTGTAATTCGGAATAAAATGTCAGTTTTCTCTCCATCGATGGCCGCATTTACAGCATTTATAAAACGTCGTCATTGGTTCATCTGCAGATCGTATTTGCAATTGAAAGAAATAAGCTTTGTCAAATCCACAACTTTCAACAGGACATTGCGTGGTGGTCTGATCCACATTATCCCATGCACCTTCTCCTCCAAGAACATCGTCAATTTGCTTTCTAGGGAGCTCCTTTCGCTCAAACATTTGTAATCCAACTATTGGGAACTCGTATGGACACGTAGGACAGGTAAAACTATTGCAACCAGATGATTCAGAGCGTGCTACCACAAGCATATTCGAACAACAGGGACAAAACGTGAGCATTACTATGGGGACAAAGTCAAGACTAAAAATATTTTTAAATATTTTATCAGATTACCTAAATTTGTAGGCATGATTACCGAAAATCTGCCGTTCATTATCGTTGTCGGTGGGGGGCTTTCTGGACTTTCATGTGCTTATCAATGTGTTACAAATGGTGCTACAGTGGTGATGGTTGAGAAAAACAAATACATTGGTGGAAACTCGGTGATGGCCTCTACTGGGATTTCAGGATTCCACGAGACTTTGCAGTGCAAATCGGATTCGTTGGGTACTTTTAGATCTGACCTCTTAAGATCAGCCAGTCATAATTGTTATGAAATTGGCGCTGAATCTGCTCCAATGATTAACCAGCTTGTGGAGCATTCAATGTCCTCGATAAGTTGGTTAGAGTCATCATTTGGTTTGAAGTTTACGACTGCAGTCAAAACGGAAGGCTCAAGTTTTGCCCGCACACTTGCATTCAACTCTTCAAAGACAGTTGGTAAAGTGCTCATTGATGCTATGTATCATAAGCTACAAAGTTTCTCGGAGAATAGCAATAATCTTGGGAAGTTTTCTATTATTCAAAACTCGGAGATGGTTGATCTTGTGAAATCAGGCACTAAAATTTCAGGTATTCTTTATAGAAAAGATGGAGAGACGAGAGAGCTCAGAGGAAGTTCAGTTATAATAGCAACTGGAGGATACGGTTCGTGCCTTGAGAAAATCAAGGTCTTAAGCCCGAAATTGAAGAACATAAAAAACACCTGTTGCAATCGCTCGAGCGACCTTCATGTTTTGGACATTTTATCTAGACATGGTGCCAAACTATGCGATATGGACAAGATTCATTTGACACCGAGTGGGCTACTACCTCTGGCTGAGGGATTTAATGATGTTGCCAAAGTGGCTCCCGAGTATTTAATTAATGAGGGAATTCTCATTAATGAGCAGGGCAGCAATATCATTCGTTCTTTTGAAAGGCTTTCCAGTGAGGTTCTTTGCTCGAAAATGCTTGAACAGCGGCAATGCTATTTGTTGCTACAGGATTTTAAGTGCTCTTTTCTCGATCATCTGTCGGAGAACTACTACTCTATCATGACATTCAACAAGCTCGCTCATTTTTTACAGATGTCACCCCTTATTTTACAGCAACGATTACAATTGGGCACACGCCTCAATCCATCACAGCCTCTAACAGTTCTGAAGCTATCCCCTGCAGTATTAGCCACGCTTGGTGGTGTTCGAACACATCCTGATATGCGAGTTCAAGGGTTTGACGGATTGTATGCAGCTGGCGAAATAGTGGGCGGAATTCATGGTTCGAAGATGATTCTTGGGTGCTCTTTACTTTCATCTGTTACTTTCGGAAGAATAGCGGCCAACTCTGCCGCTTCGTATCTGCTTTCCAGTATGTCGGAAAATTGTATTAGGAATTCGAAGAGAAGACTGAACATGTTGAAGCACCATATAAATCCCTCTACGAATTTGGGGGACACTGGCTTTGAACAATTTGAAATTCCTGATCATGAATACACTTTGGAGGACGTGCGAACTCATAATTCGCGAGATAACTGCTGGATAGTTGTCAAAAATGTTGTGATAGATGCAACAGACCTAATTAATAATCATCCTGGAGGCCCGTCATCTATAATGATGAATGCAGGTTGCGACATCACAAATACCTTTGAGATTTTCCATACTGATGAAATGATTTTACAGTATGCGAAAAGCAGTATTGTTGGAAGACTCAAGGGTCAGACACCTTACCTGGAATTTATGAGCTGAGTGCTACGACTGATGGCGCAGACAATTCCCTATTCGTTTTAATTACTGGACTATGAAGCAAATTTCGAGTTTCTTGTTAATCAGAACAATTATTGAATGAACCTAAACGCCTTTCATTTCCACATCCTCTTTCTCATCAGTTATTGGGGTGTCCACCTTCTTGTCTTCATCAATAGCATGAGCTGCGCTGCTGGAAAATAGTCGATTTCCGTCTCCAGTGCCACTAACTGCTGATTTAATGTCCGCATCAGTAAGTCCATTCACACCATTCGTAGAAGAGTCCTTCGAGCCAAAAATGTTCGCCATATACGGATAATCATCGAGATTCATAGCTGTGTCTTTGTCTTCATCAGCACAGTCTCTATACGCATCGTTATAAGTCACTATCCACGTTTTGATTTTGAAGCCATAGGGCTTTATAGGCTGCGGAGTTTGTGATTGAGGTGTCTGCTGCTGAGGTTGAGGGGTGGCTTCGTGCGGTGTGATCACACCTGATGGCGTCTGTCCAGGTAGGGATCCTTGTAGGAGGCCTGCATCTTTATTAATCTTCGGAGGATAATACCAATCTTTCACCCAAAACTTTTCATCCATGTGAGCATCTGCTAGATTACTGATGCTGTTTTGGCCACGGGCACTTTGCTTATAGAGACTTTTTCGCAATGACATCTCGTAATTTTCGCAGTTTACTTAAAACAAACAAAAAAAAAAAACACTCAACTTCCAATGATGTACAACAACGGATCATACAAGTTTTTCTATATTCTCTCTAACAACTCCTGCTCCAATAAGGAGTTACTCAGACTTACTGTCGTTCCAGTGAGTAAGTAGTCATCGAGCTGTCTCTCATCTACATTATCCGTTTGCCTTTTTGGTTCATAATTTCTTTCATGATCTTGAGGTTTTCCAGCCAGCTTAGTTCGATGAAGATAAACTGAAGCTGATGCCATATCGATCAGACTTGTGGATTCTTCACTTGAGACTGAGTTATCCGAAAGGTATGGACCTCGTTGTGCCTGACCTTGGGGGTTTGATTCAGGCGACGTATAATCGTTTCTTGTACCCCCTCTTAACTCATTCTTCGACCTTAATTCAAAATCTCGACCTATTTTGAGAGTCTCCAAACCTTCCTCTGTGCTCTGGATTGCCGAGCTGGAGTTGAGCGATTCGACTGTCGAGGCCGATTCAGTTGTAGGAACAAACACTGGATTTCTGTTGTCAATCACACCATCATTGTTTGGTGAGTAGTATAGCTCAATAAGTTTGCGATAAATATGCTCTTTGGTAATATTCAATACTGTACTGAGCTTAGTGAAATTGTACTCAGCTACAAATTTGCCATCTTCAACTTTGATATGTTTGAGAACCTCCCTTAGTATATCTAGTTTATCTGTGGTCCATTGCGGCTCGGAGAGGATTACTGGATCAGGTTTGGCACCTGTAACCCTAACGATTGCCACTGGATTTATTGTGTTACTCATAGTTTTCCACGGGCTTTGGTCCAAAGAGGTACTTTTATGTCACTTAATAATTAGGGAACGCTCAATATATATTAGATAACGTTTATCACTAAATTTAGGCTAAACCATTAAAAAACCAGTACAAAAAAGCAATTCAACCCATAGTCCAACTATCTCCTAGAGACTTTCAAACTCTTAACTCTTCTTAGCAAACCTGAAGTCTCATCATCTTTTTTTCGCAATCTATCGACCAGGCTCTTCTTCCTACCCAGCTCCCCACTCTCTTTCTTTTCTGAAACCCCGTAAGCGGGAGCACCATCGAGAAAAGTGGAGGACCCTAGCCCAAGCGTCGTATCCCCATGAATCGGAATAGATTTAACATTAGAGTCAAAGGCAACAACGTTCGGATTCGCTTTTAAATCTAGGAATGTGCTGTTTGAGGCAGATGCGCGTTTCACCACCACCCCATTACTGTAAGGACTCTTGCCAGGTGTTCCTGACGCCAATTCGCTAGAGCTGTAAAGAGGATCTTCTTGGCTGTATCCGAAGACCATGTCAATTTGCTGATTTTTTGCACTTTTAGGAGCCATGCCTTTGATAGAATTATTGGGACCATCCACTGGAAATGCCATCACAGGTGCAGCTTTAGTGTCCTTATTCCTATGCGGGGTACAAGCATCGAACGGTCCATCATGGTGAAATCCGCCACCTGAGAAGAAACCTGTGACATCTAACTTGTCTATGGTATCTAGATTTTTAGGTTTCTCCATCACGGTGTGTTTCTTAGAATGACGGTGGCGAGATTTGTGTTCTCTTTCCGAACCATGCTCCTTCTTGTGGCGAGATGATCTGTGTTCACTAGATTTGTGCTCACCAGATTTGCGCGGTCTGCTAGTCTCACTTGCACTTTTCGATCTCACCCTCCCATCTGACGATATCCTAGTAACTACTGTGCCTGTCATTTGGTCCGGATTCAAACGTCTTCCTTTTGATTCAATTCTTGAATTGTGGCTCTGTTTGGTAGTAGAGGCGGAAATTGGGAAAGGGTTTGAAGACGTTGTCGATGCACTGGAAGCACTTCCATGTCTAGGTTTTTCATCTTTTGGGTATTCATCTTTTCCAAATTTATCAGTGACCTCATCATAGGGCGGAGGAAGGTCATGATCATCGTGATAATTTGATTCAGGGTGGTGTTGTAAATGGTTTTGCGCCCTCTCTGATGACCGATTTGAAATTCTCATCGAACCGCTTCTCGGATGACTCCGTGTTTGAGTCGCTCCATTTGGCGATGAAGACAGCATGTCAGAGAAGGGGTTATTGGACATTTTTGATTGGGTGCTTTGTTGTTAGTGAATGTCTGAGTTTTGAGTATCCTCGCAATAGCAAAAGCAGTCACTGTCGAAACAAACCAGACTAAAAGTATGCGTGGGCAAAATTGTTGTGTGTTCGGAAGATTCGCTCAGGTGTTTGAAATATTCAGGTTGTAAAATGGCGTTGTACTAGCAAAGTTCAAGAGAGGTGTTTGCAATGATTGAGGTCAAACATTTGGGGCTGAAACTGTGCGCGAAAATAGAAGCACCCTAAAGTGTGTGGGGCACAATTTTCTGCTCCGACATCCTTACACCGAAATTCAGTTTTCGTGGTGATCGGCTTAGATTCACTATCAGCTCAATCAGAAATCTTCATTCTAGGCGAACAGGACTTGCGATTTGTACCTGACAGAACATGTTTTGCTCACTGAAACTCAAAAATAAAATACTTACGAAGATGTGTTTGATCTGTGCAATAGTGTAGACTTTACCAGAGGTCTCTCTGGTGGATAGTTCTCATTGTCGGAGTCGCCGGTTTCCTCCGCATGCCTTTCAAGCCACTGCTTGTAGTTAGCATCATCTTGATTGTGCGTAGATTCTTCCTGGATGACAGCTGATCTAAATGGGTTGTTTGATGATAGCCTTTTGGAATAGGAACCGGTCGAAGAGGTCGACAAATTTGAGTGACTATACATCTAAATGTGGAGTGACGTTGGTGTTGATTGATAAAGCAAAAAAAAGGTAATACTAGCTCGTGCGATTCAGTAATTTTTGGTTGTTAACTTTCGATTGTCAAGACTTTGTTTCTTCTAGCTTATTTTATGAACGTTTATTTTGTTCCTTTAGATCTAAGGAATTTTTTCCGTTAGCTCGACGCGTGCAAATAACCTAAATTAGGAAATCCCTTATACTATTTTGGTCGCGCTGGACCTATAATACGTTAGTTGATCGCGTTTGCATATTTACCTATTGACATTCGAGTTTATTTTTTCCTGCTTTCTTGGGCTGCCTTCTGAATCACCTGGAGCGCTTCCGACTGTAATTCTTGTTGAGCTGCTGTAATCAGCTGTTCATTGAATAGCGCTCCTGATCTCGAGTCATCGATCATTTTTTTAACGATTGCTAGTTTTTTCAATAGAGCCTCCTTGCTACCAGCTTCCAAGAATTCCGCCAAATCTTCTAGAGCCTGTTGGGTATCAAAAACAATGAGTTCCAGGTTGTTCACGAGTTTAAGGTAGTTGAGCTTCCGTTGATCATGCTTGAGGGTATGTTTACTTTCCTCCACTAAATTCTTGATCTCACTTTCCGTCAACCCTGTCTTTCCAAAAACTGTAATAGACGCCTTCTTTCCACTCTCCTTGTCTCTTGCGCTTACTTTGATGATTCCGTCCGCATCAATATCAAAGGTCACCTCAATCTGTGGCACACCCTTCGGCATAGGTGGGATTTCGGAAAGCTTGAAGTTTCCAATAAGCATGTTGTCCTGAACCAAAGGACGCTCTCCTTGGTAGACGTTGATATCAATCGAACCTTGACCATCAACAGCTGTTGAGTAGGTTTGTGTGATCTTGCAAGGGATAGTGCTATTCCGAGGGAGAAGGGGGGAAAACATTCCTCCATATGTCTCAATTCCTAATGTCAAAGGAACGACGTCGAGGAGTAGAACATCTTCCACCTCACCCGATAGAACAGCCCCCTGTATAGCCGCACCCAGTGCAACGGCTTCATCAGGATTGACCTCGGTGGTGGGCCTTTTCCCAAACAATTCTTCGACAGTGTTTCTAATTTTAGGCATTCTTGTCATTCCCCCTACCAATATGACTTCGTCAATGTCTCCAACCTTCAAATTGGAGTCTTTCAAGGCTTTCTTGACTGGCGGTATCGTTCTCTGAATCAAGTCCAAACTCATTTCATCCAATTGCTCTTCTGTCAGCGAAATTGATATATTTCTTGTTGGAGTAATGAATGGTAGCTCAATGGAAGTCTCCTTCACGTGCGATAAATCAATCTTTGCCTGTTCAGCAGCTTGCCTGATTCTTTGTATGGCCATTTTGTCACCTCTCAGGTCAATTCCTGACTTGTCTTCAAAATCTTTCAGTACGAACTCAACCAAAATATTATCCATGTCTTCTCCACCCAGGTGAGTGTCGCCATTCGTTGCCAATACTTCAAACACTCCATCCTCAATATCAAGGATTGATATGTCAAACGTTCCTCCCCCGAGGTCATACACAGCAACAATTCCGTCCTTTTTATCGCTACCACCTATTCCGTAGGCTAAAGAGGCCGCTGTAGGCTCATTAATAACTCTCACAACATTGAGACCAACCAACTCACCTGCAGCTTTTGTTGCTTGTCTCTGCGCATCATTGAAATATGCAGGAACAGTAATCACAGCGTTTTTGACTTCATGATCCAGTTGAAACTCCGCAATCTTCTTCATTTCTCTGAGAACGAAACCGCCTATTTGTGACGGCGAGTAAGATAACCCACCGGGAACTGAAGTTCTCAGCCAAGCGTCACCATTCTCATGCTCAACAATTTCGAAAGGGACTCGATTGATGTCCTTCTGAACATCTTTGTCTGAGTACTTCCGACCTATCAACCGCTTACAAGCGTAGAACGTATTTTTGTGATTTATCACACTTTGTCTCTTAGCCGGGTTCCCAACCAGAACTTCGCCATCGTTGATGAAAGCAACGATTGAAGGAGTGGTTCGCTCCCCATTTCTGTTCTCAAGAATTTTAGGTTTGTCACCTTGTATTATCGCCACTGCAGAGTTCGTAGTACCTAAGTCAATCCCTATCACTCTCGAAATCTTCCGATAGCTGGAAGAATAATTCAAAACATTAGACCCGAAGAGGTCGCCTTTAAGATTTAAAGTGATGCGCCGAGCAAACATACCTGATCTTATGACATTAATTTAATTTATCAAGAATTTTCATGTGCACAGCCATTATCGTGGCCACAATACATAGTGAGAATCTAACTAAAGCTCAAGTAATGGGCCCGATCCGACGCTACGCCAGGATCTCATATCCAAATTCCAGCCTTTCCATTGTGCCAGACGCTCTCTGATATCGACAATAGTCAAATAGTCATTCGATATACTATTGAAGCTGTTGAAATTCTGGAAACTTGTGGAACGATCTTCCAAACTAACAACAGGCGGAGAGAGTATTACCGAGTCGACATCTTTATCCTGAAAGTGTTCTTCAGCATGGGACTGTTGCACATTTGTGTTTGCATTTCTCAAACTTTCCAATTCGTCTTTCGTTTTTTCAAGTTGAGTAGAAAGCTGTCGATTCTCCGCATTCAAATCAGCATTTTCCTGGGCAAGATGATCATTCGACGATTGCAGTAATGCCAGTTGTTGCTGTAACTTCTCAATTTGGACCTGTAGAGATGTTAAATTTTCGGTATTGACGCGCAAAGGAGCACTAGTATCATCAACGCCAACTTCAATTTTCGTATCATCATTATGATCTGTCACTATCGCTTGAACTTCAGATGCACTGGAAACAGGGTCGGCAATTTTCTCTGCTTCGGAAGACTTAGTGTTTGTGTTCTCGTTCAGTCCTCCATCGATAGTGACCTGCGTTGCATCTTCCGTATCGGAAAGATCTTGTTGCTCAGATTTGCTAACTTCTATAACACTGGTTCCTGATTCCTGATCCAGGGTCGTTTGTGCGTCTCGTCTAATTGATTCATGTTGGTCCTCGGTTGGTTTGAGGTCAATATTATCCTCCTTGGTATCTAGTTTTCCCTTCTTCTTTCCCTTTTTCTTCTTCTTCAGTTCTTCATACTTCTTTCTCGCAACTTCAAGCCTTTCTTCTTTACTCAATTCGCTCTCCTCTGACATATACAAAGATTTAACAATTTTCCGAAAATTCTTACGTAACTAAAAATTCACGTGCCTCATTAACATAATGTAATCTTATGATTACATAAATATCAAGCCTTACGAAACGAATAAGCTAACGCAAAAGGGACAATAGCGTCCCAGACATTAAAGAAATCCAAAGCCCACCCTTCAGAGGTTTCAGTCACGCTTTAGTATACTGAGAGCTCAATTAATGGTAGGAAAAGAGCTAATGGAAGCTCAGATCCTTACTGGGTTAAATCGCTGATGATTCTACAGCCCAAAAATCAGGAATGTTATTCTTCATGCAAACTTGCATACCCTACAAATCGAGGGTATGATCCAGTCGACAGACCATAAGATGAGGATCCGCGCCAGAAGTTTATTCGGATCCTATACATATCTACAAGCTACACCTTACACCTTACACCGGCAATTAATACAAAGCTCTACGAGATGTCCTGAACCAACAAAGAGTACTAGAAGAGTAGATTTGGAAAGTCATTGAAAAGAAAAGACGTTGTGTGTTGTGCTTTGGAGTATATGAAGTAAAAGGCTATTATTACATATTAATATTGTTTCAAACTGTCCACATGGCTAAATGATAAGCGACGATCAACGGTCGTCTACCGCCAAATTTGCCAGGCTGGCTGGGAAATCTGTTGAATTTCGTGGCATTTAAGATAATCAGGAATTTTTTTTTTGTAACTTCGTGTTTAACAAAGCTTTTAGTACCATGTCTGAGAAAAAGGAAGATCCACCAGTTGCAACTATTCAGCCACCTCCACAGGCAAATTCAGTGCTTGGCCGCTTTGCCAATTCGGGACCTGTTTCTATCTTCGCGTACTGTGGTTCCTCGATTCTTATGACGGTCACTAATAAGTACGTGGTCTCAGGGGACTTCAACTTGAACTTCTTCCTGTTGGCTGTGCAGTCTATTGTCTGTACCATTACCGTCTCTGTGCTGAAGGCTTTTGGAATCATCACCTATAGGGAATTTAATACGACAGAGGCTAAGAAATGGTCTCCAATTGCATTCCTGCTGGTCGGAATGATTTACACCTCCTCGAAAGCTCTCCAGTTTTTGAGCATTCCTGTTTACACAATTTTCAAAAACTTGACCATTATCCTGATTGCATATGGTGAGGTTTTGTGGTTTGGTGGCTCAGTCACCTCCATGGCTCTGGGCTCATTTATGTTGATGGTCTTGTCATCAGTTGTTGCATGCTACGGAGATACTGATGCTGAAACTGGCGTTATGGTTTTTGGAGTTGGTTACTTCTGGATGTTCTTGAACTGTTTCGCTTCTGCGACATTCGTGTTGAGTATGAGAAAGAGAATCAAGTTGACCAATTTCAAAGATTTTGACACGATGTTTTACAACAACTTGCTATCTATTCCGATTTTGTTAGTCGCTTCTTTGCTTTTAGAAGACTGGTCTTCTGAGAATGTGGCCATCAATTTCCCTGAATCCAGCAGATACTCTGTCATTTCTGCTATGATTTTCTCTGGTGCCTCCTCTGTTGGTATTTCTTACTGTTCAGGATGGTGTATCAGAGTCACCTCATCAACAACCTACTCGATGGTGGGAGCTTTGAACAAATTGCCAATTGCTTTAAGTGGATTGGTTTTCTTTGATGCCCCAATCAACTTTTTCTCTATCAGCTCCATCTTTATTGGATTTATTGCAGGTCTTGTCTATGCTGTTGCCAAGCAGCAACAACAAAAGGAGAAAAGCCAACAGCTACCAAAGTAGTGGTTCCACGATTAGGGTTGGCATGCAAGTTTGTGTTCTTTGAAGAACTAGTATACATTAGTAGATGATAGAACCATAATTTATTAGTCTACAACTCATCGTCCTTATCGATCTTAAGACTAAAGTCAATGATAGAACAACCTTGATGAATCGAGGAGGTAGAGTAAATATCGACATCATTGCTCAGATATTCCGCTAGATTATTCAAAGTCAAACCTCCGCTGCATTCAAGAAGAAATGTTCTCTTCCCAGCCCACTTTTCACGTAAGCTTTTAGAAGCAGCTTGCAACCGTGAACCATCAAAATTATCGAGCATGATTATGTCCGCTCCCGCAGCAATGGCTTCATCTGCCTCTCCTTCCGTTTGAACTTCAACCTCAATTTTGGTACTGAAACCGATAACTTTTTTCGCATTTGAAACAGCTTTGGTAATTGATCCAGTGGCCCAAATATGATTATCCTTCAACATAATCATGGAAGATAAATCGTATCTGTGAGTATCAGCCCCGCCCACAAGCATAGCATATTTTTCCAAAAGTCTCAATCCTGGTGTAGTTTTTCTGGTTCCAGCAATGATTCCCTTGTATCCCACCTTACGGGCCATTGTGACTGTCTTCGAAGATTGTGTAGCAATGCCACTCAACCTACAAATGATGTTCAGCGAGAGTCTTTCTGCAATCAGAATGTCTTTCACAGATCCTGTCACCTTACAAACTTTGATTTTCTTCGACTCTGTCTCAGATGGCTTCAGGAAATTTCCCTCTTCAATATACCACTCACACTTGAGCTGACATTGATCGTAAACCTCGTTCGCAAAAGGAACTCCGCACAAGACACCGTCGCTTTTGCAGTAAAGAGTAGCAGACTGCTGATTGTCTCCAACTACAAATCCTCCGTAATCAAAAGAGGGAATGTCTTCTTGAAGCCACAATGTAATTTGATGTTTCCACTGTGCGGATGAAGGTAATAAGTGTGCAAACTTGGGATTGGGGTTTTTGTACGTCGTCATGAAATAGCGATTTCTCTAACTAAAATATTTTTTGGATTAAAAAGGATATTGATTGGCGAGGTTGAATTATTTTGCATGTCAGGACAATAATATCTTCTATGGAAAAGCAACAAGCACTAGATGAGCATTTGGTGATCCCGGACCTAAGTCCCAAAATAGTATCTGAGCCAGATGTTTTGGCCAATGTGCTCAAAACCAATCCTCAAAGTAGTTTTCGTTCATGTCTTAAAAGACAGAAAGTGGAGAAAAGACAGGCAGCAGTTACAAGGAGAACATCAGGATTACTGACTGCTACCAAGAGTACAATACAAACCCATTTTAGCACATCAATGCAAAAAACTGTCTGTCAGCAATGCCATATGTCGTACTTGTCGCACTTGAAGCCGGACCAGCAATTGCATGAGAGATATCATCAGCGAGCAATCGAGGGACTTGAGCTAGGAAACAACGCACTTTCATTTGGGTTGCTGGTAAAGCACCAGCGACTCCAGCCAGACATCGATGGAAAAATTGTGGAGCTGAACATTAATTCAACAAAAGAAGTCACACTTGCCCTTGAATTCTTAGCAATTGTAAACCAAACGTTGAGTGCGCCTGAGGATAACAGAGGGTGGATTCATGATCCGAATGAGGGCAAAGTATTCTTGTTTATTGTGAAGGATCGAGCTGTTGGGATCTGTTCAACCGAACGGATCACAAAAGGACAATGGATGGTCCATGATACGGGAAACATAGTACCAAACCAGTCATTTCCACTTCTACTTGGGATATCTCGTATATATGTCAGTCACAAGTACAGACGGATGGGAATAGGAAAGCGCTTATTGGAGGCTGTGCGTGATCATAGCATTTACGGCTTGACATTGAAGAAACATCAGATAGGATGGAGTCAGCCTACTGAGTTTGGTGGCAAACTTGCTGTCTCATTCAATGGGATGAGACATAAATCAGGGAAAATTCTGATCCCGGTGTACCAGGAAGAATAAACCGCGCTTACATAACTTGCATATATAATTTTCGTGTTGTTTACAAAACGATTGCCCTCAACTGCTTGAGATATCTTATAGCGAAATGGCAAACGTAAATGCGGAAGCCCTGTTTCATGCTGTGACCTCATCTGATGAGCAATTAGCCTCGCAATTGATTCTGGAGTTCAAAGCTCACATCAAGAGAGATCTAGTCAATTTATCGTATGTTCCAAGATATTTTGAATCATTGATCCTTGCCTACAAGAAGCCTGCTCTAGCCACCAATTCCTTTTCTACAATTTGTCATTTGGTGAAGCGTGTGAGCATTCAGGATCCACCGGTGTTAAAGCTGGTTGACTTTCAAGTGATCCCTTTCCTCATCGATCGTCTTAGTGACAACAAATTATCACTTAAAAATACAGCCAAGAAGGCAATGATTACATATTGGCAGGCAGTTCCCAATGAATTTGAGATATCTTTCAAGTCGTATGGACTTCGTCATATTGATCCTTCGGTAAGGGCCGAAGCGTTGAAGATGCTTTGCGAAATCGTGGACAACACTCCAGGCTTCAGTTTTAAGATATTTCTTCCCGAAACCGTCATGCTCCTGGATGATTCCCACTACGAGGTCTCAACGAGTGCATGCGAACTACTAACTTTAGTTTTCAAGTATGTCAATCCCAACAACAGAACTGCGAAGCACGATCTTCTTACACAGTTGCTCAAAACGAAAGTATCTCGCGCTCAGGCGATACGCGTCCTCTCTCATATAGACGATGAACTTGTTGCAGAGTACAATAAACTTTCTGATCAGGCTTCGTTCATAAGTGCGGGATCAACCAAAGTTACAACATCTGCGGTGTCGGGATTCGTCAGCAATGTCGCTACTGGAGCTCCGAAGATCAGCGGGGATCGGAAATTGATTGACAGACCAAGATCGAAGCTGGCTGTTTCACAAAATATTGCGAGACCCCATGTGGGTAATAGCTACCCAAGACCCCCTTCTGCCGGAATGTCCCAATCAATACAATCGCATAGTACCGGACAAAGAGAAGCCAAAATTGACATCTCGGCGTCCACCGAACTCAGTGACTTCATCAAAAATATCCCTCTTTATTTTATCGAGGACGAGATAACTCCACTTAATTTCAATGCTGAGGATCAAATCTACGAGAAATTTGAGGCCATAACGCCCCCATTTGAAGGTAAAGAAACTGAATTCAATTGGAGTTCCCGAGAGCAAGCAATTATTCAATTACGGGCCATTTTACGTGGAAATGCTGTGCACCAATATCAAGAACTAACGGCTCAGCTATTCAAAGCTGCGAAGGAATGCATATCCAAGGCGGTATCATCTTTAAGAACCACCCTTTCTAGTAATGGCAGCCAGCTGTGCAAAGAGCTTGGAATATACCTGGGTCCCTTCTTAGACAGCAGTTTGTTGGACGTGCTGGTGAATACCTTGATCAAACTTGCATCTGCAAGAAAAACGATCTCGCAGCAAAATGCTAACGCGGCAATGATCGGGCTCCTTGTTCATGGAAACTACAACGCAAGGGTGATAAATCAAATCTCTTTGGCAGGACAGGATAAAAACTCTCAACCACGAGCATTTTCTGGAATATGGTTTCACATTTTACTGCTCAAGTATAAAGATAACAAAACTGTGATCGACAATCCCACGTTTCTAGAGGCAGTTGAGCGCTGCATCTGGAAGGGCCTCGGAGATCCGTCTCCGACAGTACGGGATGCAATGCGGGCAGCATACTGGTGTCTGAGCAGGATATTTCCCACGGTTTCAAATCGAATCATGACTCGTTTGGATGCCAATGTTTCGCGTGCGCTTGAGCGAAGCAGACCCCAAAGTGTCCAACTGAATCTGGTGAGCAAGAATAGTCAGAGGATGAATCACCGAACATCGATGAAAGAGCTAATCATGGCAAAGCAAAGAGAGACACAGCAGTCTCACAATTATCAACGTAGTGGGAGTGAAGGGAAGTCTTCACAAAACCTATTACAATCTAGGTCGGGAAGTAGGTCTTCAGAAAGAAGAAACAGTTCCGCGAAGTCTGAAAAGCTGGACCTGTACAGTAACGAATCTCTCTTCAACGAGAAGGGCAATGACGTGGAATTGGAGAAAAAGGAAGAACATACTGGCACTTTCACCCTCAATCTACCGATTGATACTATGCGCAGGCATACCGAAAGTCAGGAACCTACAAGTATCTCAAAAGGAAGGAATACTCGTATCTATGATTTGCTGTCCTCGGAAGGGAAGAATTCTCAAATGGAGGGATATCAGATGTTAGTGAGTGGTGTTACTAGTGACGGGTTGATTCGGGAATTCGAGCTTCCGCTCAATCGACTTTCAATCTCAAATCCTGCACTCTTTATCTCGATGTTTCAAAATGCGAAAGAGATGGAAGCCATATCGAGATATCTTGACGCAGATAACTTGCTCCGGCTTTGTTGCTATTACAACATCGAACATCAGCTAGCTTATAGTCACCTGGAGCAACTAACAAAATTACTTCCAATTGACCAGATAATCAGCTCAGTTGCGTCCGTGCTGAACTCATGCCTGGACACATCCAAATCTGACGATATCAATCTCTCTATTCAGTTTGTCAAATATCGAATGGAGTTCATCAAAGCTTGCTACTTCATAGCTGAATTCTTACTGAAAGTCGAGAGCTTTAGCATTACTTCAAACACAATTAGAACCCTACTTCGAAGTTTGTTTAAAACCTGGGAATTGGTTCATTCGAATCCTGAGTCACTTATTTGTTTAATGGAATTGTGCTATCAACTTTACGAGGATGATTTCATTGAGTGCTTCAAGGAAACTCAAGACAGACTGCTTAAAGCGGAACTCAGAGAGAATCTTGCAGATCACATCAACAGGAGCTTGAAGACACCTTCTTCTCCCCCTTTAAGCCAGTCAGAATTCTATGATATGGATGAGCCGCTGGTAGATGGTTTAACAATGGTCATTGGCAACAAATTTGACACCGTCAAGAATGTGAATTCCGACATGACTATGATAATGCCAAGTTTCAAATCAGAACAAAGGCTCCTTGATACCGAAAATCCGTTTGTCGAGATCTCGAAAACACTCTCAAATGAGTTCAAACCTAGTTACGAGATTGCAGAGGTATTTGAGGATGCTCAAAAAGAGGCAGAAGTTGAGGATGATAGAATGGATATTGATAGAGGGCATGCAATGTCGGATACGACTCCAAACATTGATCAGTTGACACTCTCAGATGGAAAACTGTCCAATGCAGCAAATAGCGAGGTTGCACTGGCATCACCTCCAAAATCAACGGCAGAAATCCGTTCAATCATTGAGTCTGCAGATCCATTCACTGCAATTACCGGATCTTCCACCAAAATTGAAATATACGAGGACAAGGAAGTCCACTTAGAAGAGATTGACTCATGGTTTGGATTTGAACATTACAAGAACTCCAGGGTTCTTGTGGATAAATCTCAAACGGAGTCGCTTCTAGAGAAATTGAGTGCCAAGACGATCACCGGAAACGAGTTACTCCAATTTATCAGATTGCTATATGAGGAGGACAAATACGACTTCAAAGACATCCAGAACTCCATTTTGACATACTTGACGACAAATCTGCCAGTACCTTACATATTCATTTGTCTTTCAATCATTCGGGTATGCATCTTCAAAAATAGTGGTTTCAAATTGAAGGAGGTATTTGACAAATTGGTAGAACTGTCTACCTTGGTCGACCATTGCGAAGATCCAGAAGAATTGACAATAGCTCTCTCTGAAACTTTTGAACTGATTCCCGACCTTTCCTTCTACACGGAGAAACTCCAAAGTGCACAAGCAATCAGCACAGCTGGCCAGCAACTCTTGCTGGAGAGAGTGTGTCAACTGATGACACCTGCATCGTTGAGTTCTGAAATGGTGTTCACGATTGACCTTGTCTTGTATAGATTCCTTCAGTCACAAGACACTGGGGTTCGGAGACTGACCATGATGAACTATGCCGCATTGGCGAAGCTCAAGAAACAAAATATCAAAGACAAAGCTCAATTAGACATAATCGATGACTTGATCTTTGCGAAACTGAATGAGAGTCAGATGAAAATGATCAAACACTATGTCGAAAAGGTCTGATCGTGTGCGCATGCGATGCCTTTATTATATCCAGAGTATTTCCATTCATGCACGTACATTCTCTATTATATACAGAAAGAGTTACCTGGCGAACATGTCTATTCAATAGAATGGCTCACCCTCGTCCACAAACATTGGTCTGAAATCCTGATCGCTCGGAACTTTAGGGTCCAATGGTTTGTACATGTAAAATGCCTTCAGGGCATTGACACAGCTTCTTATTCTAGCCTCTTTTAGAGAAGAACCCTGTCCCTCACCAAGCATCTGTTCTCCACTGAAACATCCCACAACGAAGATTGGAGAACTCGATTGTCTTCCAGTTTCAGAAATGAGTCTAATAGTTGGAGCTTCCATGTTCTTCGTTTTGAGAAGCTTAGTGAGGAGTTTTCCAGGCTCCTCAAATTCAAACATCGAAGAAACATCAACTTTTCTGGAGAGAACGTGTTTATAGATGAAGTCTTTAGCAGCCTCCTCACCATCGGAGACATAAACACCGGCAACAATAGCCCTGACTGTATTGGCATAGGCAGTAGCGGTACTGAGAGTGGTCTCAGACCGGATGTCATACTGAGTAATACCCGATTCGACTTGCTTAGCCATTCTATCGTATCTAAGTCGACCAAACTTGAAAAGTTTTGGCTCTTTAGACAAATATTTTTCGAGATTGGTCGTCAAGTCTTCTTCAATACCCCAGACATTCTTGGCAATATCATGAAGAGAATAATCTCCAACATATGCGTCGGTAGCTGCTTTTAAGATCCCAATAGGTAGTCTTGGGTGTGTCGATATGAGGTTTTCGGTGACGTAGTAAGACAGCATGTTGGAGCCAAAGTGTGACATCTGAGAATTATCAGCATACTCATTCTTCTCCATTTTGGAAGTAAGGGCCCTCACCAGAGTTGCTTTTTGAAAGTTTGATGATAGGTTAAGTCTTGCATGGAGAGCTAGAATAGTTGGGATCCTTTGCGCTTCTTCCTCTGTTATTTTCAATTTGTAGGATGATCTCTTGTAGTTGGCAAAATCAACCGTTTGTTCGGGTATTTCGAGATCCCTGCCTTTCACCTGCAGATTATTGGCTTTCTCGTAAGACAATTTATGACTGACTTTTGCTTTCTGCTGCCCGTGCGAATTTTGCAATGGAGAGATCGAAATACATCTGATCAACCCAACTTGCCGGGGATGTCTTGCAACTGCTCGTAAAGGTCCTTTAATCATGTCTATTGGCAGATCGACGCAAAACAAATACCAATGCTGGAATATTTTATTCAAAAAAAATTGGTGAAAAATTAGTGCACAAATTATACGTCCTGGTACACGATTGTTGTGCCTAGAAGTATAAAGAGGGGAGAAGCTTGATAAAGTAAATTAAAGATGGTACGTACAAGTCGATAAACTTCTAACATCAGGCTGGTCAATTTATTCCCAAATGGGTGAAACCACCTACAGGGGGATGGTTTTACACTCCAAGAAACTACAAGGCCAATGGAGCAATTGCGATGATATCATATGGAATGGTGTTATACTATTTGTATATCAAGGGAGAGGAGCATACTTATCAACCGAACATCGCTTATTCTGTTGGTGCCACTCATAGGTGGAGCAAGGCTGCAGGGGAAAACCCATCGGATAAATAAGCGAGTATCCAATTCTATTTATTATAGTCTATCTATTCATTTTATAATGCTATTATTCATTTGGTAGCAGGATCAAATTCCAATCATGCTGTGTGACATTTTTAATACAAGTACACCTTACACTTAGGATTTGTATTGCATATCCTCTGAACCAGTTTCAAAGGCTCGTAAGAATCCCAAATGTTCTGCAACTTAGAATCAAGATGAGTGGAATCACAAACAACGGCAGCGATTTTGTCTGGAGTTAAGGGGGTGTCCTCAGAATCAAAAATCTTGTTGACCCTACCAGAAGTAGCACATAAAATTCTCGATTGCGTCTTTTTCAACACTTTCAAGTCGTCCTTTAGTCTATTTTTGTTAATAAGCTTGAGCGAGCCACCTTTGATACCCTTGGTAGCTCTAAAAATATCACAAGCTCTAATGGCAGACAATGATAATACAAGAACGAACTGCTTTTCTTGCAAAGTCTTCTTCAACTGAGTTTCAATAAAACCCTTGAAATTATCCAGGTTGCGCTCAAGAACAAAACCCTGCGTATTTCTGATCATGGTCTTGCTTATATACAATTCACTGAGTTCAAGAGGAGAAAGATCAGGGTTATATAGTCTGACTTTTTCTGCAAGCTTCTCGGCTATCACATCTTGAGTTTCTTTTGCCAAATTCCTCTTCTGCTCCATATCATATTCCATCTTTTGCTTCTTTTTCTGAGACAGTTTATCATCCTTGAGCTTTCGCTTCTTGCCAGTTGTGATTTGTGTTTCCTGCTTTGTCTCAGTCTCTATAACAATTCCCTCCTCATCTTCAGACAGTACAGAGGCCTCCTGTTGGTCATCTGAAAGGGCATACTCATAGTCAAGCCCGTCATCAAGTTCATCACCGTGATCAGACATGTTCGATTAGATGAAAAATAAATCTTAATTTTTTTCGTGGCTGATGCCTCTGATGTGGCTTGGTATTTGATTTTGTTTATTTTTTGATTCATCAAAACAATCACTATCAATTATCTGGTGAGCAGCGCCAACCATAGGCTCATTCTTCACACTGATCTCATTTTGGAACCATCATTGAACGCAACAACTATTTAATGCTTGCAATCTCACAATATTATGAGCACTCAATATTCACCCTCAAAAAATGACGACGTGCTTTTGGCCGATGATCCTCTTCTTTCCCCTGATCGCGATGCAGACCGAGATTCGGGGCGCGAAGGCACTGATATGAGAATTGATAGAAGATCAAGTTTTGAGTCTTCTGCATCACTCCGAACGCCACGACGACCTGAAACACCAACAAGTTCGCAACAAAGTATGAATACTACACCTCACAGACTACCTCCCTCGCAAAGACTAACACCCCGAAAGTCAACTCCACGATCCTCGAGAACCCCTTCCCGGACTCCCTCTCGCTCTAATACTCCCAATAGGACCCCGAGACGACCTACAACTCCTATCACTCTGCAAACGATTGCCGATGGTACAACTCCCAGAAGACACCGGCTTCTTTTATCTGCGTCCAAGAACAAGACAAATAGGAACTTTTCACCACGTAAAGACTTGATGATGCTTGGTAGGCTTCTTACACAAGAAAAAGAGGATACAAGGAAAAAACGTAAGCTGGTTGATACAACCACTGAACAAACACCATTGGAGATCCTTTATGATAAGCTAGGTACCAAAGAGAATTTGGAAACTCAGGAAAAGGCTGAACATCAAGTTCGTGTTTTTGATCGTAAGAGTTCGATGGCTACACCTGATAGAACACCTCGAAAAGGACGGCTTTCAAGTAGACTATCACTGGAGGCATCTTTCAGTGAATCTAATGTCGCTATTCCCGAAGCGATTATACGGAATCAAGGTGATTTTGCTCCTGAAGCTACAGATGGGTTTACATCGGCCATCGATATTAGTCGACCACTATTAGAAGGATTGGAAGGAATGTCGATGGGAGAAGATTATGGCATATATGATGACTATGACGACTATGATGACGATGACGACGACGATGAAAATGACAATTATGAAGCAGAGGTAGATAATGAGGTTTCTATTCCGGATGCAAATGCAGATTTGTCTCTGTTGAGGGCTCAGCCTGTCGATAAAGCACCACTATTTGTCACTATGCGAAAGAAAAATAGAAATTCAAGCTCAATTGTTCGCAAAGATCCAACTATCTCACTATCGATGATTCGCAGTTTGACAAAGTTGTTTCTTCCTGATCATGAGGACAGAAAACTACAACCAAAGGATACCTTAATTGAACTACAACAAATAAGTGAAGAGTTTTTCAGGCAAGAGCTAGATGATCTCCAAAGTTATACTGATCATGCTAATAGGAAAACTGTCAGTTACGATGACATCAAGCTGCTACTGCATCGAGCAAAACTGGATCCTGATAATGACCTGTTGAGGAGCGGTTCGCAGGCTAGCTCTATCGAAAATGATATTTTGAGCCTAAGCTCTAGTATCTTTGACTTAGAATTCATTTCTGAGATTCAAAAGCTACTTTACAGTGACAAGATTCAGCAGCAAAAACGTGCGAAACGACGGCTCTTCAAACAGGAAAATGACGGGAGATTGCCAGAGGATGGGACAGATGATAAAAAACAGAACTCGTCCGAAATGGACGTGATGAGCGACTTCGAAGAAGAGGAAAGGATGGAAAAGATAGAAGCATCAGTACTAAGAACTAATGGTCTAGATTTGATGAATTCATCCGGTCAGTTGAGACGGCGAGTTGCTGGTGAGGTTGACTTGTTTGACGAACATCAATTCAACTCTAGTTTCTTACTACAAATCGATGACGAAAACACTTCCGACGGGGGATCTTTTGATATTCCGCTGGAAGAAGAAGAAGAAGAAGAGTAATAGCATGGAAGATTAATTGTACAATACTAATTAATTCGGTGACATTGGCACTAAATAAATAAATCAGAAAAACTCGGTGGAAACGAAAAAAAAATCAGAAAAACAAATCAATCTACTCAGTACGCAAATTTTAACCATGATCCCAACTAGAAGACTACAGACCACCTCTTTGAAGTACTCCAAGTTTAGCAGAAACATTTCTCTCACGTCAGATATTTCTAGACTATTGGAACAAACACCATATCATCCTGTGATTGTTGTTGGAGCTGGTCATGCTGGTGTTGAAGCAGCAGCTGGTGCCGCAAGAACTGGTGTGAAGACTACGTTGGTGACACCAGACTTGACCAAGATCGGAACTACTTCTTGCAACCCAGCATTCGGGAGGCATCGGAAAAGGGACATTGCTTAAAGAGGTAGACGCTCTTGATGGAGTTGCACCACTGATTGTTGATAAATCAGGTATCCAATTCAAAGTTTTGAATCGATCACGGGGTGCTGCTGTCTGGGGACATCGTGCTCAGATAGATAGGGGACTATATTTGAAGGAGATGCAGGAATTTTTGAAAGGGTATTCAAATTTGAACATTATGGAGGCCAAAGTGGAGGATCTGATTATCAACCATTCGGAAACTAAGGATGGCAAAGTTTGCGGTGTCGTACTATCTGATGGAGGCATGGTGAGGTGTGATCAAGTGGTAATCACAACTGGAACATTTCTTGGAGCTGAAATACATCTAGGATTAAAGGTTTGGCCTGCAGGACGTATAGGTGAGGATGCTTCATACGGACTAAGCTCTACTTTCAGAGAAGCAGGATTCAAGTTGGGCAGACTGAAGACAGGAACCCCGCCTCGAATCAGTGCCAAGACAGTGGACTATTCCAAAGTTGTTCCTGAGCCTGGAGATTCGCCTCCTGAACCAATGAGTTTTTTGAACGATCGACCACAAGTCCAGAATCAAGTGTTGTGCTACTCGACTTATACGACGCCACATATGCATGAGTTGATACTGTCCAATTTGGACAAAAGTATTCATATCAGAGAGACTGTTAAGGGACCTCGTTATTGTCCATCCATTGAATCCAAACTAATCCGCTTCTCAGATAAGGAGAGACATAGAGTGTGGCTTGAACCAGAGGGATTCGATACTGACGTAATGTATCCAAATGGGATCTCTTGTACAATGCCAGAGGATATTCAATATGAGATGTTGAGACGTATTATTGGCTTGGAAAATGTGAAAATGCTTCAACCAGGGTATGGAGTTGAGTATGATTATATCGACCCGCGCCAGCTGAAAAGGAGCTTGGAGACCAAATCAATTCAGGGTCTTTTTCTGGCGGGGCAAATCAATGGTACAACGGGATACGAAGAAGCTGCTGCTCAAGGAATTGTCGCAGGAATCAATGCCGGTTTGAGTCATCAAGGAAAAGATCCATTGATATTGGACAGAGCCAGCGGATATATTGGAATTCTTATTGATGATCTCATCACAAAAGGAGTGGAGGAACCTTATAGGATGTTTACCTCGAGGTCCGAGTTCCGAATGAGTGTGAGAGCAGATAATGCAGATCTGAGACTTACTGAAAAGGGCCGTGAAGTCGGCTGTGTTTCAGATGATCGATGGGAAGTATTCAGTCGTCATAAAAAGCTCTATGAGGAAAGTTTGGCTTTCTTGCGTGACTATAAGTTATCATCTCACGAATGGGGCCAGAAGATTGATGATTTGAAAATCAGAGAAGGTTCTGGTTACAAATCAGCATATGAATTGCTCAGATATGATAATATTTCTTTGAAGACTTTATTGCCTGTGATCCAAGCTAAAGAATTAATTGACTTGCCTGAAAGGATACAACAGAAGATTGATATTGATGGTAGCTATCAGGGATACATTGGCAGGGAACGCGCACAAATACGCGCTTTCAGAAGTGATGAAAATCTGTTGCTACCTAATGGTTTTGATTACTCCACCATATCAAGTCTTTCCTCGGAAGCTAGAACACTATTGAACGAAACGCAGCCCGAAACGATTGGCCAGGCGAGAAGAATCCAAGGAATCACTGCGGCCTCCGTTTTCGAGCTATATCGCTTAGCACGAAGACCATAATGACATTTGTAGATAGCCTCAAGAATAATTGCAACCATAATTCCTTTAAAGTAATAAATAAATAAATTAAATAGAGGGAATTGTAATCCAGTCCCGGATTTTCCTCCATTGAGCTGTCTATGACTGTCTCATTTCAGTATCCAGTCGTTTGAAGTCTTTCCAAATAGTATCCTGAGTAGGAAATCCAAAAAATCTTTGCTTGTACTCAGATATGGTGTCCTTGATTCCCCAATTGTATACTCTATCGCTCTCCCATACTGCCCATGCACCAACTAGCACCCCTGCAGCAATAGGTTGACGGGTAAAGAAGAATAAAAGAACCGCTGGCCTGACGACGGGAACAAACATTGTAGAAATTATCCCCACTTCAGATTGTAAAACTTAAGGTCAACGTTACCCGGCGAGACCAGTTTTCTTTTTCGACCCGACGATCTAGAATTTCTAATGTCCGATAATAAAGCAGCAGAAGTAAACTCGAGTATGTCCGTTACAATGTCCTCGGAGCTTCCTCAGACACAACAGCAGGGTACGCAGAATATAAGCCTACTATATCGTCCTCATCAACAGACTCTTGCCGAGGAATATCTGGACACTACTGAGTATCACACGTCCACGTCAACAGATCAGTCGCCGCTCCCTACTACGCCATCGCCTCCATCTCAGGCTCGATCATCTGCTCCCTCATCACAACAACAAGCAGACCAACCTTACTATGTCAATGCGAAACAGTACCACCGGATATTGAAAAGAAGAATAGCAAGAGCGAAGTTGGAAGAAAACCTCAAAATCCAGCGTGGCCGCAAACCATATCTACATGAATCCAGACACAAGCATGCTATGCGGAGACCAAGGGGCCAGGGTGGACGATTTCTAACTGCTGCTGAGATTGCGGAGAAAGAACGACAGGAAAAACTTGAGAACATCCAAAAACCTAATGAAAACGAGGGCCAAGAGGTTGAGGCTTCTAGCACAAACGAGCAATGACGACTTAAGATAGAAGTGTATAATACAAGTGTGAAATGAGATATTTTATCGATCAGTTGACTTAATTACACAAGACCCAGATTTTGTGCCAGTTCTTTTTCTGGCTGATCTAAAGTCATTATAAGACCTTGAATGTTCGGGAACGTAGACAACTTCGTTTTGACGTAAGCCAATATGATCTCCTTTGAGCTGATCTCCTTCACGGGGTCCAATGGCCTTTGCTGAATAATGTTCAGTTTGTTGAAACTAGATCCAAAAGAGAGATCATCATTCTCGAGTTCAAGCAACAACTCCACGTTCTCGTTGAAATTCTTGAAATTCTTGATGCTGTCCGAGGCTGAAACTTTCAGGAGCTTCGAGAGGACAAGTTTGAAGCTTTCTTGTCCAAGTGCCTGAGAATTTTCCGTAATCAAATTGGTCAAACCCACAATTAAAATCTTCTTGTCGAGAAGATTGTTAAATGACTCAATTGTAGGCACAATCACGCTAGCGACGATTTGCTGGAAAACGCCAACTTGAACGTTTTCTATAAACTTGACAATAAAAGATGAATCCAGCATATTTTTCTTCAAAGATGGGTCATTTGATGTAGGTAATGCAGCAATAGTACTCAAAAACACAATGAATCTTTTAACATACTTTTCGGTTTTGGACGTTTGCAAACGGGACAACAAGATCATAGAGATCTCTTTCAGGAACGGTTCCAAGTAAACCATATCCACGCTCAACAAGATGGTTTCCAAGAACTCAAAACCGAGATGGTCATTAACCTTGGATGAGATCAGTTTTTGGAAAACGCCTAAAATTGGAGCCAAAGAGGAGCCAGATGTAAACAGTGATGGTTTGAACTTGATAATTGCAGCCAGTAGTCGTTTGATGGCCGGGACATTCCCTCTGAATTCCCACACAGCTGGTGAACACAATGGTTTAACCAGTTGTTCAAATTCTGCAGGCATAGGCTCGGAAGCAGGAAAAGACTCCAGGCAGAAGGCAAGTATCTGGAAAGAGTATGGAATGAACTCCTGGATATCCTGACCCAGGACGGACAGCAGGCAAGTTTTGATTAGCTCGAAAATACTAGCAATCTGTTTGGTGTTGAATTTAATGATCACACACATCGATTCGAAAGCATAGTGAGAAAACCTTGGATTAGATGGGTTTTTGGAAATGATGTCCACAATTTTCATTAACTGCTGAAGCAGTTCTGGAGCAATATCGCTCAACGAGTCCTCTGCGGTAAGTAAGATTCTCATTGCACATTTCATCAAAAACTCATTTTCAGCCAGCTTTTCTGGAGAGTCACCTTTGCTGAACATAAGTCTAAACAGATTCATCAGCAAATCGTGGAACACCGATGATGGGATATCAGATTTGCTGAAAAGAAGCTGCTGGTGATTTGCTGGGTTTTTAAGAGCAAGAATCTTCTCAATTGTGATGGCAGCATAAGTATACACCACATAGTTACCATCCTGGAAATGAGATGAAAGTAATGGGAAAGCTTCAATCAGCTGTTGTTTCGTAAGCTGGTTCCTGAATGTGAAAATATACTTGATTGCATCCACTTTCAGAATTGGATGTGACACTTGATTGACAAGGTCTTGAGCAATAAACTTTGAGAAAAACTCAACAACATCCACTAAAAGATTGGTAGATGTTATTCCTGCGTTGGTGATGGAACCTTTGGCTGCTATGGAGCTGAACAGGCAAATGGCAAGATCCTTGGATTTCCAATTCGATGGGTTGGATTGGAAGTCAGAAAGATAGTGATTGATATAATTCATCATCACTTGCGTGACTGTCTGCTCATTATTTTCCTTCAGAGCTCTCAAGAAGTCGGTGGCAGCTCTTCTTCTGGTATCGGAATCCGAACCTTCAAGATCCCTTCTGGTATATTCAATCGGATCGTCTTCGAATAGTTCCTCATCCGATTCTCTTAGCATGACATTAGGAAGAATGATCTTCTCAGTAATTCCTTTCAAAGCCTCGTCTGACTTTAGCGAACCATTATAAGCCTCAAGTGAGGCAATAATGGTAAGGAATTGAAGAGCCTTTGAAGTCAGTATGTCATATTTGGGTTGAGGCCCTATACTGCTCAATAGCTCCCAGATAGTATTGATGAATTCGGTGATCAGATGCCCCAATTCTTCTTGATATCTGGTAGTGTACAGTTGGACCAATTCACAGCAACTGGTCTTGCACATCGTGACAATGTCGATCTCGTCAGCATCATCGGGATCTTCAAGAACAGAGTTGGAATATTTCAAATACTTATGGATAATGCCCATTCCTTCTTGAAGATGATCTTCGAAAAATTCAGGGATATCTTGACAATTGAGATCGTAGTATATTTTGACGAGCAACAATAGATTCTCAAACAAGACCTTTAGAGCATCCTTGTTGTTTGAGTTCTGCTCGATCATCTGATCGACCATTTTGAGCAATTCAAGGAAAGGCTGTGCAAATTTAGACAGGACCAGATTGATTTCTAGGTACAGCTCATTGGAACCAAATAATGGTCTCCATCTTTTAAATATGGAATGTGCAACTTTCAGCACACCCTTGTTAGTATGCATATTTTCCGGGCTCAGCTTGGAAACCAATTCGTCTATGATTTCAGGCCAAAGCTCTGGAAACTCTGATTCGGCAATGAGCGAAACCGCCTCTCCGATCTGAACTTGCAAGGAATCGGGAAGTTGAATCATTAGTGAAATGACGTCAGACTTTATTGTACGCACATCTTCCATGTGTAGTCTGTACATTCCAGACTCGTCGATCCATTTCCGTTTGATCAAATTTTTGAAATACAACGATCCAGCGAGCCTAACCGAGTTGCTCAGATCACCAGCTGCAACAATGTGTAGGACGGTACATGGAAACCCTTGCTGATCTTCTATGCTTCGTAAATTCTGCTCGGCCAGTTTGGCAGTTGCAGGAGCCAAGGATTGCTCTAGCAATTGTGATACAGATGCAATATCCGTCATTAAGAAAAATCACTTACAAATTGAAAACATTTATTCTGGAAATTTTGGCAGTGTTAATTTGTTAGGAGTTACGCTAGGCATCAACTGAAAAATTTGGCAAACCGCTGTCTTTCACTCTCCTTCTCCTCTTTCACCAATTTCTCGACACTATTCATCTCCGCCATGATGGTTTTATCATCGGGGCTCAACATGTTTGCCTTGCTCAAGAATTCCAAGGCAACGTCGAATTTCTTCAGCCCACTATAAGCCATTCCAAGTCGATAGAGAGTTTTGGACGTCTGTGTTTGTGTCAGAACCACATCTTTGTCCATTTCTAGTAGATATCCACAGTAGTCTATTGTTAGTTGGTATTGTTTGGTTTGTAAGCAAACCAGTGCCAGATTCAAGTAAATTGTCTTCTTGAGATCCAAAAATTTGGTGTAATACTCCTTATTGGATTCCTCATCTGGAATCAGCTCGTTGCAGTATCTAAGGGCCTTTTTGTATTTGAGAAAAGCGTCGTTTGTTCTTTTGCTTTTCAATAGAATGGTAGCAGATTCTTTTATTATGCTGGAAACTTTGTATGTTAATTCAGAATTCTCCAGATCCAGGTCGTCAAGTTCGTTGTCATCAGGGTATTCCTCATAAATATCTCCTCCTACTTGATCATAGCATGCATTGAAACATGGCAAGGGGTCATTTTCGTGCCAATCTCCACAGTCAGTGATGATGACAATATTCTCTTTTTTTGGTAGCCAAGCATATGGGTCACTCTGCACAGGTACCCTTTCAATCTCCCGCACAATGGATTTTCCGCCTACCACACGTCCAAAAACACTGTGTTTTCCACTCAAATGTGGACATGCAATCGTGCTGATAAAGAATTGTGAGCTATTAGTGTCTTTAGTACCTTGGTTAGCCATACAGACCAAGAACTGTTTATCGATTGACTCCAAGTTTTCGTCCTCAAAGTAGTTGGACTCATAAACAGATCTTCCTCCCTTTCCAATATCATTGGAAGGATAACTGGAACCGGCTCCGATCTTATGATCTGTGTCTCCTCCCTGTATCATAAAGTTCTTGATAACTCTATGAAAACAGGTATCTTTGTATGATTTGTTCTGACATAGCTGTAAGAAGTTAGCACAGGTTCTTGGAGCCTTGTCAGAAGTCAACTCTATCACGAGTCTTCCAAGATCTTTGGTCCCCACCTTGACATCTAAATATACAAATGACTTCATAATTAAATATTTTTTTCGACCATCGAAATTTGAAAAATGATAGTGCAAGAGAGGCAATCGTTGTTGCAGTCGAAAATGGACAATTTAATCTAACCGCCATATCTGTAGAGTTCAGACTGATGCTGGTCATTGTAGAATGAACAATCTTTTTAAAAATGCAGATATTCGGGTGTGCTTACTCTTTGATTTAGTAATCAACCCAAATGTGGGGATCGGTTTACTTACTATTTCACCAAAATACTCGCTAATGAAACTAAATTGTTTTCAGAGTTGGCGTGGAGTCTCGACCTATCGGCCTCACAATGTCAATGTTGATATGATGAGTCATCATGTGATACATAAGGCACGTTATGATTGTCTCGAGATTATAAAAAAGCATGATAGCTCCGCATTTCTGCTCTCTAAATTCTATCCAAAAGAGATTGCAGATGCTTTTATAGCGATTAGAACCTTCAACATTGAGTTGAGTAAACTGTCACTTGGGGCTACAAATCAAGCTAGGCAGTTCACCAACATGAAGTTTCAATTCTGGCAGGAACAACTAGACAAATGCGAACAGCTGGTTGGCGGACCTCCCAAAAATATGGGAGAACCAGTTGTTACGCTCTTGCATGAGTGTTCAAGAGTCGGGATTGAGCTCAATATTGCAAACCTACGCCAAATGATAGCAAGCCACCACTACTTATACAACAATGAAAGCGTTAGAAGCTTTTCCAGCGTGGATGCAATGTGCTCCTTTGGAGAAGGAACCTACTCACAGATGAATTACTTTCTACATCATGCCTTATGTTCTCCCAAGTTTAGCGAAGGCTCTCATTTCTCCCTGGAAGTGTTCAGACTTCCGGGTAGGGAGTTGTTGGAGCAGCTATTATCAGACATTTTTGGCCACATAGGACAAGCAACTGCAGTTTCTTCCTTCCTTATTGGCTTAGAATATCAAGCAGTCTCAAAAGGTCAAGTCTTACTACCAACTGATATTCTTGCAAAACACAGGATGTCTCAAGAAGAAGTTCTGAGAATCTTACGAAGAGATCAACAGGATGCAGAGAAAATAGCAACTCTCAAGGAGGTAATATTCGAAGTCTCTACTGTCCCTCATGACCATTTGATAACTGCAAGGACCAAGTTGAAAGACCTCCAAAACAGCATTCGCGCTATGGTAGAAATGACTGGAGGACTAGATCTCAAAAAAGAATGGAGACGATTGAATCATGGAATCCCTGATGCCATGTTTTTGCCCATGATGAACAGCCTTCCTGCCGCGTGTTTTCTAGAAAGACTCGAGAAATCCGATTTTGATATCCTGGACCCAAATCTAGGTACCAGGGACTGGAGACTGGCGTGGAAAGCATACAGATCGCATAAAAATAGATCACTATGATATCTATATCTATATCTAAATCTGTGCTCGTAACCCTTGAAATTTCTAGGCGTGGACTTTTCTATCAAAAAAAACAAAACTACTAGATAAACGAGCAGCAGAGAAACGCCTGGCTGGATAAGTAACTAATTGTTGCTTCTATCCTCCATATTAATTGTTTAGCATTCAAATTGGTATATTTGTTATTGCGTATTTCCTGTTAGCCAATTCCTAAGAACTCGACAATAAAAGGACACATTGATCCATTTTTATGCGCAACTCAAAACTTTCAGTTGATCCGCTATCGTTCGCGATTGAGGAATGTACCTTCATCACCTCGGTGATGAGGAAGTCCTCAAAGCCTTCTGTGAATGGTCCTTTATCTGCCTTTCTTGGTGGACAATTTGCAAAAGAAAACTCCTCATATGTTGAAGATGAAGGTTTTGCTCGACTACCTGCATTTCTGAAATCTGGCAGCAAACTCAAAGATGACGACCATTTCTTCAGTGGATTCGTGGAACTCAGATCCATTTTGAGCGAACTGAAATCAATTAATGACATAGATGTTTTGACTCTCCTCCAACCGTTCTTGATTCTCATTAGATCGCCAACGACCTCGGGCTATATAACAGCTGTTGCTGTTAGCTCTCTAGCCAAGTTCATCAAATATGACATTGTGAATGACAAATGTCCAAACATACTTCCCTGTCTCGGTCAAATAGTTTCAGCACTATCGCATTGTCGATTCGAGGGATCTGACCAGACTCAAGACGACATTCTTCTGATCAAAATCATTCAGCTCTTGCAACTCATCGTGGAATCGAAGCTGGGTGACCTTCTTACTGACGACTCTATGTATGAAGCTGTGTCGACTTGTTTCTCCCTGGCAATTAATACAAGAAGAAGGGAGATACTTAGAAGCTCTGCTGAGACTTCACTAATCGCAATCACAGGAAAGATATTTGGCAAGCTGAAAGATATTGAGGTAGACACAGAAGCAGACCATAACGTGAAGACTCTCGAGGTTGAGCTCTCGGCTACTACCGAAGCTGGGGGTCTTCCCGACGACACGATAGGAGGAACTGAATATCAAGAAGAGAGCAATGGAGCCAATTCAGAAGAGCAAGATCTTGAAAAAGAAGAGGTTCAAACACAAGAGTTAGAAAAAGAAGATCCGGTTGAGAAGAAAGACGAGGAAGAGGAGGAAGAGAAGAACGACGACATTCCATCTGAGCTTAATACAAACGAGATAAACGAAGATGAGCAGATTCCGTTTGGAATCCCTTGCATGAAGGAGTTTATGAACCACATCATCAATGTTCTCTCACCAGAAAACCAATTTAGATTTACCGAAAGCTCAAGAGTGTTAGCCTTGAACATCCTCACCACAATAATTGAAATCTCCGGTGGTTCAATGCATAGTCATCCTGCCCTTTTCCAACTTGTTTCTGATAAAGTCTGTCATCATTTGGTGCAACTTGTGCAGACTGCAGAGTCGCCTTATCTGCTCAATATTGCCATGAAACTGTTCCTCAATTTGGTGTTCACAATGGGTTCTTACTTAAAGATTCAGATCGAGCTGATTTTGACAACAATGTTCCAAAGCATCGTTGCAGACGTCGATATGCTGAATAAGGACTTGGACAAGAACATTGAGAGAGTTTTTAAGATGGGAGATAGAGGAACATTTGGAGTAGAACAATTAACCGAGAAAGAAGTGGAAGATCTTGGCTCAGAGTTTCAAACAGGGAAGTTCCCTGTCGTGAAGGAAATTTTGGCAGAGACTTTCAGTGTTCTTTGGATCACATCGCCATTATTTTTCAATTCTTTATTCAAGGCCTATGACTGTGACTTTGACAGATCGGACATGTCTGCTTCGCTGTTGAAACTGCTTTGTCGGTTGTCATCGTCAGAGGTTACATTGTTTACTACAGGAAACCTGCCATCTGTTTGCATGGAGGGTGTGCTTTTGTTCGTGGATGGAATGAATGAGAGAGTAAAGAATGCAACTAAGCATAATATCAAGTTTGATGAGCTTCCGTTGAACCCATTGGTTCTTCAGCAGATCAAGAAGTCTGATTTTATCGAATGCACTAAGAAGTGGAATGAGAAGCCCCAGGAAGGCTTAGAAATGTTGCAGCAGAAGGGATTCATTAAGGACATTAACGATCTCTCGGAGGTGGCCAGATTCCTGTTTGAAAAATCGGGCAGAATCGATAAGAAGAAGCTTGGTGAATTGCTGGCAAAGCCAACAAATAGTGCTCTGTTAAAAGAGTTCGTTGGTTTATTGGATTTCAAGAATTTAAGACCCGATGAAGCATTAAGAATGCTTTTGAACAACTTTAGACTTCCTGGTGAAGCTCAACAGATTGACAGAGTTGTTGAAGCATTTAATGAAAGATACATTGCTTGTCAGGACAATGATACGCTTGCCACCAGCGAGACTGACGATGAGAAAGTGACGCCTGATCAGGATTCTCTATTTGTGCTCTCCTTCTCAATTATCATGTTGAACACAGACTTGCACAATCCGAATGTCAAGAAGCCTATGACCTTGGAAGATTATCAGAGGAATCTGCGAGGATGCTACAAAGGAAAGGATTTCCCTCATTGGTACACTGAGAAGATCTACCAATCTATTGGCGAGAAAGAAATCATTATGCCTGATGAGCACAAGGGCACTACCAAGTGGTACGAAACTGTTTGGCAGTCGTTGGTTGCAGAACAGGCTAGCAAATTGCTTACCGATGAATACTGTCCTCTTTTGGCTCACGATGATAAGCTGGAAGACTCTCTTCAGTTTGACAAAGTTCTGTTCCAAAAGACTTGCCGATATGTTATCAGTACACTTATCATGATGTTTGACGATACCACTCATGACAGTGTTGTTACTCGAATGATTTCCAGTGTTGAAAAATGTGCCACCATTGCTTTATTCTTCGGAATGGATGATTTGGTAGATGAAATCATCGAGATTGTCGCTCATTTGACTACGTTGACCGGTGTCAAGAAATCTGAGTTTGCTATGGAATCAAGGGAGAGTATCCCAATTACCGAATTGAAACTCGAAAAGGAGAACGAAACTATCACAGTGAGCGATCTTTCTGTGCTTTTTGGAAGGGACTTCCGTGCTCAGTTGAGCACAATTGTCTTGTTTAGGATTATTAGACGGTCTAACTTCAGAGTGTCGAAACAATGGGCTTCTGTCGTTAAGATTGTTATTACCTTATTTGAGAACGGGTTGATTGAACCTGATTTTTTCCCCGAGTTCCAAAAGAAGATTGGCCTGGACAAGCTACAAAAACCCAAATCGGAGTTCCAATTCAGCCGTACTAAGGCTCTTAAGGAGAGTGGCATATTTTCAACCTTCTCTTCTTATTTGAAGGGTCTATCTGATGACACTCCTGAGCCTACTGACGAAGAAATTGAATGTACATTGTCTACCATGGAATGCATCAAGTCCAGCAACATAGGCGCGCTTTTCCGAAATGTTAGCAAGACGTCTCCTGAGAATTTGAATAAGCTGGTCTCGATTCTTCTCCAGGCTCTTCCAAATAAAGAAAATGCTGACTGGAGGGTGTATACTCAGGAAGCACTATTCATCTTGGAGATTTGTGTCTGTTATTTGCTACTCACTGGAGATACTGATCTTGTGGTGGAGACATTGAAACTTTGCGACAAGCTCTTTACCCCAGCTGAAGAATTTAAGATGCGTTTCCTTGTGAGAGTGAACACTTACAAACTGCTGCTATTACACAACGGTAATGAGAGCAATCTAGGCGTTTTGAACTCCACTCTCGATGACTTTTACGCAGTGGCTGACAAAAACAGAGAATCATTGATGAAATATGGCTCCGTGATCTTGCATCCTTTGCAAATGCTTGTTCTTGTGAAAGACACGTGGTGTCAAGCCAGTTTGGCTCAGAATAGCAAATACTGGTCCCTAATGAGGATATTTGCCTCATCTCCAAAAAATACCGAATCGGTGTATCAATTTATGCGCAATTTGATTGAAACGTTACCTGAGATCATCAATTATGAGAATTACATGTATGTGCTCGGTCTTCTTGATGAGATTTCGGCCGTTGGTGCGTATGGAGCTCAATGGGAGCAGGAATATGACAAATTGACAGCCAGTGGCCACAAAGTGGAGAAGAGCAAGAATCCGTTCCAAGATTTGGTGGCTACTGCTAGCAAGTCGATTACTTTGACGCTGAAACTTACCAAAGTCATTGAGGCGGACTCTTTTAAGCAAACCGTTCCAAAAGACCCCGCCACCCCATCAAGTTGGTACCCTTTGATTGAGGCAATTGCGCATCAATGCTACAATCCATGTCGCGAGCTGAGAGCTCATGCACTCAAGACATTGACCAGTTTGTTAGTTTCTGCTGAGTTGCCTTTGGATACGCTTTCTCCAGAGCTGGTTCTGGATGCAGGATGTATCCGACTTCTGGTTGAACTGTTGAAGCCCGACGTTGAGAACACCGATGTCCAAGGGATGGCGAAGACGCAATACGATGTTTTGAACTTGACATGCAAGGTAATTCTGATCTTCCAATTTGATGATACAAATGCAGCAGTCGGCAAGGTTCTGACGGTTGCATCCAAACTTCTTGCAAAGAACCGTCATAAACAGAATTTCAAAGATGAGGTTCTTGAATTCTTAAAGAACATGCTTCTAGTGAAGAAAGATGAGGTGGATCTTAACGAACTACAGGGTCTCAAGATGGATGACTCGTTGAAACAGATGATTAAGGAGTTGAAACAGTCGGAGAAACATGAGAGTGAGGAAAAGAAATATGAGGGTTCCGTTAAAGAAGAGGTAAAGGAGAATGTGGAAACTGATGGAGATAAAAATTCGTCGGCTGATGAGGTTGATTAAATTCGGTGATTCGAGATATATTTATGTACCTAGTGCTAGATCCGAGAAAAAATAATTTTAAACCTCAAACTCTGGCTGTGTTATTCCCTCTCTAATGGACCGAGCGAGACTGGCGAAGGAGTTCGAGTTTGCCGATCCTGTTAACTCTCAGGATGAGGTTATCTCGAATGCACAGCAGTTATCGCAGCGAAATACTCAGGTGGTGTCCGCTTCGTCAGCAGGTATTAGAGCTGTGGTATATCAAGTTACCTCAGTTTATATGAGAAATCCTGCCAAACTGTTTCGGCCTTCGCGTTTCGACTACTTGACAACGGCACGAGCGTTGTTACATGGCGAACTAGCTTCCAAACCCTGGAGATTACGAACACATTCGGGCATTGCCCTATTATATCAATCTATTAAGCGTGAAGGCTGGACTTTTATTCCAAGACAGGTTCTTCCGCCACTCTTTGCAAACAGCGCTATAGGAGTGATCCTTTATTCGACTTATTTAACGAGTTTGCAGCAGTTCAATCGCAAACATAACAATACGCTAGAGGATCCAAGTCCTGTAGACACTTTCAGGGCTGGATTTTTAGCCGGGGCTGCTGCAAGTGTGGCCGCGTCTCCTTTAGACGCATTGTATGCCAGATCCACTTACTCAGAGCTCATTGATGGTAAGCAGAAGAATCTATGGGAATACGCATTGTACAAACTCAAACAGATCGGACCTATGGGTATCTTTGCGGGTTTCGGACTAAACTTCATGAAGGAAAGTCTGGGGTTTGCCTTCTACTTTTCAGTCTTTGAGCTGGTCAAAAACCAGTTCTATCATAAAACAGAAGGAATGATTGACTGGTATCGATACTGGAAGTCTAAAATGTTTTATGGGGGTGTTAATCCGGCGAAAGACTCTAGATTTTCTAAGGCTTTAAATTTGAGCTTTATTCTTCTAGCAGGAGCTAGCGCAGCCACAACCCTTCTGGCCATTCAATACCCACTCAACAAAATCCAGAAGGTCCATCTCAGTCGATTGGAGGCTTTGGATATCTATAATGAGACACATCAACTAACCCGTCGCAAATTCTTCAAGCTCTACTATAATTCCTATATTGAGACCTTTGATATCATGTTGCAAAGATGGCGCAAATCGCATCTGACTCTCTTTGGATTCTGTTATAGGGGATTCTTCAGATCATCGATCACAAGCATTCCAGCTACTTCGATCGGCCTTCTGGTCTTTGAAATCTCGAGACAACAGCTCAGTGAGGAACTAACTCTTGAATAATGTATATAGTAATTAATTAGCACTACGTCTCTTGTAAGCTTCCCATCCAGCACTCCTATAACGTTCTCCTTCAACAACAGGATCTCTTCCCTTGCCAAAAAGTCCTCTTCCCACAATGATGATATCAGTTCCTGTTTTCATCACCTCATCGACAGTTCTGTACTGTTGTCCTAGAGCGTCTCCTTTATCGTCCAGTCCGACACCAGGAGTCATGATCAGCCAGTCAAAACCCTCATCACGGCCTCCCATGTCACTTTGAGCAATGAAGCCAATCACAAATTCCTTGTCGCTTTTGGCAATTTCCACCGTCTTCTTGGTATATTCACCATAAGCCAAAGATCCCTTTGAAGACAGTTCTGCCAACATCAGAAGTCCGCGCGGCTCTTCCGTTGTTTCTTGAGCTGCTTGTTTCAACCCCGACACAATTCCAGCTCCAGTAACACCATGAGCATTAGTGATATCGGCCCAAAGTGCTGTTTTATAGACACCACCTTTATACTGTAACTTGACGGTATTTCCAATATCTGCAAACTTTCTGTCCTCAAAAATCATAAAGTTGTGCTTTTTAGCTAGTTCCAATAACGGAACAATGGTGGTCTCGTAAGTGAAGTCCTCCACGATGTCAATATGGGTCTTAACAAGACAAATGAAAGGTCCCAATTTGTCTAGAAGATCCAGCAAATCTTGGGTTTTCGTCACATCAACAGATGCACACAAATTGGTTTGCTTTGAATCCATCAGATTGAGCAATCTGCTCGCCACTTTTGATGGATGAGCCTTTGCTCTTTCTCCATATGTTTTGTACATAATATATTTGAGATAATCTGAAAAATTTTCGAGCAACTAACAATTAATCTAAACAACCATGGATCAACTTAACTATAAGGAACAACAAGAGTTCCAGAAAATTGTGGAGCAGAAGCAAATGAACGACTTCATGAGAGTAAGTTAATCAGATCTTTCCACTAACATTCAAGCTCTACACCAACTTGGTTGACAGATGTTTCAATGACTGTGTCAATGACTTCACGTCCAACAAGCTCAGCTCCAGAGAAGAGACCTGTCTTAACAAGTGTGCTGAGAAGTTCTTGAAGCACTCCGAGAGAGTTGGATCCAGATTCCAAGAACAAAACCAGCTTCTTATGAACCAGATGAGAGGTGGCAAATAGACATCTTTAATTGCTGGAGGATTCCCGGAATAGATTTAACAGATTCTGTGCTTCCTCCATCATCTCAATTGTCCATTTGTAAGTTTCTGTCTGATGCATATCGTTGTACATAATTGCGTTGCTGAACATCAATTGAAGCTCGAATTCTAACTCGTCGAATGTTTTTATCTCGCCTGTCCGGATCGCCCGTCCAAGGCTCTTGATGTCCACTGGATGTCGGATCAACTTGTAGTAGTCTGGTTCTTCGTTTTCGTTCACAGGTTGCATAAACATTGATGCAAACCGGTTGGAAGAAATTTGTGTAAGAAGCTGGCTCGAAAGCGTATTGAACCGTTTCTTAGTACTTGGAGGTATGCTTCCTGACCTGCGTTTTCCACCACGTTCTTCGTCTCCGCTGACGGGACTTGTTGGCGTAGCTGGCTCTGGAGTAGGCGATGACAACTCTTTCTCTTCTTCCTCTTCTTCCTCTTCTTCTTCCTCTGCCTCTTTCTCTTTCTCTTTCTCTTCTTCTTCCTCTTCCTTTTGCTTCTCCTCCTCGTCCGTTTCTTCTTTGGTCTCATCTTTGGCCATTTGAAGCGTCTTTTCCAGCTGTTCCTCGTCTAGCACTATGTTTTCGTCTTTCTTTTGATTATCGGACAGATCCTGTAACACCTTACTGATTTCCTTTCCGTCCTCGGACTGTAATTTCTCTTGAACCATGTTGACCAAATCCTGTTGGCTAACGTCTTGAATCTCAGTTTCCTTGTCAGACCCTGTGCTGTTCACGTCCTGAGAGAATTCTTGTCTCATTCTCTTGTCATCCACGGCCCCACTTTCTATTTCGTCGATTTCTTTCTTCTTATTCTTGAAGTTGATTTCAAGACCTGTGATTTCCTTCAAAGTGGCATTCTTGTATCCATTTAGAATCTTTATTAGTCGATCTTTCACCAAAGCAATATCCACCTTGTTGGATAGTCTAAATACAGTACTTTTTGGAACCTGAGATATCACTTGTTCTTGACAATCTTCCACTGCCAAACTCTCAGCAATGACCTGTACGATTTGAGTCGGCGTCAGAATGTTCTTTAGACTGTTTCCATTCTGTTTCTTCTGCTTAATTGAATCCAACGAGCCATTGATATCCAAAAGGTCGAAATCCGGATTTATCAATGGATTGTTGTTAATCATCGTTTGAAGTTGCACTATATTGAAAGAAATGTCTTTGCGTGGTGGTTGGGCTTGTTGTGCAGCCAAGTAAAGTGAGTGTATATGTTGCAAAGTGACGATCTTTTGTAGAGCAGTCACTGTGCTCTCTGTCGTGACCGCTTGAGACATGTTAGGAAATTTTACGAGGGATGTTTTTTTATTATTTTCGATATGAAAAGAGAGCGAGAGGAGGATTCTCTAGAGCAAGAAAGTGATGGGTTGTTCCAGCTCCCAACATACTATCCACTTAGTAAGAAGTTTAAGGTGGAACTGAGACAATTAAATCCTACAAAGACCATGGAATCGCTAATCAAGGAGACAGATAGTGCTATTCTGGACTCCTTGTTTAAATATATTGATAATCAATTGGAGGAAGGGATAGAAAAGGTCTTGAACAACGAGATCACTCTTGAAGAGTTTGAGGTCTCGAAAAAGTCAAAGTATAAAGATGACCCCGTGCTTCAACAGGGAAAACGCGTGCTAGCAAAACTAGCACAAACCAGACGCAAGCAGTCTGCCTATGTCGCTGCTTTCCGGAACTCAAGAACAGAAATCCTCGAGAGAAACGAGACAGAGCTTTCTTTGGAGGATCTCGGTCGCTACGCAGATATGGATAGTGTTCCATCGCAATTACATGATTTGTTCAAGGATACTCTTATGGCTAATAGGAAAGAAACAAGCTCTGTGAATGATCGATTGGCCAAAGCAGAGGCTTTAGAAGTGGACAAGAAGCTTTTTGTTGCAATAAATCCTACAGAACCCATTCCTTTCATTGATCAAGACGATGAGGACGACGAAGTTCAAATCGGAGGAGGAAAGGTTAATTTGACGTGTCCAATCTCTCGTTTGATCATGAAAGTTCCTTTGAGGAACAAGATCTGTGGTCACACATACGACAAATCGTCCCTTGCTAATTACAACTCGTCGGATTGTCCCGAATGTGGAAAACCATTCCAAAAATCAGATCTGGTTGAAGATTCCCTAATGAAAATCAGATTGACATGTTACCAGCGCGACCAAAAGTTACAGGAATTGAGAAAGTCTGCTTTGGATGACGAAGCAGACAGATTATAAGCTATTACGAATTAATGACACTCCAATCGCCCAGTCTTGTAAGAATCTCCATCACGTCCTTTTTCGCCAAGTTCATCTCTGTACAGATCATGTCGAAATCGTTACATCTCTTCAGTAATCGCGACAATGTCACCTCTTGTTTGCGTCGTAGTCTATCAGACTTCAAATCAGACAAATCAACAAACTTATCGGCACTCTCTTGGACCTCTAATCCGGCCTCTTCTTCCTCAAAATCGTTGCTCAGTCTTTGTAAACTGGTCTTGGTCACAGGTAGCACAGATATATTATAAGTGCTGGCTCTATGATGATAGGCAGTATTATAGTTGGAATAGCTGGTTCCTATGTCAATAGTATTGGAGAGCTTATTGGAAACAGGATAGGTTCGCACTCGGTAAATGATTCCTCTTAGAACTCCAAACGAGATAAATCTTCGAACATCAATATGGGTCAATAACTTGCTATTTTCTGAATACCATTGTTTCAAAGTCATATTCTGGTTCATACACCGATACAATTGAAACAAGGTTGCTTTCGAGGGAAGTGGAACCCTTACTGACTTGGGATTGGATTTTTGGTTCTGATATGAGTTCACCCTTGGAGAGTAAGAAGGCTGGCTATCCTGGGTCGGTGGGGGTCTTTCAGCACCTAGGGATGAGGAATGTACACTATTTGCATCTGTGTCTGAATTGGATGCCGATGTACGGCTTCGTTGCAAGGGCAGATTCGAAAATGTTCCCGTTGAAGAAATGACGTAAGCTTGGCATTCAGAGGCCATGAACGGGTCTCGAAGGAAGTTCGAGATTTGAGACGTTGGAGCATAACAGTTTGAAAACTGGAAGATGTCCAAGATTGTGACGGACTTGAAATATATGAGATGCTGAATACACTGTTTGGTGAGTTCGAAGTCTGCGTCTGTTAAGACACTAATTTTCTTGACTGAATTGATTCCGTTGATAAAGGGCAGAATTTTGACCATTGTAGGATCCCAAAGAGGATCCACCATTGATTCCAGTTTCACTGTAGCAATTGGAACATCGTAAGTGTTCACTTCAGGAGGCGGAGCCAGAATTGGGAACAGTTTTATATCCACAGAATTGGCCGCGTCTATAGGAATCAAGCATTCGGAGTAGTTATTCAAATCCTGATATATTTGTTGCACCAAGCTTTCTATCGAAGAGAGTATGGGTTCGCTTGTTCCTGATAATCCAGGAGTTTGTTGTGAGACTGTCACAGTGTCTTCGTCCTGGACAGTTTTGATATAGTTTGAATTCTTTGACCATGTCTTCGGCTCGATTTCGTTCAAAGGTTTGAAAAATACCTCGGAATTCTTGTCGGCCTTCGAAAGTAATTGCGACTGTTCCTCTAGCGCACGAAACATTCGCCCCAGTCTTTTGACGTGGCCTTCATATGGAGTGGTATCGTCCTCATATTTGAAAACAAAGCATAAGTTGAAATTGAACGAGTTTCTGGCATAATGAGTCGAATATATATTCACCGGAAAGCCTACCACACGATAACTGCCAATTTTGAAGGTAACCAACTTGTTACACAAAGCCGGTTTAGGAATCACATAGTTCTTGATAGAGTCGAAGTCAAACAATGGTGTAGTCAATGAAGACGAGTCCTTGGACTTATCAGACGGCACTATAGACCCACTTGGTACCTGACAAACAACCTTTGTTCCCTCCGTAGGATGGAACACGGCATAGAACATTGAGATGATGGGGGTAAACCCATCAGTAGACATGAGTATAAAAAATAATTAGCAAATAATAGTCAAATTAAAGTTATAATAATGGCTCCAATCACTTCTTTTATCAAACTCACATCGCAGGCCGTAATACCTGTGAAAACCTATGTTAATAGAAGAGAGATCGAAAAGAACATAAGTGAACTTTCATTGACCCAAACACGAGTCAATCTGTCGAAAGTGGTACGAATTACATTATCTAATAAGGATCTCCGACATTTATACGAAGAAATCAAGTCCAAATTGGTGCCTGTTCTACTTGAATATCCAATGGATCATATAATGTCAATTTCAACTACTACAAAGGCCGGAAAATTGCATATACCCTTCATTACTGACACATGGAAATGTTATCTCGAAATCACTATAGAAGAAATTACTGAGCTGCGACAAGTTCTGAGGTTCCCTGAATTGCTAGGAATGGCCAAGTCGTGGCTCTTGGTGAAAGACTTTGTATTCAAGCCTTCAGAGTCCTCAGATCCTGTGTTCGACCTTGAAGAAGAGCAGGACTTGAAGAACACACAAGT
The DNA here is from genome assembly GCA_030568015.1 of Ogataea dorogensis. Taxonomy (NCBI): domain Eukaryota; kingdom Fungi; phylum Ascomycota; class Pichiomycetes; order Pichiales; family Pichiaceae; genus Ogataea; species Ogataea dorogensis. The sequence goes on along the minus strand of JAJLTE010000002.1, from coordinate 849,354 downwards.
CAAATACAGAAACCCGCAGATCCTTCCCATCGCTCTCCATGTTCACGTCTACTCTGCCTCCAAATAATCACAATAAGCACGCTTTTAGTTTTTACCAATACAAATAGAAATATAGTCCTGTCCACTTAGGCGGTCTGCTTCTCAGGCTCGGCCCATTCTTGCTCAGTAACATGCATGTTTTGAACATCCTCGGCCAAGTCATCATCGTAGATTTCACCGTCGGTAGCTTTGAAGCTCAAGGTTGGCTTGACCTGGGCAGTCTCGTAAGTCCAAGAAGCAAGAGCGTTCTCACAGTCGATAATAATCTGCTTAGAAGCTTCATATCCATCGTAAGATGGTCTGGTTTCACCAGGAGTAACTGGAGAGTCGTCCAGCAACTCCAAGAGAGCCTTACCGTATCCGGCAATAAGAGCCAATTTCTCAGAGTGCTCTCTGATGGAGTCGAAGTGGTAAGCAAAAGAAGCCTTCAACTTCTCTCTGGTGATGTTAGAAAGTTGAGCCTCGGCAACAAGCGACTCGGCCTCAGCTCTGACCAATTCTTGCTCAAGAATCACAATCTTTGGAGATTGAGGGTCCTTGTACTTGAGGTAAGCAATTTGGTCAGTGATTTTTTGTTTCCGGTCTCTGGATGGTTGAACAGAACCCTCAATGTCTCTGATACCCTTAAGAGTGATTCTATATTGGTCGTATCTGTCAATGAATTGGTCGTCCAGCTCACCGATTTCGTAGATAAGAACACCCAATTTGTCGGTGATGTCACTGACGTCGTCCTCGTTGTCGGCACCCCATAGAGACAATTGCTTGGCGGCAGACTTTCTTTCCTTGGAAGACAACTCGATGGCTCTCATGACGTTCTTCTCCATCTTAACCAATTGAGCAAGCTTCTTGGCGAGGTCTGGGCCAAAGGAGCCAGCAGCGGATCTTCTGATGGTGTTAGTGATTGAACCCTTTCCGAAGAATCTGTTGGCCTTGGTAGAAGATGGCGGAACTGGGATTGGATTTTGCAAGTCAGAGGCGGTTGGAGCCCTGCTTGATCTAAGAGAGTAGGTTCTGTGCATGTTGACGAATACTTTAGATAAACTGCTTTTTTTTCGTCTGGTGAAATTTGTCTCCTTAAATAGCTGGACACATTGCCGTTCTGGGAATTTCAGAAATTGCAGACAGTTGCTAAAAAATGCGTTCCCAAATAGCGAAAAACCGTGTTTTTTTAGGCATTCAAAACGCCTTCTGGATCAAATTACTACAATGACCATTTGGGTTTACCTTTAAGGTTTATACGTACTCAAATAATCTCCATCTCGACACTTTCGAGTGAATTGTCCTGTTGCTCCCATCACTTTTTAGCATTAATACACGACCTTCTAAAGGGGCTTGGAAACAGGTTTAGCACTCTAACGTAGAGACCATAGGCCTTGTCTGTTCGTTTATGAGTGATCGATCCTGGTTAGTACTGTGTGAAGTTTAGGGATAGTCAATCCCAAGCTTTTCAGCTCGAGGTCTTGACGTTTTGGCCGAATCACAATTTTTCCCAATGCGGAAATTTTAGTTCGACTAAACAGGAAGAAAAGTGGTAGGAGCTTGGAAGTGGGAAACAGAATAAGAAAATGGCAAGTTTGCGGGCGTGGATCTGAGAAGGGTCAACTGCGCATCGAACGGTTATAAAGTTAGAAATTATTGATTGAGCAGACAGACATTTCCTTTTTCGATACACACATGAGATCAACAGGCTTGTAAATGGGGGACATATTAATGCATGCTAACAAGGCTTCAATTAATGCCCTCATGGTTTACACCATATCCTAAAATGGAAATAATAAAGATAGCAAAAACTACAATGCTACAAGACAAATCTGCGACATTAAGCATGGTTCCTTGATGACTCTTCAGTAAACCAGTGCCAACTACAAAGGATCCACTCCTAGTCTAATTTGTAGCAACTCTGTTATAATTATTAAAGTGTGATTATAAATATTTTAGGAACTAAATTTTTCCAAAGTGATTATTTCCTCATGAGCTCGAAATGGATAAACATTCTTAATAGACGGCCACTCTTATCCAATATGGTCACATCAGGAGTAAGTTTTGATTAGTTATGGCTCTAACTTTAGATTCTGTTTGGGGCTGGTGACTGCTTAGCGCAAGTTGCTCTTCCTCAAAGTCAGGAGTATGATTCCCTAAGAACATTCCGAGCAATTGCATATGGAACCTGTGTTTTTGGCCCAATTGGTAACAGACTGTACAAATTCATAGACAAGATCAGATTCCCATACCAATGGAGACCAAAAAAGGTGCTTGATCTGGCTACTAAAGTGTCATTTGATCAACTGGTTTGGGCCCCAATTGGAATTCCTCTCTATTATACATGTATCACAATCATGGAAGGATACGGTATTCCTGAGGTTAAGGCAAAACTACATGAAACATATTGGGATACTTTAATCAACAACTGGAAAATCTGGCCATTATTCCAAGCTTTTAACTTTTGGTTGATTCCCGTGAGTCAACGACTATTGGCAGTCAATGTTCTCAGCATTTTATGGAACTGCTATTTGAGTTACACAAATCAAAAGACAAATGCTGTTGTTGAAAATCATGATTAAAAGGACTCACAAGCCTTCGAGCTACCACAACAAGAGAAATTGTCGTGTGGCTTAGAATGACCTGAACTAATTACGTATTTATTGACTGCGCCACACAATGGTCTAAAATGTGGCGAGTGAACGAATTGTTTTCTTTTTCCCTCCCGTAACAAAGAGTGATTGGTTTCAAATAATTGTAGCAAAAGCATCAATATTGATCATCACTTGCGCCGCGGCGACCAAACTTTGCATCTACTGCGACAATTGTTCCATTGAGCGAGACCATATCGCATTACTTCCACCTTCAGACTGAAAACAACGTATTATTCCAGCTGGTGCAATCGCAAACGAAACATATTTCAAAATGATGAAAGGATTCAAGCAACGCTTTAGATCCAAAACTGGGTCTGGAAAGGGAGAGAAGAAGAAGGACAAAAAAGACGAATCAACTAAGAAGTTAGACAAACAAAAGTCTAATAGTTCATTTCCAAGTACTGGCTCATCGGGCTCAGTTCCGGTCAAGAGGTCACCGTCCGGGTCTTCGGATCAGTTATCCGTGAATTCGGGAATCGAGAACTCATCTACTGCCTCGCCTTCTTCGAATTCTTCCGTCAAGTCGAGTTCGCAATCCCAAGCTCCGCAAATCCAAGCCCCTGCCCCAGTGGCAGCCTCCGCCAGAAACGATGATCTTTTACCAGCAGATCTGGAAATAAGCAAATTGCATGCTGCTCATCACTCGGTGGCGTTCGACAAGATTCCAAAGGACGAACTCGAATTGAAACCAAGAACTCCACAAAGACATTCTTCTTCAAGGTTTGAACCTACCGCTGAGCATCAACCATTTGAGAAATTGGCTAGTTTTGATGAAGTGGACCCTGATTACCATGTTGAGTTGTTCATACAGAAAGTTGACCAATGTAAGATCATGTTTGACTTCTATGATCCTTCGTCAGATATCCAGGGCAAAGAATTGAAAAGAATCACATTACACGAACTTACCTATTTTATCAGCACCACCAGAATGACCTTCACCCCAGAAATGTATGAGCACGTTGTTGAGATGTTCAAACTGAACGTCTTCAGACCGATTCCGCCCCCAGTGAATCCAATCGGAGAAATTTACGATCCGGACGAGGATGAGCCTGTTTATGAACTTGCTTGGCCTCACATGCAAATGGTTTACGAGTTTTTCCTCAGATTTGTTGAGAGTCCCGACTTCAACAACTCCGTTGCTAAGCCATTCATAGACCATCAATTTGTTCTCACATTGTTGGATCTGTTTGACAGTGAAGACAACAGAGAAAGAGATTGCCTCAAGACAACACTTCACAGAATTTACGGAAAGTTCCTAAGCCTGAGATCCTTCATTAGAAAGTCCATCAGTAACATCTTCTTGGTATTTGTTTACGAAACAGGAAGATTCAATGGAATTTCAGAGCTTCTCGAAATCTTGGGATCCATTATCAACGGATTCGCACTTCCTCTCAAGGAGGAACACAAAGTGTTCTTGATTAGAGTTTTGATACCTATGCACAAGCCTAGGTGTTTGTCCCTATACCATCCACAGTTGGCTTACTGTATCCTTCAATTTTTAGAGAAAGATCTGTCCTTAACAGAGGAGGTGATCATGGGGCTTTTACGCTACTGGCCAAAAATAAACTCTCCAAAGGAACTCATGTTCTTGAATGAGATTGAGGATATCTTTGAAATCATCGACTCTCAAGAATTCCAAAGAATCGAGATTCCTTTATTCGCACAGCTATCGAAATGCATATCGTCACCACATTTCCAAGTTAGTGAAAAGGTTTTGTGCTATTTCAATAACGAGTATTTCGTGTCTTTGATCACAGAAAATGCTGAGAACATTTTGCCAATAATCTTCCCAGCCTTATTTGACTTGGCACAACCAGAGTTGGATGCTATCGAGCAACAGCAGCAACAACCGTCCAACGACTTCAATTATGACGAGCCGAATAATTGGAACCGCACAATCTCCTCTTTGGCTTACAATGCTCTCAAGATTTTCATGGATACGAATCCTATTGTTTATGATAGATGCTGCATTTTATATGAGGAACAAACCAGAGAGGAAAAAAGTCAAAAGGAGCTCAGATCGCAGCATTGGAAGAAATTAGAGACCTATGTGGAAAGATTGAAATTAGGAGAAGACGAAGGACTGGAAAGCGTTCAGATCAAGTGAATCAATTAATATTTATTACCCCAGGTTCATGTATTAGTCTTATATTCTCTCAAGATGACAGGCACAGAGGATGGGGGCAGGGCTCCCAGCTCGGTGATAACCTTTTGGATGTACTCTGGAGGTGTCAAATCGTACAGAACGTTGAGGATATTAAGAGTTTTCAACTCTTTCCAGTTGCTGAGTTGAGGAGCTTCATTTTCGCTCAGTTGAGACTCCTTTTTATCTTTCTTGCTGCTCTGTTGCTGTGGTTTCTTTGACTCTTTGTTTTCGAGTGACTGGAGGAATTGGTTGAGATTTGAGCCTATTTTCACAAACGGCTTGGTATTGACAACGTCCTCAGAGTCTCCGAGCTCGTTCAATGTGACTGAATCCAATTGAACCTTATCACTAAATTTGATGGACTCGCAACAAACCAGAACAGGGATATTTTTGTTCTTGGAAGCCATGGCTATCATTGCTGTACCCACACGTGAGTACAATCTTCCATTGGCTAACATGGAGTGTGCTCCCAAGAAACAGAAGTCAATGTCTGATCTTTCTAAGATACTGGACAAGGAATTGATGAGATTGTAATGGCATTTGATGTTTGGAATGGCAGACAATTCTGTTGCCAATTTTTTTCCTTCAAACAGAGGTTTGGAGTCGATGATATAGATTTCAAACGATTTCTGTTCCTCCACGGCACAATATTTGAACAGTTTCTTGAGAACCTCGGAATGACCGTATGTCAACAGTTTAGAGCCGTTTTGTATATGGGTCGATGCAAATTGAGTAATCACTTTATCAGAATAGAGGATTTTTTCTTGCACAAACAAGTCGATCTCGTCGATCAGCTGTGCTTTAGCGATCTCGTCGCTCATATCGATTGGAATAATGGAGATCCGCTGTTTGAGCCATCTAATGGCGTTTCCCATAGAGATGCTCAATGGTCTTCCTGTTTTCAGGTACTCGATCTGATGAGATAGATGAGACGTGAGATTTCTTTGTAAAGAGGTATTATCTGGAGTTTGGTAAGACCCAATCACATCTTTGAACGCCTCCAGCATTGCCTGACATCTAGCAGTCGAGCCAACGATCTTGTAGGTAGACATTTTCAATGTCAAGGCGAAGATCTTTGGATGGACAATATTGGCGATCTGAGGCGACGCAGAGATCCGTTGCTCTCTGGTTTCCAGATGTCCGAACATCGTGGGCACTTTATGATCAGACTCAATGATTTTGGCTGAGTTGAGTTGTTTTTTGATATGGCTGGCTGTTGGAGGTTTACCATTGGAGTCCTTTGTTTTCACAACATTTTCGGATCCAGAAGAGGGGCCTTTGGCTGCAGCACGCTTTGCTGCCTTCTCTTTCTTCTTGAGCTCCTTGAGCTCTTTGTTGGAGAGCTGATTTTCTGCTGACGTTGGGGCGGTGGCCGGTTCAGACATGACAAGGAAGATTTGGTGAGTAAAAATTTTAGAGTCGATCGACGCGGAGCACCTCAAACAGACAAGATGAATCTGGCCAAATTACCTGTGGAAACGACGATAAAATCGACCGAGTAACCAAAGATGCACTGCAGTATGTATCAGAAGTTTTCTAAGCTCCAGATTGCTTCAAATCAGTAGCCATTCACCTTCTCCTTGTCAGATCGACGCATTATGAAAAATTTTCGTCAAGGCAAATAAATTCTAGTTATATTCCATCATGGCACCAGCAATTAGTGAAGATGAGGCTGAAAAGAACGTCCAAATGTGGAAGGTCAAGAAGCTGATCAAGTCTTTGGAAAAAGCCAGAGGTAACGGTACCTCTATGATCTCTTTGATCATTCCTCCAAGAGGTCAAATTCCAATGATCCAGAAGATGTTAACCGAAGAATATGGAACAGCATCCAACATCAAATCGCGTGTTAACAGACTTTCTGTCTTGTCTGCCATTACCTCTACACAACAGAAGTTGAAGTTGTACAACGCTGTGCCTCCAAACGGATTGGTTGTCTACTGTGGAGAAGTTCTTACTGAACAAGGTAAGGAGAAGAAGTTGACTATTGGTTTCGAGCCTTTCAAGCCAATCAACACCTCGCTGTACTTGTGTGACAACAAGTTCCACACTGAGGCTCTTTCTGAGCTTCTGGAGAGTGACGATAAGTTTGGATTCATCGTGATGGATGGTAATGGCGCGTTGTTTGGTACACTTTCTGGAAACACCCGAGAAGTCCTGCATAAGTTCACAGTGGACTTGCCAAAGAAGCACGGAAGAGGTGGACAATCTGCATTGCGTTTTTCCAGATTGAGAGACGAAAAAAGACACAATTACGTTAGAAAGGTGGCCGAGGTGGCTGTTCAGAACTTCATCTCTGGTGACAAGGTCACTGTGGCAGGATTGATTCTTGCAGGAAGTGCCGACTTCAAGACCGAATTGAGTAGATCCGACATGTTTGATGGTAGATTGCAAGCTAAGATCCTCAAGCTGGTTGATATCTCTTATGGAGGAGAAAACGGATTTAATCAAGCTATCGAGCTTTCTGCAGAGACTCTGTCCAATGTCAAGTTTGTGCAAGAGAAGAAGCTGATCACAAGCTATTTCGATGAAATCTCGCAAGACACAGGTAAATTCTGTTATGGAATTGACGATACCTTGAAAGCTTTGGATTTGGGAGCTTGTGAGATTGTCATTGTCTATGAAGGATTGGACACCGTTAGATACACTCTGAAGGACTCAGAGGGTAACGAGGTCATTGCACATGCTTCTCCAACCCAGGAGGATAAATCTTACATGCTGGACAAGACCACTGGCCAGGAAATGGAGATTGTCGACGAGATGCCTTTCTTGGAATGGTTGGCTGAAAACTACAAGAATTACGGTGCTACGCTTGAATTTGTCACCGATAGATCGTCCGAGGGAGCGCAATTCGTGAAAGGGTTTGGTGGAATAGGTGCTATGCTTAGATACAAGGTCAATTTCGAGCAGCTTATTTCTGACGACGAGGACGAATTTTATAGTGACTAATCTATTACTTTTTTCTCTTGAGAACCTGTAGAGCATCTTTGTGGTCGTATCCCAAGATATTCCCTTGAGCTCCTTTCGAGAGCAATTCTGCAAGGTTGGTCAATCCGCCAGCAATGTACGATCTTCTTCCGCCCTTTCTAAGCGGCTGTGTCAAGAGATGTTTCAACTGTGCTCTGTATGCTTTTGTGTCCTGTTTCGAAAGTTGTTTACCTTCTTTACGCTTTCTGTCTCTTTTCAGGAAATCATCTTCTTGCAAGTCGTCTAAGTCCTCAATTCCAAGCTCATCTGCAGCTTTTTCAATCCAGGACTTCTCCTTATTCACTGTCTGATTGCTTATTTCTGATTGAGCCAATTTGGCACTAACATCCAGTCTCTCGCGCAATTGATCCAAGATTTCCATTTCTAGCGGAAGCGTTCTTAGATCGTCAACTTCTTTCTTGGCCACGGTCTTTCGTAGCTGTCTGAGCGGGCCGGAAGCCTCGTTTGGCGAACACAAGATAATCGAGACTCCTTCGCACCCAGCACGTGCAGTTCTTCCAGAACGATGGATGTAAGTATCTGCAGTCCGTGGAAGATGATAATGGACCACATGGTCGATTCCTGGGATATCCAATCCTCTGGCTGCCACGTCGGAAGCAATAAGCACAGAAGATTTTTTCTCCTTAGTAGCACGCTCAGAGTTGGCTTTGAATCGCTCCAATGACCGCAAACGTTGTTTTTGGACCATCGACGAGTGCAAAGACACTGTAGGAACACCCAAGTTGTTCAACATTGGAGCAAGCCGCTTCACAGAATCGATAGAATTGGCAAACACCAAAGTCACTCCTGGGAACAGAACTAGGAAATAATAAAGCATCAAATCCCTTTCCTGCGCTCCACAAGGAATCATGGCCTCAGTAATACGATTAGCGACCATCTCTGTTGGATTAACGTCGACAAATTCTGGCTTGGACCGGAATTTCAACTGTTTCGATAAGAGTCTCACCACCTCTTCTTCAGAGTCGGCTCCTTTCTTCTGGGTCCGAGAAAGCTTTCCAAACAGATCCTGGGAAAATGTTGCAGAAAACACAAGAGATTGCCATTTGCGGTTCATTGTCTTGGGCCGATGACTGTATAAAATATCTTGAATCTTTCCAAGCTCTTCGAAATGACCATCTTGCAATAATCTATCAGCCTCATCAAAAACCAACACATCAGTGGCTCCCAATAAGACAGCAGTTTCTGTTCTCTTTTCCAAAAGCTCCAAAAACCGTCCAGGAGTAGCAATAATCACTCTTGGTTTATATCCTAATAAACGTTCCTGTTTTTGAATAGAGAGTCCTCCTGTCAAGGTAACAACAGCATTATCGGGAAATGCGGTATATTTGAAAAGCAGTTGTAGATGTTTCATGACTTGATTAGCCAATTCTCTTGTAGGAGTAAAAATTATACCATTTGGATGATCTTTCTTGCCTGATAGGGCCTTTTCAAGAATAGGGATTCCATATGCCAGAGTTTTACCAGAACCTGTGATGGCCTTTCCGATGACATCTTTTTCATCCATAGCAAGTGGAATAGTTGCTTTCTGGATTGCTGTTGGCTGTTCAAAGCCCAATTTTTGCAACCCTTGTAGGGTCTGAGAAGCAAGAGAAAGTGAGGCCCATTCAGGTAATTCAGGGTCCTCTGGAAGTTCTTCTTTGAGCGAACTGAACACGTTGAATGTAAGTTCTGAGTCACGATCAGACAAATTCTCGCTTTTGGACTCTTCTTCGGGATCGTCCTTAGACTCGACTTCAGATTCAACCTCAGATTCAACTTCAGCTTCAACTTCAGATTCAACTTCAGATTCAACTTCATGTTCAACCTCTTCGGGATCCTGAGCTGCTTCTTCTGCCTGTTTATCATTCTTCACAACAAACTCCACCCTTCCATCGACTGTCTTCACATTCACACCCTCGATCTCCTCCAGTCCATAGAATCCCTCGTAATCATCTAAAGTGTCTGGAATAGTCACTGGCTTCCATCTCAGTTGATCGCTAGCAACCGAATGAACTTTCTGTTCTTCAGGAAGCGTTCTGTCAACCTTTTGGCGCTTGTGACGCAGCTTCTGAGACTTCTTTCGCTTTAAAATGAGTTTCTGAGCAGCACTAACCATAGATCCACAGCCAAAAAAATAATTTCAAAAAATATTTCACTCTAAAATTTTCAGTTCAAATGTCACTACGAAATAAGAAGAAAGGACTTTTGGCCGGAAACCGGATCGCAAAACCCATCACTCTCAAACCATTAAGAGCAAGACAGCTGATACGACGGTTCCATATTTTGATGAAAAACAAGACCCAATTGACTAATAGATTACAGGAACTGTACAATTGTAAGATAGATGATGATCCGGTGGAATATATCAGGAAGAATCACCCGAAACAGACGAAGAACTACGATGTTGCGAAGAAGACAGTTTTAGAAACCCTGGCGGTCAATAAAACTCCCTCAGTGGACATAATCAATGCAAATTCGTTATCATTAGAACAAATCGTGATGGAGCTGGGGAAGATCGATGGGGAAGTAGAGAAACGTGGAGGACTCGAAGTATATCAAGCAGCATCAACACAAGGTCAAAGTTCCCAAAGAGGAGGCGATTCCTCAAAAAAATTAGTCGAATGGCTTAAAGAACTGAAATATAATAAGCCCAACGCAAGCGCTCTAGAAATTGGCAGTTTGAGCTCAAAGAACCTCATTTCAACATCTGGATTACTTTCTGAAGTGGTGCGCATCGATTTGCATTCGCAAGAACCAGAAATCCTCGAACAAGACTTCATGCAACGTCCTCTTCCCAAAACATTGAACGACAGATTCGATCTCATTTCATGCTCTCTAGTAGTGAATTTCGTTCCAGACGCAAAACTAAGAGGTGATATGTTGCTCCGAATTACACAATTCCTCAAACCCGTGGAAACAAATCCATATTTGTTCTTTGTGCTACCATTGCCATGTATCACAAATTCTCGGTATTTTGATAACGCCAGACTTTCCAAAATCATGTCTAGTCTTGGTTTTGAGTGCATCAAGCACCATGAATCCCATAAATTGGCATATTATCTTTATCGTTGGATCAGAAACCCGGATTCCACAAGCTTTCCAAAGCAGGAACTCCATAAGGGAGCCAAACGAAACAACTTCTGTATTATTATGCGCTAAACCAATAGAGACACAAATCGCTAAACGAATGGCCCCACGGCTGCGATGAACTGGATTGTAATTTATGCGTAGTGACAGCAATACTTGGTACCTTGCGTTTTGGCTTTTGCACAGCCTTCTTCTTGATAACAATAAACCCGTCATCAGTACTAGGAGACATGTTGTGTGCGATTTTGGCGCATTCTGGGTACTTATCATGGTACTCGTCATCTGTGTACTTATTGATGTAGATTGAGACATCATTAGTGAGAATCCAAATAGGATGTATGCTGAAAATGGATTCTAGTAAGCTAATTGGAGAATGAGGCATGAAGAACAAGATGGAGTCCATCTCTTCATGCACAAAGGTTTCTTCAATAATGAAGTTGCATTCCTTCTCCAAGAAGCGAATATCTTGTTCTGTGAATGCTGGATCGTATAAAGATACCGAAGATATTTCGAACTTTCGGGCCAACAATTGCACATATGCCAACTGAAACAATGCTGGTTCCTCTTGAATTGGAGAACCCAATGCTAAACAGCGAATATGTGTCCATTTGGGTTGTTTTTGGGATCTCCAGGAGTCCAAAGTGGACACGGTCTCGATGAAGAGTGACCCAGTAGAAAGGAGGTCTATGTGACTGGCGAGTCTTTTCTGAGCCCTCTCATATAAATCTAGTTTGGGTCGTCTGGACGATCGTCCGCTTCTGGAGACGGAGACGAAATCAGAATCTCTCTCCATTCACGGCTTGGCTCGGGGTTTGAGGTTTTGTGAAAAATATATTTCCTGATCGAGGCGGCACGGGCGAGATCGGTTTTTCCATTTTGGGACATTTTGATAAGTAGCCGGGAAGAGGAGATTGCAAGATAAATAGCTTAGGGTCCGCATTCTGGATACTCAAGATGATTTGTGAAGATTACTTGACTGGAGCCCACTCTATGGATGTTCCACAGGAGACTTTGGACAGGGAAGTTCAAGTTATTCTTGATAAGATCCAGAGTAAACCAGGATTTGATCCTAACCAGGTTTTCGATCCCGAAAAGCATCTTGCATGGAAAGACGAGTTCTTTGAGGAGACCAAGACATTCAGTTTAGGAGATTTGGGAATCCATAAAACTCATACCAAACCAATCAATGATTTTGGTGCTACATATCCATTCCCCTTATTGACCGAGGAAGCCATTGATATCATGAAATGGGAGGCATTTCAACCAAGGGTGGTGAAGAAATATGGTAGATTAACCAACCCAGACTTCAGTTTGAAGACCAATAGACACGATTTCCACATTGCTGGATATCCAGAAGAAGGACATGCTCCTTTCACCAAATCTGTTTACGAGCATCCAAGACTCAATGAGATCTTTTCTAAGTTGATTGGAATGGAGGTCATACCAACATACGGTTATGATGTAAATCATGTGAATGTCGCTCTTGCAGACTCTGATGTTCCTTTGGATGCTCCATTGTATCCTGAGCCTAAAAAAGATGAAAATGGCAAGGTGATCTTCAAAGCCGAGGAAGTCGGCTCCATTTTGGGACAGCATTATGATTCTACCTCAATTGCCTGTGTCATCATGTGGGAATGTCCAAAAGATAAAGGTGGAGAAACTGTGATCATGACAGGAGACGAAAGTCCGTTAGTGATTCCAAATATTGCTCGTCCTGGTTATTGTACCTTGTTACAAGCTCGGGTCATTAGACATATTGCTACCAAGCCAAATTCCAACTCCAATAGAATTGCAACCGTGGCTGGATATTACCCTGCAGCTCCTGTGTTGGACAATAGTTGTTTAACCAGTGTTCGTCCTAGTATCCTACCTCGTTCTGTTCATGATCAATTCTACACCGAATGGTTCGACTTTAGATTCCAGAGACTCGAAAAGGTGCTGGCGGACAAGCGTCAAAAACTGTGGGACGCATACCACCGTGGAGAGACCTTTGATCAAAAAGATGTAATTGAGTTCAGCAAGGAATGTGAACAATACCTGGTCGATAGTTGGAGAGAGATGGAATCTGCTAATAACGATAGTTATCCTCCTCCGCTTTTTTCCAAGCCATATTCAGAACTAAACTTCGATGTTAAACAAAATAAGTACGTGTGATAAAATAAGCTAATTTCCTTATCTTGTTTGCTTTTCTAATGTCGATTAGACCTGCCACTCATGCTGGATCCTGGTACTCGGGTTCTGCAGTCAGACTTGAATCCCAATTGGACACTTGGCTGTCGCGTGCTGCTGGACCCAACACAGGCTCTCGACTTTTGATCGGTCCCCATGCTGGATATACCTATGCTGGGGAAACTCTTGCACAAACCTATAAAGCTCTTGATACCACGGGAATTAAACGGGTGTTTATTATGGGCCCTTCCCATCATATCTATTACAAACATTGTGTTATGACTAGTGGTTATGATCACTATGAGACCCCTCTAGGCAATATTCCTGTGGATCAGCAGATCATTAGAGAATTGGTTGCTAAAGATTCAAAAATGTTTAGAATCATGTCTTCCAGTGCCGATGAAGATGAACACAGCTTTGAGATGCATATGCCGTTCCTCTACAAGGTCTGTAAAGAGACTAATGTTGAGATTCCCAAGATTGTGCCAATTATGGTGAGTGCTACAGATGAGAAGTTTGAGCGTCAATTGACCGAGTATTTGAACCCATATTTCACAGATCCACAGAATGCTTTTGTCATCAGCACTGATTTCTGTCATTGGGGTTCTAGATTCGGATACACTCAATATACTGCTTCAGGTAAATTGTCCGATCTACAAGACGCCAGATACATCAAACAGCGTCCAGATGCATTTCCGATCTACAAAAGCATTGAGTTTCTGGACAAGGAGGCCATGCGTGTTGCCTCCAAGACCTCTTATACTGCTTTCAGAGACTATTTAGAAACAACTGAAAATACAATCTGTGGAGCCAAGCCATTGAGTGTTTTACTTCTGTTGATGGAACAGAACTCCGCTGGAAGTTTCAAATGGCTTGGATATACCCAAAGTGGATCCGTGACGTCGGTCCATGATAGCAGTGTGAGTTATGCTAGTGCATATGTTTGAACGATTTTTTTGCTAAATATTTATTAATTTTGTTTATGGTTGAGGAAGGAGAAATAGTTAAGGGACGGGTACGAAGTATCAAGAACTTTGGAGCGTTTATATCATTGCCACGATCTAAAGATGGATTATGTCATATTTCCGAGATTTCTAATCGTCGAATCGAGTCTCCTGGTGAAGTGTTAAAGATGGGCCAAGATGTATATGTAAAGGTGATTCGGGTACAAGCAGATGGGAAGATCTCCTTAAGCATGCAAAACATCAATCAAGAGACTGGATCAGAACAGAATTTATTTGAGCAGGAGGCTCCACGAGGTCAAAAACGGAAGCCTCCAGCAGATCTTTGGGAAATGACGCAATTAAACCATGTTTTTGGAGCCAAGAAGATCGCCCTGATTAGTAACGATAATGAAGATCCATATGCCGAGGTGGATGAAGTGGAATCTGACAAGAGTGAGGACGAGCTTGAGATCGAGCTTGCAAATAAACTGCCTCCTTTTCTGAAAAATCAAGATTTTAAACAGAGTCTCAATGAGACTGCGCTTACAGTGACCAAGAATCCAGAAGGATCGATGAGTAGAGTTGCACAATATGGTTCAAAGTTTATGAGCGAGGCAAAACGGAATAAATTAGAGAAAAAACGAGAAGAAGAACGATTAGAGAGACAAGAACAGAGAAAGAGTTTGAATGGAGATCCATTACTGGATATGATGCCCAAATTGGCCGAATCGACAGCAAAACAATCTGCGTATGAACAATGGAAACGACAGTCTCAAACTCAATCGTATGGAATTCGATCCAATATGAGTATTAAAGACCAAAAAGAATCTTTACCTGTTTATCAGAAACGAGATCAATTGCTCCAATTGGTGGAAAAACACGATTTCTTGGTGGTTGTGGGAGAAACAGGATCGGGAAAAACCACTCAGATTACTCAATATCTCATGGAGGAAGGATATGGATCCAAGGGAGTCATTGCTTGTACCCAACCTAGAAGAGTGGCAGCTACCAGTGTTGCCAAAAGAGTTGCACAAGAAGTGGGCTGTAAAGTTGGAGATCAGGTTGGATATACAATTAGATTTGAAGACTGCACAAGTCCAAAAACCGTCATCAAATATATGACAGATGGTATGTTACAACGAGAAGCTTTGGTGGATGCGAATCTGATGAAATACTCAGTTATTATGTTAGACGAGGCCCATGAACGGACCATAGCCACAGATATTCTATTTGCATTGTTGAGAGAAGCAGTGATTCGACGCAAGGGAGGACTCAAGCTCATTGTCACGTCTGCCACTCTGGATTCGGACAAGTTCTCCAAATATTTTGAACAATGTCCAGTCTTCCACATAGAAGGACGGACTTTCCCGGTCAAGATATTCTATACCAAAGAGCCTGAACTAGACTACATTGAATCATGTATCGACACAGTGATGGAAGTTCACACAAATAATCCTCCGGGGGACATTCTGGTGTTTTTGACCGGAAAAGAGGAAATTGATACCTGTTGCGAAACATTAGTGGAAAAGATCAGTATACTTCGAGATAGTACTCCATCTGTTGGTGAACTGATTGTTCTGCCGATTTATTCTGCAATGCCTTCAGAGATGCAGAGTCTGATCTTTGAGCCCACACCTCCCGGTAGCCGCAAAGTTGTTCTTGCTACCAATATTGCCGAGACTTCGGTCACCATTGACGGCATCTATTATGTGATCGATCCTGGATTTGTGAAGGTGAATGCGTACGACCCAAAGCTGGCAATGGACTCCTTGATTGTGCAGCCCATCTCGCGTGCTCAAGCTGATCAGAGATCGGGAAGAGCTGGAAGAACGGGGCCCGGTGTCTGTTACAGATTGTACACGAAAAACGCATATTTGAACGAGATGCCAGCCAATACGGTTCCGGAAATCCAGCGTCAGAACCTGTCCTATACCGTGTTAATGCTCAAGGCGATGGGAATCGATGATGTTCTCGGATTCAACTTTATGGATCGGCCTAAACAGGAATTGATTCTCACTGCTTTAGAAGAATTGTATATTCTAGACGCATTGGACGAGAACGGGTATTTGACGAGCTTGGGCAAACAAATGGCATTTTTCCCGATGGAACCACTTCTTTCGAAAACTTTGATCAAATCTATCGAGTTTGGATGCTCGGACGAGGTGATCACCATAATTTCCATGCTTTCTGTGCCCGACATATTTTATCGTCCAAAAGACAAACGGGACTTGGCAGATAAGATGAAAGCACGACTCCATGACTATAATGGAGACCATCTGACAATGCTGAATGTGTATAACAAATGGGCAGACTCAAATTACTCGAGAACATGGACTCAAGACCATTTCATTCACGAAAAGTCGCTTAGAAGAGCACGAGACGTGCGTCGTCAGCTGTTGAAAATCATGGACAATCTCGACAAAAAGGAGCGTCGTGCACAATCTTCGGTTGTGAGTTGCCGTGGAAACACCGACTTGATCCGCAAAGCATTCGTTTCTGGATATTTCAAAAACGCAGCCAAAAGAGCAGCTACTCATGACTCGGAAGAAGGATCGTACCGTACTTTGGTGGAAGAAACTCCTGTTCATATGCATCCATCCTCAGCACTATTCAAGAAACATGGCGTCGATTATGTCATCTATCATACTCTTGTGTTGACCAACAAAGAGTATATGCATTGTATCACCAAGATCGAGCCCAAATGGCTGGTGATGTATGCGCCACGATTCTTCAAGACTGCAGAGCAGGGTCATCTAAGTTCGAAGAAGAAGACCGAGAAGATTCAACCGTTGTTCAATAGGAACGATCCGAAGGAAAATTGGCGTTTAAGTAAAGGAAGACGTTAACTATCTTCCTCTGCTTTTTGTATAATATGACTAGTTTTGTCACTGTAATGCAACGATAATGGTTTATTGAAAAACGAAAAGCCATCCAAATTGGCCAATGCAGCTTTGGATTCTTCCTTTGAGCTTAAAACAATCCAGGCTTGGCCTCTAAACTTGCCTCGATTCGTGCAATTGATGGCTATCACATCACCATAAACTGAGAACAAAAGATACAGTTGTTGTTTCAATTTGGCTGCCGGCAGCTTATCATTGAGATTCTTGACGTAGATGGTGTAACTATTAGCAAGTTTCGGCCGTTTTGCAGGCCGTGAGGGATTCTCTGTTGATCGTTTAGACATTAGTTTTTTTTAATAATTTATTGTTTGTCTATATAAATTTATCTAGTTTGTCTCTCCAATATCTTCAAACCAATCTTCTGGTCTTTCTTTGATAAATTTGGCCATGATTTCCTTACATTTGGAATCATCAAGGTTGACCACCTCGACGTTGTTCTTCTTCAACCAATCCTCGGCTCCAACAAAGTTCTCGTTCTCTCCCATGACCAATCTTGGGATCTTGAATAGCAGAGCAGATCCGCTGCACATCGGACAAGGAGATAATGTAGTATAAAGAGTACATTTAGCATAAACTTCTGCTTTCACTCTACCAGCACTTTCAAGACAAGAGATCTCTCCATGAAGAGTTGGAGATCCCTTCTGTATTCTCATGTTGTGACCACGTCCAATCACTGTACCGTCTTCATGGATCAAACAAGATCCAATAGGGATTCCTCCTTCTTGGTATCCTAAAGATTAGTATGTTTCATGTTTCGTACTCACCTTTTAATGCCTCTTCATATGCTATTTCTAGACCCTTTTTGTCGTCAAACATTTCAAAATCTGCTTTCTTTTTTTTTACCACCATTCTCCTAATGTCTAGACAGCAGACACTCAGAGATGTCTTGGATTCATTTCTGACAGGACAACAACAAGAAGATCAACCCCAAATCATCAATGAATATCTTCAATCGCTCAGAGAGCGAGAAAACAACCCACAAATGATGGAGGCGTTGGTGAGGACGATTTTAGACCCGCATGGGATTATGATGGACCAAGGAGATTCATCAGGCGTCGAGGATGATTTCCTAGATACATTGGATCGTGTGAAATTGTCACAGATCCCAAAGGATAAATGTTGTCCTATTTGTACAAACGAGTTCCACGAGGAAGAGTATCCATTGATTGTGGAGCTACCATGCGATTCTAAACATTATTTTGATTTGGATTGTATTGGACCATGGTTAAAGCTCAATAAAACATGTCCCTTGTGTCGGAAGGACGTGATGACCAAGAAGACGTTGGAATTGTATGATAGTGAAGAGGAACAAGACCTGATGTATGGATGATGTTACGTTATTTATATACAGTTACTCAGATTGGGGTGGCAACTCCTTGGCGTTCAAATGCTGGGCAAAAACAGGATCACGCAGCAATTCCACAACTCTTTGTGCGACCGGCGATTGCACTTCGCCTTCCAATGCGTCCAAAGTAGAAGCCAAGTCCGAGACCTCCTTGGCTCCTCCAGGAAGCTGTTGCATGGTCTCTGCCATTCCCAACGGCTCTTGAACGTACATGTTACATTTCATTCCCACTCCCCACATGGAATGTTTCTGTAGAACACTCAACATGATGTCGATGACCTCGTTTTCCGAGTCCCAGATCTTGATTCTGCGGCCATATGTGCTTCTTTCGAAATTCTCCTTGGTCTTAGAATGAACGAAGTTCGATTTGATCACTGTCCATCTTTCCGTCTTCTTGGGTAATGGATAAGGCCCCGTGGCCGGAAGGCCAAGATAATATGCCACTCTGAGCGCGAAATCGGCAATGAACTCGAGATTCTTTGTGTCGAAAGCTCTAAACACAATCTCCGCCTTAATATGTCCATGTTTGACCTCATGTTTCAAAGGAGCGTAGTAGTTGAGCTCGGCACTGATTGGAAGCGGTCTTTGTGTTCCTACAACCTCCTGCTCTTGGGTTTCCACCTGTGGATTGTAGGTCTTTAAAGCGTCCACCAATTTCGATTTGGCAAGCGTAGTCTCGTCGACTTTGGGGATCTCTTTCAGTTGCAACTTCAAAGCAGCCAGTTCATCCAGCTGTTTGTTCAAGTTCCATCTTTGGGCGCTAAACGAAAACTGCCGGCGCGTAATTCGCAGACTTCTTGTCAGCATGTTGATGGACAGATTTATAAAAATTTTCGGCACAATATTTTTCAATATGGGTAAAAGTAGTAAAGACAAAAGAGACGTTTATTACAGAAAGGCCAAGGAGGAAGGTTGGCGAGCGCGTTCTGCTTACAAACTGTTGCAGTTAAATGAACAGTTTGGTCTTTTCAACGACATTCATAGGGTGGTGGATCTTTGTGCTGCTCCTGGCTCTTGGTCTCAGGTCTTGAGTCGAGAAATCTTCAAAAACCCGGATTCTGACGCTCAAATCGTTGCTGTGGATCTCCAGCCGATGGCTCATATTGATAATGTGACGACTTTGCAAGCAGACATCACGGATCCTCGGACTTTGGACAAAATCCTTGGTATTTTTGGTGGAAATAAAGCAGACTTTGTTTGTTCAGATGGAGCTCCAGATGTCACTGGATTACACGATTTGGACGAATACATTCAGGCACAACTAGTCTTATGTGCGTTGAGACTTGCTACATGCTTATTGAAAGAGGGAGGCACGTTTGTTGCTAAAATCTTTAGAGGAAGAGATATCGATCTGTTGTACAGTCAGCTTGGATTTTTGTTCGAGAAGGTGGTTTGTGCCAAACCGCGCGCTTCAAGAGGCACGTCGCTCGAGTCTTTTATTGTTTGTATTGGCTACAAAGCTCGGGACGGTTGGGTTCCTGATTTGCAACCAGAATTAAGCACCGAGGAATATTTCCAGAAAATGGACATTGGACGCGCAAATTTGCACGAGGATTTGAAAGTGGACATGGAGGAGCGCAAAGTGGCACCGTTCGTGGCTTGTGGAGACTTGAAAACCAGCTACGATTCGGACGCTTCTTATTCGTTAGACACAAAGATTACCAGCAGCTTGGACCCTGTGCAGATGCCAACAGACCCACCATACAAACGTGCACTGGAAATGAAGCGCCAGGGACAACTTCGGGGAAGATAGGACAGAAAAATATTAATTTATCTAATTCATTGCATTAATCTTTGGCCTCACCTTTAGAAAGAGCATCTGGCTTCAAAGTAGGGAACAACAACACTTCTCTAATGGTGTTGGAGTCGGTCAAGAACATGGCCAATCTGTCGATACCACATCCCCATCCGGCAGTTGGAGGAAGACCGTATTCCAAAGCGTTACAGAAGACCTCGTCGACCAATTGGGCCTCGTCGTCACCCTGGGCTTTCTGTCTGGCTTGTTCTTCGAATCTCTGTCTTTGGTCGAACGGATCGTTCAACTCGGTGTAAGCGTTACAAATCTCTTTGGTGGCCACAAACACCTCGAACCGTTCACAAAGACCTGGGATGTTTCTATCGTACTTGGCCAATGGGGACATCATTTGAGGGTGACCAAAGATGAAAGTAGGGTTGATACAGGTGTCTTCAAGTTCACCAACCAGCTTGTCGAGCATTCTGGCGTTGGTGAGAGGAGGAGGACAGTCCAATTTGTGCTTGATCAGAATACTTTTCAAGAACTCTCCGGTCTCAGCAGTGTGCAATTGGTCTCCTGGCGGGAATTTGACATCAAACACTTTCTCAAGCTCCTCAATCATGTTGATTCTCTTCCATGGTCTAGAGAAGTCCAAGGTCAACTCCTTACCCTCTGGTCCTTCAGGATGGTATTTGATCTTGTAATCACCAGTGATTTCCTTGACCATCTCGGAAAAGAGCAATTCGGTGGTGTTCATCAGATCGTAAACATCAGCATAAGCCTCATAGAATTCACAGGTGGTGAACTCTGGGTTGTGAGTCATGTCAATACCTTCGTTTCTGAATTGTCTTCCAATCTCATAAACTCTCTCCATACCACCAACGACCAGCTCCTTCAAGAAAAGCTCTGGGGCAATTCTCATGTACATGTCCATGTCAAGATCGTTGTGATGCGTGATGAAAGGTTTAGCAGTGGCACCTCCAGCAATCACATTCATCATTGGAGTCTCAACTTCAATAAAGTCTCTGTTGTCCAGGAATCTTCTAATGTACGAGATAATCTTGGATCTAGTAATGAAAACGTTCTTGGTGTTCTTGTTCATGATCAAATCCAAGTATCTCTTTCTGTATCTAGCCTCTTGGTCCTTGAATCCGTAATGCTCAGTTGGCAACATGTGCAAACATGGAGTCAACAACTTAACCTTGGTAGCAAAAACAGACAATTCTCCTTCTCCACCTTTGGCAGGGTTTGTCTTACCTGGATATCCCTCGACACCAATGATATCTCCTCTTCTGAGGATATCGTGCATCTCTTGGAAGTCTCCATCAGCATCTTGGGCCTGAGCCATGATTTGCAAAGAAGTTCCATCTCCAGCAAGATTGTAGAACTTAAGCTTGGATCCGGATTCTCTCTTAACCATGATTCTACCAGCAACACAAACCTTGACGTCTGGCAAGGTCTCACCTTTGTTCAAGTGGGTGTATTTGTCTCTGAATTCAGACATTTTCATAGTGACGGCAAACTTGTGAGGGTAAGGGTTAGTTTCGGTATGAGGCTTTCTCAACTCATCAATCTGAGCAGATCTGATCTCAAAGTATTGGTTAGGATTGAGATTAGCCATATCGTCCTTCTTCTTGGTGACTTTAGGAGCAGTCTCGGCAGCCTTCTTTGCTTTCTCAGCCTTCTTGACTTCCAAAGACCGCAACTTCTGTCTCTTCTTTAACTCCGATTTCGAAATTTGTTCACCAGTCACCTCATCTAAATAGGTTTTCTGCAGAGTCTCTGCGACTTCCTCGACTTTGTCAGACATGTTGATAAATTGAATTAGACAATTAATTTTCGAAATTTTGACCGACAAAAAATGAGTCGTAGTGTAAGACCCAGGCAAAAAAAATTTTTCCATTAATATCAACCTTCATCATGACAGTTAGCGTTGAAATCAGTGCCAGTGTGGCCTTGAAGATCAGCAAGATCGGCGCAGACACGTATCCGGCTACGGAGTCGGGCCCTCTCTTTGGTCTGGACACCATTGTCGAGGAATCAGAGGAGAAAAAGAACACTAATGTGAGCGTTTCGCATGTATTCCAATTCCCATCCTCCTACACCAACGACGAGATTTTCAACATGAAGGCATCGAATATGAAGTATCAGAACGATTTGATGGCCAAATTGAAGGAAACAAAGGTCGGTGTGAAGCTCTCGGGATGGTTTTTGACCACAAACGGCGGAAAATTCGTCAGCCAGTCATTGATCGAGGCAATGATCAATCTCCAAAACCACAACTTGAAAGAGAACAGGGATACCACCCCAGTGGTGGTCTTGGTGTTTGACACGTTGAAATCGATGAACGGATTGTTGAACCTTAAGGCATGGAAATTGAGTGAATCTTTTGTTAGAGCATGGAGATCCGACGATAAGTTTGTTTCCAAGAACTTGTACGAAAACAGACTCACATATAGAAACATCTTTGAAGAGCTACCTTTGAAGATTAAGAACAACCATCTTTCCAACCTCAAATTGCAGGAAATGGGTGCTGATTTGGAACAAAACTCGTGTCTTGAATTGACCGACTCCACCTTGGCGTCGATCGACCTCACTCTTGACAATATGAACGAAGCAGTCGATACTTTCAACCACACACTTGGTAATTTGAATTATTACCAGCGCAATCTTTCCAGAGAAATGACCAAGATCAACCAATGGAAACAGCAAATCAAGCGCGAGAACGACGACAAGCTGAAACTCAATCCTAACGCGAAACTCACAGAAACCGAAAATGACTGGCATAGACACTTCAAGTTGCCTCAAAAGCCATCGAAATACGACAATTTGGTGGTCAGCAGCCTGATCAACAACTATTGCAACAGTCTAGAGATGGATGGTTCCATCGAGCAGGTCAAGACGGGGGGTCTATGTTAGTTAGTAGTTTATTAATAATTTTGCACGACCAAAAATTAGTTTCCCATTTAATCTTGTTTGTATGCAGTACGTTGGAAGAGCTATTGGATCAGTTTCCAAGACTTGGAGCTCGATCAATCCGGCAACATTGTCTGGTGCGATTGATGTGATAGTTGTGGAGCAGCCAGATGGCGAATTAGCATGCTCACCGTTCCATGTTCGGTTTGGCAAATTCCAGTTGTTGAGACCATCGCAGAAAAAGGTTGATTTTATTGTCAATGGTGAGATAACTGACCTACCAATGAAGCTAGGTGATGGAGGGGAGGCCTTTTTTGTGTTTGAGACCGATGGATACATTCCTCCAGACCTTCAGACGTCTCCCGTGTTAAGTCCTGTCAGTTCGCCCGGGAGTAGTCCTAAGTCCAGTGAGCCTGCAATTGCAGTCCCGGGCGAGGAACCCGAGTACTTGGACATTGGTGAGGGTGCCAACGACAGTTACAGTGCATCGTTGCCTTCAACGCAGTCGGATTCCGCACTTTTAAGTTCGTCGCCCTCTCATATCCGCAAGACTGCAACCGCTTCATCGTTCGACCGCGCACAAAAGATCTCCAGTAAGCTGATCAAGAAGAACATTCCATCGAAGATCGACGCGAATGGTGACATCATGCTCGATATGCAGGGCTACAAAAGTAATGACCAGAACATTCATGACTCCGACGCAGTGATCCGTCAATTGCTGATTGACGAATTCGGGGAAGATGCCGATATAAACAACCTCATCGACAAGGATTTGCAAGGAAACATTCGGATTTTAAGCTCGGATGAGCTGGGTGACGACAACGACTCGTCTATCTTAGATATTCCTGGCGGCGCTGAATCCCCGGTTTCCTCTGCATCTTCTATTCTTTCGGATATAGATACCGACACAGTGAAAACACAACAGGATAACCATTTCAAGACTTTACGTCTCACTTCCGAACAGCTGAAGTGTCTTTCGTTGAAGCCGGGAGAAAACGATGTTCAATTTAGTGTCAATAAGGGAAAAGCCATGGTCAGTGCAAAGTTGTTTCTTTGGAAGTACAACGTGCCGATCGTGATTTCGGATATTGACGGTACAATTACCAAATCTGATGCATTGGGCCATGTTCTTACGATGTTGGGTCGAGACTGGACTCATGTGGGAGTCGCTAAGCTATTTGGAGATATTCAGTTCAACGGATACAACATTATGTATTTGACAGCTCGTTCTGTTGGATTGGCGGATTCCACACGGTCTTACTTGAACGGTATTATCCAGGATGGAATTAAGCTTCCTGCTGGACCTGTGATCTTATCCCCAGATCGAACAATTGCTGCTTTACGACGCGAAATCGTGCTGAAAAAACCCGAGGTGTTCAAGATGGCATGTTTGAATGATATCAAGATGCTGTACGATAAAAGCTTTGAACAGAATGAAAGCACCAGACCCGCGACCGAGACGGCAACCACTGATGAAGATCTCCCATACACGGATCCGCTACCAAAGAGCAAGCTGGCTGCTTATGACACCCAATATACGCCGTTCTATGCCGGGTTCGGCAACCGGATTACAGACGCCTTGTCTTACCGAACAGTGGGAATTCCTTCATCCAGAATCTTCACGATTAACCCTGATGGTGACGTTCATATGGAGCTGCTGGAGATGGCAGGCTACAAATCTTCATATGTCTCGATTGGGGAACTGGTGGACCAGTTCTTTCCTCCCGTGAACATCACCAAGGCCAAGGAGGGCAAGGGAATCCAGGACACAGTGCACGAGTTCAGCGATGTGAACTTCTGGAAAAATCCGGTGCTGAACATCGACGAGCTATCTGACGATGAGAGCGAGGAGGAAGAGGTAACTGGACCTCCTAGTACGGGCTCACAGCGTTTAGGAGGATTTTTCTCGCGGTCGCCAACGTCGAGAGATACCGAGTTGCTAGTTCATGACTCGTTTGAAGACTATGATGAGAATTTAGATCCAGACTACGTTTACGAAGAAGAGGACGAGGAGGAGGACGAGGATGGGGTGGATGATCTGGATGAGGAGGATGAAGAATTGGATGAGGATTTGGACGAAGATTTGGATGAGGAACTTGATGAAGAATTGGACGAGGACTTAGCGGAGGAGCTCGACGACGATCTCGATTTGGAGGATGAGTTAGATCATCTCGATGGAGCTGAGAGTCCCGAGCTCGATGCAGACCTCATGGACGAGAATATGGTGGATCAGATGAGTCCTGGATATGTCTCTACTCCGCAGTTTGTGAACCCTTCATTCGGGATTGCAAGTTCCAAAAGCATGACAAATCTTGATGTGGACACCAACAATGCGACTGGCACCTTCATCAAGGCCAAGGAGCTCTTACAGAATCTCTCCTTGGATGACAAAAAACAGACATAGCATATAATGAAAATTATGATAATTGAGCCGCATCTAAAAAACTACTTTGAGCCGCACGAATATCTATGTGTTTGGACACTGCTCAATTCGAGCTAGTGAGCCGTGATGATATCGAAGAACATGTGTTTGAGATGTACATAGACAACTCTCCCCCGGAACACCGTTCGTTGGGTTATATTGAGCGATCTGATCAGTTGACAGTGACTATTGGAGAAGAAGAATATTTGATCAAGCAATCGGTTTCTTCGTTCAATAGCAACAACAAGAGCGGAACTACAGGGTTTCTAGCATGGGGGATGACAAAGGTGTTGATTGAGTGGCTTTTGGAGCCTAATAACCACGTTTTTCGCCAAATGAAGGGAAAAACAGTGGTGGAGCTTGGAGCCGGGATCTCGGGGCTATTAGCATGTACTGTGGGGATCCATTGCAAACATTACGTGAGTACAGATCAAAAAGGATTGATGAAACTGTTGAAGGAGAACATTGTTGCTAATGGGGGTCAATTTCAATCGGAAACTATACTGACAGAGACTACAAAGAAATCATCAGTAAGACCGAAATTGGACGCATTAAGCTTCGACTGGGAACAATCTTACCCAGACGAAGTACTGGAACTCACTCAAGGATATCCGGACTTTGTCATTACATGCGACACTATATACAATCCGTACCTGATTCCGTATCTAGTACAGGCGTTGGAGACGTTAGCGGGCCCCGAAACCGGCGTTCTTGTGGGCCTGCAACTGCGAGAAAGCAGCTTGTTGACAGATTTTCTCGAGAATGCTGTGCAAAAGTTTCGCATCTATCATATTCCCGAATTGAAAGATGGATATGTAGTGTACTATTTGGAGCGAGAAATTTAATGAGTCAAATACCATCTTCCCTTCTCCTTTCTTCTTTTGATGATTCTGCGACCTGTACGTGAACACATTCTAGCCAAGAAGCCCAATCTTCTCTTTCTTTTCAACGAGTTTGGTTGGTATTGATTACCCAAATTTCCGCCTCGGAATCCTCCTCTAGTAGCCCATCTTCTCTGCATGAAGTCAAGAGCTGGCAACATACCCGTGGTAGGCCGCCGCACTGACGACGAGGCCACAAACGAAAATTGTCTGATGGATGTCCAAACGTTCATTGTAGTGGAAAAATGTATGAAAAAATTCAATTAAAAAATATAGTTAGATAATATGTCGTTTCGAAGGAGAGTTAATGTTTCTGCAGTGAACTCGCCGGTCGTGGCAAATGTTTCCGAAACAGTTTGTTTGGATAAGGAGGGTACCCAGTCGCTGCTAGATGAATTTATAAGCGAGTGCGATCGCTTGGAGACTAGTTCATTGGACAAAAGCTACCATGGACCAGAATCAACTACAGTGAGTCAGCTGAAACGACTACAGAGAGAACTTCGTGGCTTGCCACCTCTTCTGCTTGAGGGACAAACGAAAAAGCCTAACGAGACAACAGAAAATGGAAATAGAGTTGGAACATCGAACGGGGGAAAACTTGGTAAGAGCGAGGGAAAAAAGATCGTGTTTGAGGATTAGACACACACGTTCGAATAGTCAGAGATGATTTGGAATGCTCGATTCATCTGTATTGTAGTTAATCTTTAGATCCTCTTTTCGATCGCTGCGCTATATTAAATACACCTCACACCCAAAATTATTTACTATGTCATTTCCTGTATTATCAGGGTCATCTCATTCGACCACGCAGTTGTCTAATCAGACGCCGACGCTGCATCACAACACAAGTCGTACACAGTTTGGTTCATATAGTGATCTTTCTCTCAGTTTGATTTCTACGTTAGGAAACAAGCATAAGACAGAGTCTCAGGGTCTGGGACGAGACTACTGGTTAGACGACTCTTCAGCGACCAAATGTCGTTCCTGTGACCGCAATTTCACCACTTTCCGCCGCAAACATCATTGTCGGATCTGTGGTAAGATCTTTTGTCATAATTGTACCACTTTTATTGATGGAGATAAGTTCAATCATCCTGGTAAGATGCGCGTTTGCCATCTTTGTTTGAAACTGGCGGATCGATACGAGGAGTATGCTTCAAGTGAAGAGGAGTCTATGATTGATGATACGAACTCGTCAAACCATGTTTCAGACACTTTATCACCTGTACGAGGCGATGCAGATAGCCACGACATGCCGTCTGTTGTATCTGCAATGGAGACAGGGTCAGCTCCTATGCCACCGCCAATGATGGCCATTCCAACCACTCGTAAGGGAGAGGCTGTGGAGATTGATATTCCTCGTTCGAACTCGATTTCTCGTAAGAGTCGAGCAAACACCATGTTAGGAAATCGGCCAGGACACGCGCCGAATTTCAGCACGAGTGTAGGTGGTGCGTTGGATTCTGAGCGCAAGATGCTCACTCCGTTGAATTTCACTTCTGCCGCAGCCAATGCGGCGGCCGATGCCGCCTCTTCTATCTTCAATTTCGGCACTGCAATCTTGCCGGGAGCACACCATAATTCTGCTTCTTATTCCCACCATCGCACTCCTAGCAGGAATCTTGATTCCGAGATGAAGGATGAAGAGGAATATGGCCCACTTACGGGCTCGCACACGCTATTGAGTTCAGGATCAGACATTTCTGATGATGATGACGAAGAACACGCTCTAATGCCATTCACATCCAGAAACTCAAATCCGCTCAACAAACATGAGTTCAATTGGACTTATCGAAGTCCAAGTTCGAGCGTATTCAAGCTGGATGATTCAACCAGTATGAATGGAAGACGGATCTTCCGTTCTAATCGCCCTGGACGTCCGTCGAATTTCCACCGTCTCAAACATCGACGTATGAGTCGGAGTGGCACACGAGTTGCCAGCGACGCAAGCTCAAGCACATTATTTGGCAAACAACCGTCTGCAGGACTTGGGTTCGGATTCGAGAAGTTTGAGTTCAAGGACAATTTTCTGCGGGCCGGAGAAAACCATGCTCGTCAAATGCTCACTCAGCTATTGACCGACCGTGAGGTTGAGGAGATTGATCTCTGGACCGAAGTGTTGGTCAAGTGTCTGAAAAAGGTTTCCAGTGTCCCTGTGGAACTATCTAATGGAGAAAGTTTGGATCTGCCTAGTTATTTGAAGATCAAGAAGATTCCTGGATCTGGAATCGAAGATTCAACTGTTCTAGATGGAATTGTGTTTTCCAAAAGTCTCCCACTCAAGAACATGGCTCCGATGATTGAAAACCCCAAGATCATGTTGATAAAGTTCCAAATCGAATATGAACAGGAATCAAACACCAGGTTTTCTAGTATGGAGCCATTGATTGCGCAACAGAACCAATATCTGCAAAAATTGGTGGCCCGGATAGTGGCATTACGACCTAATGTCGTTCTTGCAGAAAGTACTGTCAATGGTTATGCTTTGAAGCTGTTAGCAGATGCAAATATA
The DNA here is from genome assembly GCA_030568015.1 of Ogataea dorogensis. Lineage (NCBI taxonomy): Eukaryota > Fungi > Ascomycota > Pichiomycetes > Pichiales > Pichiaceae > Ogataea > Ogataea dorogensis. The sequence continues at coordinate 820,661 of JAJLTE010000002.1, read as the reverse complement.
ACCGTGGCATATAACATCAAGCCGCAATTACTGCAGAAGATTGCCAAATTTACCAGAGCAGATATCATCAACTCGATTGATAAACTAGCAACAAGTCCAACACTTGGAAAGTGTGGTCGTTTCGAAGTCAAATCATATGTTTATGAATCTGTTAGACGAACTTATTTCTATTTAACTGGATGCAGCACTGATTCAGGTTTCACCGTGGTGTTACGAGGAGCAAATAAAGAAGAACTCTCCAAAGTGAAAGATTGCGCTACATTGATGGCTTACGTGTTCATCAATGTGAAGCTGGAATCCGGATTGATGCGTGATCAATGTCTTCAAGCATCCGAGACCACTACTTATCCGGAAGTACAACCATTGCAAGAAATGTCATTTAATGGCTATGAAGATGTCGAAGCGGCTTTCCGCTCACGGATAATTTCATCTTCGCCTTGGGTGCGATTCAATGAGCCTTTTGTGCTCGAGAAACTATCAACATATCGAACACGGTTAAAGAAGAATGTTGAATTATACAACGAGTATTTGAAGTTGGCCAAGAAGCTAGACGATCAAAATATGGACCGTGTTAAACAACTACTTGCAGAATGGAACCTTAAATTCAATATTGACGAATCTCCATTGGATGCAGAGGATCTTACCAAGCTTGTCACTCAACACAAAGAATTTGTCGATCAGTACAATAACTATGAGGTTCTTCTGACAGAACGTCAATGGGAACAATTTTGGCATCCAAGACGATTTGTGTTCTTCGATCCGAATTTCCATCAAAATATTGTCACCTTGTTCAGTATGGTTTCAACTAAAAATGCCACTCCTTGTATTGGTCCGGAGATACAAGTCACTGATTATTATTGGGACAATGACTTTTGTCTGGGCCAGTTTATTGAGCATTTATGTGCAAATTCTGGTCAACTTTGCACAGAAGGCTGTGGATTGACTTTGAAAGAGCATTTCCGGTCGTATGTCCATGGTCGAGGAAAAGTGGATGTTGTTGTGGAAAACAATCCCAAATCGTTGCAAGGCCGTGAAAACATCATCATGGCATGGAGTTTCTGCAAAACTTGTCAGAATTCCACTCCTGTTCTGCCATTGAGCGACAATGCTTGGAAATACTCGTTTGGAAAGTATTTGGAGCTCTCGTTCTGGTGTCATGGAATGAAAGTTAAAGGAGCTAATTGTGTCCATGATTTTTATCGAGATCAGATCCATTACTTTAGTTTCCAAAACCTTGCTGTTCGCGTGGAATATTCAGAGGTGGAGATTTTGGATCTAGTTCCTCCAAAGTTTCAGTTGTTCTGGAAGCCAGAATTTGATCTCAAGATCAAGATTGGCACTTATAGAAAGATGACCAAACGAACTAATGCGTTCTATGAAAGTGTTCGAAACAGACTGAATCGTTTGAGTCTTGACGGAATTGCAGAAGATAAGGTTGAGACTGGTCAACAACGGATTGCCGAGCTCAAGAAACTAGTCGAAGACGAACATCTTGCAATGTTGAATATGGCCAAGGAAATTTATCTTTCGACTGGAATCTCCGATCATTTGAAATTGACAGCAGTTATTCGACAAGTGCAGGAACTTTCCAGTGATTGGAATCTGGCATTCCAGGATTTTGACAAGGATTTCCTTCCTACCGAGAAGGAAATCAAGAAAATCACAGCTTTTCAATTGGACAAGTTCTTCAAAGCCAATACTGACAATAAAGAGGAGGATAAGAGCGAAAAGGAAGATGCTGTCAAGAAACCAGAAGAAATCAGTCCTAGCCAGTCGCCCAACTCACGTCGTCGTGGCAATCTAGTTTTAGAACGGATACATGAGTTGCAATTGATGGATGAGCTAAACGAACCATCTAGACAGAGCAGTCAAGAGAATCTATCTGGGGCACACGATTTGGAACTTTCCAATGAAGGAAAGGTGAAGAAACTAGCTGAGTTCTTTGATGCACAAGAGTTCTTTAGACATCGTGAAAACGAGAAGCGCAAACTTCAAGAGAACAGCTATCGACCAAAACTTGTGGCTTCAAGACCGACCGTGGAGGTGTATAAAAACGTCAAGGATGCAGTGGAGGCGGAACAAAACGTGAAGTTGAGGGAATTGAAGAAGGATGAATCATCAGAACCAATAGAACCTAGCGAACCCGAGGACTCGAAGAAAGTGGTGAAACCATTACCTGAAAAGTCGTCTCTATTGAAATCGTTGACACATTTCTGGGCCGAACGGTCTGCGACCCTATGGGAGCCATTAGTTTATCCTTTGGGACCAACAGAACATATATTTGTTGATTCAGATGTGATTGTTCGTGAAGATGAGCCAAGTTCCATCATTGCCTTTTGTCTTAACACCACCGATTACGGATCGAAATTGTATCAAGATAGAGATGGTGTTGAAGAAGATCTGGGATCTGAAATGATTGAAGAAGCCAAAACAGAGACGGAGACTAGTGAAGTGCTTGAGAATGTCGATCTGGAGCAGATAATGCTCAAGAAAGGATTCCATTTGAAATATCAATTTGAAGAAGGATATTCGACGATATCGTGCAAGATCTTTTTTGCCGAACAATTCGATGCTTTTAGACGACAATGTGGAGTGAACCCGAAGTTTGTCGAGAGTCTTGCACGGTGTGTGAAATGGGATTCTACTGGAGGAAAATCCGGGTCGGCTTTTTTGAAGACTTTGGACGATCGATTCATTATCAAAGAATTGAGCAGATCAGAATTGGAAGCGTTTGTTCAATTTGCTCCTAGTTACTTTGAATACTTTGCTCAGGCTCTATTTCACAATCTTCCGACCGTTTTAGTGAAGATTTTCGGCTTTTATCAGATCCAGGTCAAGAATAATATGCCGGGAGCAAGATCTTATACCATGAATGTTTTGATCATGGAGAATCTCTTTTATAATCGGAAAATGACCCGAATTTTCGATCTCAAGGGATCCATGAGAAATAGACATGTTGAACAGACCGGAAAGGAGAACGAGGTGTTATTGGATGAGAATATGGTGGAGTATATCTATGAATCTCCATTATTTGTGAGGGAGAATGCTAAACGATTGTTAAGAGCTTCTTTATGGAATGATACCTTATTTCTGGCCAAGATGAATGTGATGGATTATTCTCTAGTTGTTGGAATTGATTCAGAGAATAAGGAGCTGGTGGTTGGAATCATTGATTGTATTCGAACTTTCACTTGGGACAAGAAGTTAGAGAGTTGGGTTAAAGAAAAAGGACTTGTTGGAGGTACTGGAGTTGGTAAAGAACCAACTGTGATTACCCCGAAACAATACAAGAACCGTTTCCGTGAGGCAATGGAAAGATATATTTTGATGTCTCCAGGACCATTTTATATGGGAAATTAACAAAGAATTATTTATTTATTATTATGTTTCGGGATCGCACCAATTTGTATATTTCGTATCGCCGAACGTTTCCGCATCAACATGGAAGACTTCCTGCAACGACTGAGGAACGATTCAATCATTTAAACGAAGAAGAACAGGGACTTATTAAGCCTTATACTGATTCTTCGGATACAGAAATGGTGGAGTTGCCTCCGAGTATAGTTGAACTTCAAAGGACCTCAGAGCTCATGTTGGCCGATATCCAAGTCAAGATCTCTGAATTGGGTAAATTGTACAAAAAGAACCTTCTTCCAGGGTTCAGTGATACCACTGAAGACGATGCCAAGATTAAAGAGCTGTCCTTTAAAATCACCAAGAGCTTTCAATTGATGTATTCGGAGATCAAAACATTACATGATTCACGACTACGGTTTAGCAAACGATCAGAAACCGAGATGGTGGATAACTTGAAGAAAGTACTGGCAATCAGAACTCAAGAACTATCCACCCAATTCCGTAAGTTGCAAAACAGTTATATTCGATATTTGAGAGAGGATGAGTTTGAAGTGCCAATTCTTAACACCGGCCGTGAGGACGCTCTTACGGAAGCAGAAATGAGCGAGAATATCGACTCTTATTCTCGTCAAGCAATGCAAGAATCCTCACAACAATTAATGATACAACAGGAAGCTATCGGCGATGAATATCTACACCAACGAGAACAAGAGATTTACAAAATTGCGCAAGGAGTCACAGAGATCTTCACCATCTTCAAGGAGCTGGAAAATATGGTGATTGATCAAGGAACAGTGTTGGACAGAATCGACTACAATTTGAGCAAAACGGTCACAGATGTCAAAGGAGCAGACAAACAGATGAAAAAAGCAGAACAATATCAAAAGGCTACAGCAAAGTGCAAGATCGTGTTTTTCTTAGTTCTTCTGATCTTGCTCTTCCTAATGATCCTCTTGGTCAAACCTAGGAGAACGGATCATTACTACAAACCAAAACCAACACCAGAAGAGCCAACAGAGCCAGCACAACCAGATCAACCTACACAGCCAGACGAACCGGCTCTACCTGTGATTCCTGATGACTTTGACTCCCTACTCGCTGAGAGTGGGAAGTAATGATCTATCACTAATTGTTCTAATGTACACTACAGTCTCCCATAGGGACTGTCTTTAGATAAGGATGCGGCAGGAAAGTTAGGCCGCGGACGGCTTTTATACTTTCCTGACGCAGCGTGTTGAGGAATACCCTCATTGCCCATCATGCCGGGATGCATTCCCTGCAAATGTGCTCCAGGGAATTTCTTATACCCAGTGCGCCGTTGGTTTGACCCTCCAATAGAGAAATCTGGATTGTTATTGAGCAGAATGTCCGTTCTAGTGTTCTTTGGTTTGGGAGGATTGTATGATGGGGCATAGTATGGCTGGTAAGGCTGATACTGTGGGTACGGCTGTGGGGCTCCCATTGGTGGACCCATTGGAGGTCCCATTGGAGGTCCAGGCGGCCCTCCCATCACTTGTGGTTGTGGATAGTATTGTCCGCTGTATGGTAATGGACCTGAATTATCGAACTGGCCAGGAAGTTTGGCTCTTTGAGGCGCACCTTTGTAATATTTCGGATTGATTTCTCTCTGCGATACACTCGTAAAATTCGAGGCTGTACTGGAGGATAATTTGTCGGATTCTCCAGAATGATTATCTGGAAGCTGGTCATCGGAAAGTTTGAGTCGATCGTCTGACGAGTATTCACTTGTTGGAGCTGGAGAATCGTCAGCAGCTTCTGCAAACGGCGTGGAAGATGAAAAGTTCTCGTTGCTTGATAAGTATGGGTTTGTGATCTTTGGTAACCTGAGCTCCATGGGGCCAGATGCGATCATAGTTGCAGAACCCCCACTGACTTTTTCGCTAGGTTTTTCACTCAAAAGGCTGGTAGAGAAATTGTTTGAAGCTGGGTAGGTGGCAATGATATCGTGCATTTTCTTAGGTTCTTCGTCCAAGGAGGACCTCATCGAGTATGAAGATTGAGTGACGAAGCCTCCAGCGTATGGTTTCTGAACAAGTGAAAAAGCTGCAGTGTCGACGGTCTTTTCGCCCAAAAAGCTGGACTTGTCCATACTGTCATCTAGATACTTTCCTGGCGCAAATCTGCTTGCCATTCCTGTCAAGACTAATGCCAAGAGGTTGAGAGCTGCGACTGGGACCAGAAGCCAGCCGGTCCAGGTAATTTTGGGGAAATAAAGCAAGATGGCACTGACACAGATCAGGGCAGCAGAAACAAAGGCCAATAAGCTGAGAAGTATGCTGAAGATCCAGAACACAGTGGATCTCCCTGCCCAGTGAAAATGTCCTAGGAACACGACAAAACAACTCACCAGCGTCAAGAACACCGCTGCAGGAGTCGCGTATAACAATTCTACCAACCTGGATCTGGACTCGTGGCTCATCTTCCAACCTGTGCCCGTGTTGAGATCTATGCCATCGGTATACAGATATCTGCATTCATTGGTGTTTGTGTTGCAAAAACCCATAGTACCATAAGTATAATGTCCATTTTTAGATATCACCAATCTGGACGTGAGGGGCACACTGATCAGGACCAGGATCAAGAACGCCAATGAGACCAACTGGAGAACAAACGCTAGACTATGAGTATGAAATTTCATTGTAAAGCAAAAGCAAGGTGGTAGAAAAATGTAAAGGCGATGTTGGAGGCTTTGAAAAGCAGCATACGGCGGTTTTATAATTGTTTACAATTTATAAATACAATAGCGCGGAATAATAAAAGGTTATCGCATTTCGCGCGTTTTGCGGTGCAAGGGTGAAGAACAAAAACCAAGACAAGTGAAATTTAATTTCTTGTGTTATGGCCGCTAGATTGAACGAATTAGACGAGGTGCGAAAACTAGAGGAGGCAGATATCTTGAACAGGCATTCCGGGTCACAAGTGAATCTTGACCAGGATGAGCAGGAGGTTTTGGAATTGGCTAGAAACTTACCGGAAGTGACGTTACGTTATGGATCTGGTCCTGTGCCCCTGGATGACGAAAAGGTGTTTTTCTTCGACATTGACAACTGTTTATATAAGCGTTCGACCAAGATTCATGATCTGATGCAGGTTTACATCCATAAGTTCTTCAAGGAGAACTTGAACTTGAACGACGAGGACGCTCATGCATTGCATATGAAGTATTATAAGGAGTATGGGTTGGCGATCGAGGGACTTGTGCGATTGCACAAGATCGATGCCTTAGAGTATAACAAAGTGGTTGATGATGCATTACCTTTAGATAAGATTCTGAGACCCAATCCTCAGTTACGGGACATGTTGTTGAGACTCAAAAAGTCCCGCAAAGTTGGAAGATTGTGGTTATTCACCAATGCATATCGCAACCATGGTCTTCGGGTGATCAAATTATTAGGTCTTGGAGATTTGTTTGATGGAATCACTTTCTGCGATTATAGTAAGTTCCCATTGAAGTGCAAGCCAATGAAAGAGAGTTTCGACAAGGCTTTGTACGACGCAGGAGTGAAGAATCCTGCAAATGCATATTTTGTTGATGATTCCGGCCTCAACGTGGTTGCTGCAAAGAAGTTTGGTTGGGGAAAGATCATTCAATTTGTCGAACGGGATGAGGATATGGAGGAATTGATGGGCGGCAGTGAGGAAGAACGCGAGGGCGTTGTGATCATCCGCAACATTTTGGATTTAGAGTCTGCATGTCCTGAACTGTTTAGTCAGTGAAGATCTCAGGGGTAGTGAGTTCGCGTTCGATTCTTGATAGCATGTTGGTGAGAATTGACACGCAGTCTGTCACAATCGGCTGTATGGCTCCTCTGAAGTTTTTGAAATAACGATTTTTCAACATGTTGATATAAAATTTGAGATGGTGGAGCAAGTACTCGTTTTGAGGCACTCCGCTAAGATCCAGTTGGAGTCGTTCATAGTAATTTGGCGAGTACACAGACGTTTCATTGAGCATGACGAGTTTCATGTTGATTGTGGAGGATTTAGCATAGTTGATTGTGAGCAGAATGACCATTTGAAGCAATTTGAGACGGACCCGACAAGATTCCAACAATTTGGGATCCGGTTTCAACGTTTTTTGACTGAAAATGCGCAAGAAATGATATACAGAGTTGATGATTTGGTCACAATCTAGCGAATAGGAACAGATATGAGTATTGAGCAAAGACAATTGGTCCTTATCGTGTTTGGAGTCGTCGTCGGATGTGTTCCATACCAGATACGTGAGTGCCAACCAGATCTTGAGATTGCGCAGCATTGACACAGACACACGTATGTTTGCAATGACTCGATAAACGAGACGCGGTTTTGTCTCGAATTCGGTTGACACAATGTCGTAGACCATCTTACACCATTTTGCAAACATCTCGGGACGAGTTTGGTTCCAATGCTCAAATTGCGATTGACAAATGGAAATGAGCATTTTATTGAGCAATTCGAGACCATTGACGGATCCGAATCCAATGGTAAGATAATCATCAACATTAGGCTGATTGACTCGAGCGTCGGCCATTAGAAGAAGAGTAAGTTGAAGAAATTGGTTCATCAATTGATCGTTCTTATTGCACGATAGTAGAAATTTGATTTTGAGAATTTGCAAGGTTGGATGAGGAAGAGCCTTTTTCGAATCCAGAAGCATTGTGAATGGTCGCAAAACAACTCCATTGGCTGTACAGTAGTTTTCAAAGTCGGAAATTGTAAAGTTGAGCTCATTGGAAACAGATTGGTCCAGCTTCCAAATATTGGATGCCGACAATTGAATTGCATCAGACACCAATTCTAAAGATACATCCAACTCCTTTTGATTCAACAGAGCTTCAGGTTGTAGTTTTAGACATACAGGGAGTTTCCCATACTCTCCAGGAGCATCTAATATATAATAATCTTTCAATTTTGAGTCGTCTCCATTGAGTAATGATTGACCTATTTTCCGCACATAATCTTCATGTTTTGGGTCTACACGCTCAAGAACAAGTTTCTCAATGTTCTCGACTCGTGATTGTTGTTCTTGTTGTTCTTGTTCATTCTGTTCAATCATTCGATCGATCTCATCCTCTTCTCGTCGAATAGCCATAACTTTTTTATGCTGTTTGCTAAGAGTAGAAACCTTCAATGCTGCATCTAAATCAAACCCCAGTTCGTTACTCAACTTATCCTTGGACCTCACATTCATCGTGTTTGAAAGTAACATCGTGATTGATCGAGATTCTTTGGCAACTGGTTTAGAAACCCGTCGATGCTTAACATGGAAAATGTCCTCATCAGATGATTCGTCACTTGCAGACAATCGCCTAACACTGCCAGAAGCACTGAAATGTTGCTGTCGTAGCCGATTAGGTGAACCCTTCTCACTCATCTAATGATTACAATTATTTATTTTCGCGGTCTCAGGTGTACTCTATTTATTGTTCTGTCAATCCTTCTTCGCTCTTGAACACCTTCATTCGCCATTCACGTAATCTCTTCTTCTTGGCCACCTTACGTCGATCCTTGGCACGTAATTCTTTTGGTCTATAAGGAGCGAATTTCTTCAATCCAATGAATTCATTCAGATCCTTATCGTCTGCAACTAAAATCTCTCTGGTGGTAAGTCCAAACGAATCCGGCGACACCTCGCGATACCGGAACTTGACTTCGGGCTCCTTGCTACGGCCACGTTCTTCTTCTATTTCTTCCATCAAGTCGTCTGTCTTGGCGCTCACCAGTTTGTCCGCAAGCTCTTTAGCTGTTTGTTTCTCTTTCTTTTTGGACAATTTAGCATCCTTTTTAGCTTTTTTGGAGCTGGTAGCAGCTTCTTCCTGGTCAGATTTCTCCCCGGATTCTTCGCCAGAATTCTCCGCCAACTCTTCCACCAGTTCCTTCTCTGGTTTCTCGTCGGCCTCGTAGAAATCTTGATTGAAAATCTCCGCCATCTTGTTGTCCCATTCGGCATCATCAAAGTCTTCATTCAATAGAGCATCACCAAAAACCTTGCTGATAGTCTCCATCGACACTTGTCCTCCAACAGCCTCCTTGATCTCCTCAAGCTTGTCCATCACTTGTGTTGTCTTTTTCTGCTTCTTCCGACGCAAAAGCTCTTCCTTCTCCTCCTTTTCGCGACGCTCTTCCTCCTTCTTCTTCGTTCTCTGCTTCTTTCTACTATTGGTCTTCTCGCGTCTCATAGTGGCCTGTGATCTGGCATACGAGATGATCTCCGCAGCATGGGGGTCCTCGAACCGGAAATTATAAGCGTTCTCAAATTTTTCGGCCGCCTCATCAAACTCTTCGTCATCTTCATCCATTTCAACACGAGATTCTTCCTCGCCAGGAATCCATGCTTCTTTCTCCAAAAATTCTTGCAAAAACTTCTCACCGTCTTGTGTTGGATCTGGAAGAGCCTTGGTTGCTTTAACTTCTCTTTGAACTTCTTTCTTCTTCAAGAAATCGTCATTCTCGTCATCACTAAAAGCAGACTTGATCTCCGAAAGAAGTTTACTTTTGTCCTCTTCTTGTTGCATAGCATATGGTTTGTCACCCTCAGCCCAATCTCTTTCATCACCGTCTTCATCTTCATATGCATGACCATCTAAAAGAACCTTACGATGATAATCGTTCAAATACATTGGTTTCTCCTTCTTAGTCACCACCACCTCTCCTTCTTCTGGTTCTTTGAAAAATCTGACACTTGAATCAAAAAGTGCCTTGTCTCCAGACTTGATAGCCTCCAAAACCTTATTTAGACCCTGTTCGACGTCTTCTGTCAACAAATCACCATATTGATCCTCTTCCTCAGAACTCTCACTGCCGCTGTCAGAAGGTTCAACAGAGTCTTCTGGTTCGACTATCTTCTCCTTAGGCTTTTCTGACTTTTTTGTGACCTCAATCGGCTGCCCTGCCTCCTTAGCTTTCTTAGAAGCACTCTTCTTTCTGGCCATATTGAATTATATTTTATTCTTTTTTGAATTTTTAATTTTTTCGAATTTTTTTTATTCCTGCACTATTTTCCCAAAACGGAAACCTAATTACGCGAACGCGAGGTTTCAAAATTTAATCCCAGTATTCTTCTTCCTTCAAAATGACTACCATGGCTTCTTCCCCGTTGCCATCGTTCCAAACGATGCGCACACAGAGCTCGAACCCATTGAGTGACTCGCAACCACCTTTGGGCAGCGATAGTCGTAAACCTCTTGGTGATGATGAGATGGAGACCGATGAACCAGCAGCCAGCTTTCTTCGAAGAAGAGACCTTAGTTCGATTCCAAAAGTCAGTGATCTGACTGCAGAGAAAGTTAAAGAATCGTTTGAACAGTTTTTGACGGAATTCAAAGATCCACAGGCTTCGGATTCAGAATTCGATGGTAAAGTGTATTTGGCACAGATCGCTGCCATGGCCCATTACGATCTCTCGACAATTTACATCGATTATCAACATTTATTGACTGTGGAAAATGGAATCTTGGCAAGCGCATTGACTGAACAATATTATCGGTTTATTCCTTATTTAACCAATGGATTGCGGACAGTGATCAAAAGAGTCCAACCAGCTTTATTAAGACGGTCGACAAAAATTGCCGAAGATGAAGAAACAGGAATCGTTGAACGTATTTTCCAGATCTCATTCTACAATCTACCAACTATCAATAGAATCAGAGAATTGAGAGCAGAAAACATTGGAATGCTGATGTCGATCTCGGGAACTGTCACTCGGACTAGTGAAGTTAGACCAGAGCTTTACAAGGCTTCTTTTACTTGTGATGTTTGCAAGACTCTGATCGAAAATGTCGAACAAGCTTTCAAATATACAGAACCTACCAGTTGTTCGAATCCGACGTGTGAAAATCACGCCTCCTGGACTTTGAATATCACCAAATCCACCTTCTTGGACTGGCAAAAAGTGCGGATTCAAGAGAATTCGAATGAGATTCCAACTGGATCGATGCCAAGAACCATGGATGTGATTCTACGTGGAGAATTGGTCGAGAGAGCCAAACCGGGAGATAAATGCAGATTCACAGGAACAGAGGTTGTTGTTCCTGACGTGACTCAATTGGGTCTTCCAGGAGTGAAACCAATGTCTGTCCGGTCTCGTGGAATGGCTTCTACTTCTGAAGCATTGAATTCGGGAATCACAGGTCTCAAAGCGCTCGGTGCAAGAGATTTGACTTATAAGATCGCTTTCTTTGCGTCTCATGTGTGTTCTTTGGTTTCCAAAGATAACAATGATGGTAACATGGATATGGAAGATGATATCGATAAGGAGCAAGAGATGTTCCTCAATACTTTGACTGAACAGGAAGTCAACGAATTGAAAGATATGGTTTCCGATGATCATATTTACTCGAAACTTGTCACTTCCATTGCTCCTGCAGTGTTTGGTCACGAGGTGGTGAAAAAAGGTGTTCTTTTGCAACTCTTGGGTGGAGTTCATAAGAAAACCGTGGATGGAATCAATTTGAGAGGAGATATCAACGTTTGTATAGTCGGAGATCCATCCACTTCCAAATCGCAATTCTTGAAGTATGTCACCAGTTTTGCCCCAAGAGCCATTTACACCTCGGGAAAAGCTTCTTCTGCCGCCGGTTTGACTGCTGCTGTTATCAGAGATGAGGAAAGTGGAGAATTGACTATCGAAGCTGGAGCTTTGATGTTGGCAGACAATGGTATTTGTTGTATTGATGAGTTCGATAAAATGGATCTGACCGATCAAGTTGCTATCCACGAAGCCATGGAACAACAGACCATTTCTATCACTAAGGCTGGAATCCAGGCCACTTTGAATGCTAGAACATCCATTTTGGCCGCAGCAAATCCTATTGGTGGTCGGTACAATCCTAAAGTTGGACTCAAGAGCAATCTGACCATGACGGCTCCTATCATGTCGAGATTCGACTTGTTTTTCGTTGTTTTGGACGAATGTAACGAACGAGTGGATACTCAATTGGCAGATCATATTGTCAATTTACATATGTTGAGAGATGATGCTATCAATCCTCCATTTTCCAAGGAACAACTTTTGAGATACATCAAATATGCACGCACATTCAAACCAAAGATGACCAAAGAAGCCCGAGACTATCTTGTTGAGCGGTACAAGGAGCTGCGGAGCGACGATTCTCAGGGCCTGGGTCGCAGCAGTTACAGAATCACTGTCAGACAATTGGAAAGTATGATCCGGTTATCTGAAGCAATCGCAAGAGCTAATTGTACAGAAGAGATCACTCCGCAATTTGTTGCCGAGGCGTATGATCTGTTAAGACAATCGATTATCCGTGTGGAAAAGGATGATGTTGACATCGATGAGCCTGAAGAAGCTGGACAGAAACAGGACTCAACGACAGAGGCTCAAGACCACGAGGAATCGCAAGAGGCTCATGAGAAACAGAAAACATCTATTCCATATGACAAATATGTCAAGATGATGAATCTATTTGTGCGCAAGATCGGTGAGAGAGAGACGCGGGATGAATCACAAGCTGGTCAAGGATACACTTCTGAATTCCTGGTGGAATGGTATTTAAACCAAGTGGAGAGTGAGCTCCAGAGTGAGCAACAATATTGGGAGGAGCGTAAAACAGCCTTGAAAGTGCTCAAGAGATTGGTCAAGGATAAGATTCTGATGAGTGTGAATCCTCAACAAGGAGATTTGGAAATTCCTGAGGAATATGTTGTTCAGGACGGAATGAGTCGCGCAGAGATCGAAAGACGCACAATTGGCTTACAAGAATGGCAACGGCGTACCGATGCCGAAAGACGTGCCAATATGATGTACATTTTGCATCCTAACTGCGCAGTGGTGGACTTCTTTGATCAACGAGAACAGAGTGAGTAAATGAATTATAATTTTGCCTTTTCAGAAGCTTCTTTGTTAACGTGTTCGTACCACCAGTTGATTCCAATATAGCCCTTTTGAGGATAATATTTGTTGGTTCCAAGAATAGAATCCCAAAGTTTATCCAAAAGGAATGGTTTTTCTTCAATAGAAGCGCGACAAATGAGACTGTAGATGCGTTCGAGCCAAAGTTGGAAATCTTCAAAACAGATGAGTGGTACTATACGAATGAGCAGTGTCAGTAAAGCAGATTTGCGGGTCTTTGGTAATTCTGAGGTCAATTGTTCATCTGTTCCCATTTGACATCTATTGTAGAGTAATAATAATAATTCTTGACTCAGTTCCTTATCAGATTCATAGATTGGTGAGTTTGGAAAAGTAATTCTAGCTAGAGTTTCTAGAATGATTCCAACTTGATCAAGAGACAATCTAGAAGGAAATTGATCCAATGCCAATGTCAAGTAATCTGCTAATTGAAGCTTGACATTTTTCACATTGACATGATAATCAACATTAGTGGAATGCTCATCAAACGTATCAAGAATGGCAAAATAATGAATCATGACTGAATGTGCACTTTCCAAGATGGCCTGATCTTTTACGTTATTGATAAGATTGCGAACGATGGGAATGACAGTATTGAACTTAAGTTCATCGGAAATCAGATTGACCACGTTCTCGGTGAATTGAAGATCGAAGAGTATTTTGGCACGTTGAATTGGAGATGTATCAATCTGTTGAAAACTAATGTTACTAGTCCAACAATTGATTAAAGTGTCTGCAATTTGAGTGTTGTGCTCTATGATGGAATTTAAACTTGTAGCATAGACAAAATTGTAAGCTTCGAAACCTCCAACACCGATCTTGTCAACAACATAATGGAGATTGAACAGGACTGTAAGGATTTTCCTACTAAAAGTAGGGAGAATTCGGCGATTGATGTCCAAATTGTTGATGCTTATCATTTTGGTGAATATGGATTCAAAAATCATCACTTGAGAGAATAAAACGGCTCGAAGCAACGACCATTGTTGTTCTGAAGGTTCTGAAAAGTCTATCGTGGTACTGAATGTTTGAATCCTGTTGAGAATCAGATCCAACTCATCAACTAGCAGGAGAATATCAGACTCGGAAGCAACAAGCTTGCAGAATAAGAAAGAGAGTCGATTTAAATGAAGCAAGACTGGTTTAGTCTGAATGTCAGGATTTAAAAAGGCCTTTCCATTATCCAATCCATATGGTGAATTGAAGATAAGTTCTGCCAATAGTTTTAATAAATCTCGACGTCTTTTCAATACTCTTTTCAATTGCTTTTGATCAACCTTATCATGAACACAAGCTAAAGCTAAAAGGTTCAAACAAACCAAATCTTTTGTCAAAGGAGTGGAAAAACTAACCTCCAATGCATTTCCAACCATTTCCACCAATTTAGTGTCAATCTTTGAAATCAACTGGAAATGTTCTGGATACTTATCATAATCATTTCTGGAATCCACAGATAAAAGACATCCAACAACAACAGGGACAATTTTATAAGCTTCAACAGGATTTGACGCTATATTGGCTATTCCTGATAGGAGAAATTGATAAAACCTGTAAAATGGTAGAGTTGGTTGACTAATTTGGTATTTCTTATCCATAATATATTTGAAACATTCAATTATACGATAAGTATCGGTGAATGAAACTAGTTGATTATCATTGAAAAACAATGGACAACGTAAGAAAGACTGCGTAAGTAATTGAACATTTCCTTCATTCTTGAGTTTGGGATAATAATAAGCTAAATATGAAAGCATCTTTTGAGGAGTGCTGGACGATTTAGGATTGACCAATTCATCAAACAAATAATCTAATTGAGTAGGTACAAGAGGTTGATCTAGCCAACCAGAAGAAAGTTGGGGCTGTTGAATCTGATCAACTAACTGTCGACCTTGTACTCCTAATTTGTTGTAAAAAGATTGCATGAACAAAAGAATTGATCTAGCCTAAACTTTAATATCTTATGCGACGCGTCGATCGGCTCTAAAGTTTGAGATTATTGTTAATTGCCTTTATGTCGTCTGTTCTTCCTAAAGGCTTTTTGCGATTGCGAATCAGTGCTTTGCTGACAACATGGATTATAGTGACTCCATTGATAGTTTCTATCTTTGACTGGAAGCCAATGTTCATTCTTAGTTATGATCCATTCATCAGTAGTTGGCATCAATATTGGCGACTGATATTGGTGCAATTACAATTCCAAAACGAGTCGCAAGTGATTCTATGTACCACATTGGCTGTTTTAAGCTTAAAGAACTTGGAACGAGTGTTTGGATCTCTCAAATATCTTCGTGTTTTGGTTTTGCTTTACCTTTACAATTCGGTCGCTATTAGTATACTCATTTGGACATTGTATGAGGTTTTGGGAATCAATATGTTTGTTCCTTCAGGTCCATTTGGTATGATATTCGGATTACTATATGCTCATTGGAAATACACGCCTGTTTTATACAGATTTGAGCTGAATTTTGGCGGATTGATCAAGTTGCGACAAACAAATGAAGACTTCAAGTTGTCATTCACAAACGATTTCATCTCCTCATTGGTCGCATTGCAACTTTTGCTTAGTGAGGGACTCATTAACTCGCTAATTCCGGCTCTGCTTGGATATTTGATTGGATGGCTCTTTTTTAACGGTATTCTACCAGGACTCGATTCAAACATGGTTTTAATAGACCGTATCTATACCAGAATGACAGCAAAGAGTCCACGACGAACTCTTGATGATGACGAGCCCACAGAGAATACCGATGAAAGAGAAGATACACCAGTCAGACCATTAGCTACTCAGCTATTGGATACGTTCAGACGGTGATCTCGCTTGCCGCCTTAAGACTCTTACGTCTTTGCACATCCCAATTGTAAACCCGTGCAGTGTTGACTTCCATGGTGGTGATGTTTGCGCGCAAATATTCCAAATCTTCGATGGTCTTGGTCTTGTTATCTAACGCGCCAATAAGCCGTGTTTCTAGCATCTCAATCGCTTCTCCAACAGGATATTCCATCATCACGTCTGCACCGAGCCACAGACACACCGAATCCAGATTCTTATAGTCGACCTCGGCAGTCGTATACACCGTATCATTGAGCTCATAGTTGACATCTATAGTTTCTTCAATATCGTCGCCATCGGCCAACTTTTGCTTGCGTTGTTGCAAGAATTTGCACATATTTAACGTCTTTTGAATGTCTGGGATCTTCATGTTGAGATTGTTGAGCGTATTACGCTTGTTCTCCTCCATAAACTTGTATTGTTGGAGTCTGACCTGCAACTCCCTCAAGAAGACAGAAACATCGTCATCAGTGCACTTTTTGGCGTCGATGAAATCACCAATGTTCTCAATAAACTTGGCTTGTGGAATCCCACGCGGATTCGTCTCGTCCGTCCTGATATTAGCACACAAATTCGTATACTTACTTTAGTCTGTCCATAGGTATTTATTACACAGCCGTGATTGAAACTTAATAGGTATTGGCAAAGTATCTGGCTCGAGGTGTGGAGCTGGCTCATGGCCACGTGACCTGTTGTTTTCTCGAGATGCAACCCTGAAGATTTTTTTTTTTGCGAAAAACTTTCTCTTTAAACTTCACCATGGGTAGAGATCACACAACCAAACAACACATCAGATCTGGCCACAGAAAGGCCCCAAAGTCGGAGAACGTTTACCTCAAGTCGTTGGTGAAACTTTACTCCTTCTTGGCTCGTAGGTATTAACCATGACATTTTAGTTTTGCACAATTCGCCGGCTGCTGGACAGTCGACTTTGGATGAAACAGGAATCCCTTAGGATTCCTGTGAGTTTTGCGAGTACAGCCTATGTCTGTGCGACTTTGAGCAGAATTGAAATCGTCATCCAGCCCTTACTAACTTCTTTCAGGTCGTACTGATGCTCCATTCAACAAGGTCATCCTTAAGTCTTTGTTCCTTTCTAAGATTAACAGACCACCAGTTTCTGTTTCGAGAATTGCCAGAGCTTTGAGACAACCAGGTTCTGCTGAGAAGATCATCGTTGTCGTTGGAACTGTCACCGACGACGTGAGACTCCAGGAGTTCCCAAAGACCACTGTTGCTGCTTTGAGATTCACTGCTGGCGCTAAGGAGACCATCGTTAAGAACGGTGGAGAGGCTATCACTTTGGACCAATTGGCTCTTAGAGCTCCAACTGGTTCCAACACCTTGACCATCAGAGGTCCAAGAAACTCTAGAGAGGCCGTTAGACACTTTGGTTTCGGTCCACACAAGGGTAAGGCTCCAAGAATTATGTCCAAGGGCAGAAAGTTCGAGAGAGCTAGAGGTAGACGGAGATCTAGAGGTTTCAAGGTCTAAGGAATACGTAGGTAATACGAAATCGAACATAATACAGACATACTGTTGTAGTGGTTACCATTTGGGCTCTATAATGAATGTGTGTGTATATATTTTTTTTTTGAAAAGTCTACACCTCCCTCCAAAGTCACACAAAGTATTCAGTTAGAAAATTTTCTCAAAAACTTGATCACATACAACATGCCAGGTTACTCCGTCAGAGACGTCCCAGCTCAGGACTTTATCAACGCATACGCACAATTCTTGCAAAGACAAGGTAAACTCGAGGTCCCAGGTTACGTCGAGTTGGTCAAGACCTCCGCCGGTAACGAACTGCCACCACAAGAGGCCGACAAATGGTTCTACAAGAGAGCTGCTTCCGTGGCTAGACACATCTACTTGAGAAAGCAAGTTGGTGTCGGTGCTTTGAACAAGCTCTACGGTGGTGCTAAGAACAGAGGTGGAAGACCAAGCAAGCACTACGATGCTTCTGGTTCCGTCAACAGAAGAGCTGTGCAAGCTTTGGAGAAGATCGGTGTCCTTGAGATCTCTCCAAAGGGTGGAAGAAGAATTTCTGACAACGGACAGAGAGATTTGGACCGTATTGCTGCCCAGACTTTGGAATCCCTTGAAGACGACGAATAGATAAGTGGTAATAACATATTGATAAGTTGAACATTATTTAAACTTCTGGAAGTATCTATTACGGAAATCGTTTTGCAATCCTCTTTGCGACGAAGTGATGGTGTTTCCTTTGTAGCTTGCGTCTCGTTTGACGTAAACGAGCAATCTTCGAGACCATTTGTTGAATTCTTGCACCAGGTTGTAAACCAACTCCAATTTTTCATGCTGAGGAACCAGTGTAGGGATGTCTTGATCATTAGCAACTGGCATCCAGAAACACAAACGGCCGTCGATTGGCAATCTTTTGGCTGCGAATTCTAGTAGATCGTCCAACAACAAATCCAATGAGTAGTTCTTCTTTGGTTGGATGAAATCGCGTCGAAGATACGCGTATTCTCCGTCAATAATCACATTTTCTTTTCCTTGGAACCGTTCTTCTCTATTGGTTCCACACACTTTTAGACCTTCTCTGACTCCATAAGGAGGATCGCAAACAATTGAATCAAACACCAAGTCCGAACGGAAAGCATTATGAGTGAAATCCATGCATAGAACATCTCCAAATAGATGACTAGTTTGATATTTCTTGAAATTGGTAGCCAATCTTCGAGATGGATCTTTTCCTTTCAGCGCGCGGAAATCTATATCTGTTCCATAAGTAAGAGCACCATAATGAGCAGCAGCAAGTGCAAATGAGCCTGTTCCAACGAACGGATCATAAACTAATTGACCAGGAGCGGTTTGAGCCAAATTGCAACTCACTAATGCCAATTCGGCATCAAATGTAGTAGTTCCATAATAAGGACGTTTGGCTATCTCATGTTTCTCCAAAATCCCTCTAGATCTCTCGGAAATCTCGATTTGACGTCCAAAAAATAGCATATCTGGTTCGGGAGCAGGATTCTGTTCAATGATTCGATATGACTCTAAAATGGCATATATTTGCTCGGGATCTTTCATACGAATCTTTCCTTCAAATGGAAGATAGGAAAATGAATTGAATAATGCCAACTGTTGATCTCTAGTCTTTCTGCTTCCTTGGTAAGAAACCAAATCGAATTTAAAGGTGGTATGTTTATAAGTAGTTAGATGATCAAGAGAACGATCCTTAACATCTTGATGAAGTTTACCTAAGGTAGTTCCACAGCCCCACAGCTCGTAGATCGCCTTAGAAAGAACCGAGCGTCGAATCAACTGGGCAGCTTGTTGGTCATCTTCCAGTTGAACAATCAGAAATGGACTTTCATCGTTATAAGTAGATAAATCAACTTCAAACCCATGCATATGTGCCAAAGACTCGAGTTCAGCACGTCTAAACCCCAAATGGGATTGTGACATATACACCAAGTAGTCTTTCATTATAATAAATTTTTCATCGGGCTGTGCTGATAAGGATGGGGAGGAAGGAGAGAAAGAAGGGTGAAAGTGAATGAAGAGGGAAGAACGGGTGAGATGGTCATAATCATCCAGGGAAACAAATGTGTTCCTCAATGCTCAATAAAGTGTAAGGATGTGTACCAGTCTGTGAATTTATCTATGTTTTCTATACATCCATATTTCTCTACTTATGACATTCTAATTGTCGTAATTGGTCCATTCATCTTTTCCATCCCACACGTCAACTACAATACCTTTAAACTCTCCCTCTCTATCAATCTGATTCTCTTATGTTTGCCCCCTCCCTCACACTCTCCTTCCCCATTAAATCTCCAATCCTTCCATTTTCTCTTACCCTGCCTCCCCCTAGAAAGTTTTACCATTACTTTCTTTGTCCAGCATGACAAATTCCGACGACGAAGCCCTCTTCGACGACATTTACGAGGACGACAAGGACCAGGTCAAGCAAGAAGAGCCCTCTGTGGCTGCCTCTATGCCTGTAGCCGAGGTTGCTGCTGCTGCGCCGCCAATGCCGGCTCCATTGCCTCCCACAGACCAGCCTTCCACCAGTTATCCGGTGATGACCGCTCCAGCGCCAGTGATGGCTGCCTCAGGAGGCCCTAGACAATTCCAGGACTCTGTCCGGGCAGATATTCAATCCAAGGACCAAGGAAAGATGTTTATTGGTGGATTGAACTGGGAAACATCTGAAGAGAGTATGAAGAATTATTTCCAGCAATTTGGTGATGTGGTGGACCTGACCATCATGAAAGACAGTGCCACGGGACGCTCGCGTGGATTTGGGTTCCTGACTTTTGCCAGTCAGGCTAGCGTGGACGATGTGCTCAAGAAAACACATGTGTTGGACGGCAAGCTGATCGACCCGAAAAGGGCGATTCCAAAAGAGGAACAGGACAAGACAGGCAAGATTTTCGTGGGTGGAGTGGCGCCCGAGGTCACAGAAGCCGAGTTTACAGAGTATTTCCAGCAGTTTGGTAACATTATCGATTCGCAGCTTATGCTTGATAAAGACACTGGCCGGTCGCGAGGATACGGTTTTGTGACGTACGATTCACCCGACGCGGTGGATCGGGTGACGCAGAATAAGTACGTGTTATTTCACGGTAAAAACATGGAAATCAAACGTGCGGAGCCTCGTAACCAGCAAAAGGGTGGAAGTTCGTATGCCAACCCGGGACAGCCACAGCAGTCGTACACGCAGATGGCCCAGATGCAGCAGTATTGGCAGCAGATGCAACAGATGCAACAATACTGGATGCAACAGGTCCAGCAACAGGGTGGGGACCCATCGCAGGCCATGGCACAGATGATGCAACAATATAACGGAGGTGGAGGCGACGACGACACGCAAGAAGGTGGAGATATGCGCGAACAGCAAGACGAGGTGCCTAATCCTCAAGAACAATCTTCGAATCTTCCTTCAGGGCCTAGAGGTGGAGGAAGATATAATGATCGGCCTAGAGGGCCACGGGGACGCGGCGGAAGAGGTGATCGTGGCGGAGATCGTGGAGGAGACCGTGGTGGAGACCGTGGTGGAGACCGTGGAAGAAGAGGTGGAGGCGAAAGAAGAGGCGGGGGTGGAAGAAGAGGCGGAAGTTACCATCCTTATAACAGGTAGACAGCTCCCAATAGCACAGCCATGAAAAAGTAAATAAATTTATAACATTTTTTTGATAAATTTTTCTCTCAATATGTCTGATGAAGAGTATGATATTGCTGGGCAATTAGTTGCTGATGGTGTTGATAGCGAATCGGAATATGAAAGTGCCGATGAAGTTCAGGATGAAATTGTTGACAGTGATGAGGAGACGACTCCTGTTCCTACAAAGAAGGCCAAGTTGGATCCTGCCAGTTTCCCTACTTTAGAGCTTTCAGATGATGAGGATCATAACACAATCGATTATTTTGCATCTCAACCAACTGTTAAGAAGGCCAAGAATGGTACTTTTGCTTCGTTTGGTCTTTCAAAGCATATTTTGGGTAATTTGGGTAAGAAAGGATACAGACAACCTACTCCGATCCAAAGAAAAACTATTCCTTTGATCATGTCTAATAGAGATGTTGTGGGAATGGCTAGAACCGGTTCGGGAAAGACTGCTGCATTTCTGTTGCCGTTGGTTGAAAAATTGAAGACCCACGTTGCCAAGATCGGAGTTCGTGCTATTGTTTTATCTCCATCTCGTGAATTGGCTATGCAAACTTCTAAGGAGTTTAAAGAATTTAGTCGGGGTTCAGACCTTCGTTCTTTATTGCTGATTGGTGGAGACTCTATGGAAGACCAATTTGGTGCCATGATGGCCAATCCTGATGTCATTATTGCGACTCCAGGTCGGTTTTTGCATTTGAAGACAGAAATGCAACTTGATCTTAGAACTGTCGAATATATTGTCTATGATGAGGCTGATCGGCTTTTCGAAATGGGTTTTGCAGAACAATTGAATGAACTTCTTGCTTCGCTACCTGAAAGACGCCAATCGATGTTGTTTTCTGCTACACTTCCAAGAAACTTGGTGGACTTTGCCAAGGCAGGATTGACTAATCCTGTGCTTGTGCGACTTGATTCTGAGACCAAGATCTCAGAAGAGCTACAAATGTGTTTTATCAGTTCGAAACGGAATGAGCGCGAGGCCAATTTGCTGTTGCTACTGCAAGAAGTGATCAAAATGCCAATCGCAACTCCCGAAGAGATGAGACGACTGGACAACGCCAACAAATTGGACGATTCCGACTCCGAAACAGAGGAGGGCACTAAGAAGCGTAAGAAGCGCGCACCTCGCGAGAAAATGCCCCGTGCTGGTGCTCTACCATCGAAATACTCCACCATCATTTTTGTTCCAACAAAGCATCACGTGGAGTACATCACGTTACTTTTGAAGGAAACCGGATATGCCACGTCTTACATCTATGGGTCTCTAGATCAGCATGCTCGTCGTCGTCAGCTGCTGAACTTCCGCGCCGGATTGTGTCCCATTCTTGTCGTGACTGACGTGGCTGCCAGAGGTATCGATATTCCTGTTTTGGCCAATGTGATCAACTATTCCTTCCCGTCCTCTTCCAAGATCTTTATCCATCGTGTCGGACGTACTGCCCGTGCTGGTAACAGCGGATGGGCCTATTCGATTCTCAACGAGGCCGAGTTGCCATATCTTCTGGATCTTGAAGTTTTCCTGGGACGGAAGGTGCTTTTAACCTCGATGCATGAAAAAAAGAGTCAGCTGCTCCGCGACAAGCATTTGGAGAAATACGGTGACTTGTCAGGTTTCACCGAGCCCAAACTCTCGTACACTGAGCGGCTAGTGCTGGGGAGTGCGCCACGTCGTCAACTTGGAGAGATGCAAGAATTATACGACACTATTTCCAAACATAACTACGAGATTCAGACCCTTAAAAGCGTTGCTGAAAAGGGAGAAAAGCTTTATTTCCGTACTCGTTCTGGTGCTAGTGCAGATGCTTTGCGTCGTTCCAAAGAGTTGGTGACTATGGGCTGGGATGAACAGAATCTGTTGTTTGGAAAGAATCTGGAGCTGGAGAAAGAACAATTTTTGGCCAAGCTGCAGAACCGGAGAAATAAAGAGACGGTGTTTGAATTTGGAAAGAAGGATGATTCGTTAATGGATCTGATGAATACTCGGAGACGCCAAATTGCTCCTGTTCAACGGAAAGCTCGTGAAAGACGTGAGTTATTGGAATTGGAACGTAATTCCGGTCTGACTCATAATATTGAAGATGAGTTATTCAAGGATGAAACCGGAGTTGAAGTTGGTTTCACTGTTAATGAAGAGGAGTTGGGACGTGAATTTGAAGATGGAGATTTCGCTTTAAAGAAGAAATCATACAAGGATCCAAACTTTTACATTTCTCATTATGCTCCCGCTGCTGCTATTCAAGAACAACAGCTTTCATTGGACAACGGATTTGCTTCTGAGGCAAACCGAGCTGCTTTTGATATTGATGCAGAAGACGATAAGGTGAGCGTCCAACGGCAGACAGCAAGAGTGTTATGGGATAAGAAGGCCGGAAAGTATAAAAAGATGCAAGATGACCGGAAATACATTATCGGAGAGAGTGGACAAAAGATTCCTGCATCATACCGATCCGGTAAATTTGAAGACTGGAAATCTCAACATAACGTCAACTTCAAGACCGGTGCTACAGAACAGAGTCGCGGATTTGGTTCTGAATTGAAAGGTAAGAGACAAGGAGGCCGGTTTGTGCATTCGAAGCAGGAAGCTCCGAAGCTGCCAGACAAAAAACGTGACAATTACAAGGAGCAGGTGGAAAAAGTTAAAAAGGCAGTTGAAGGAGGCCGTTCTGTCAAGGGATGGCAGGGTAAAGGTGGTCGTGGCGAGCAACTACGGTCGGTTGAGCAGATCCGTAAGACTCGTGAGGTTAAGGAGAAGAGACGGGCGAAGAATGCTCGTCCTAGTCGCAAGAGGAAGTAGAGTTATTAATAATTAGCAGCCAATCGGAAACATGTATAGCCGTGCGTCGGAAGAGGGGTAGAAAATCTGCCAAGGACGGAAGTTTTCCGGGAGCAGAAAAAGCGAAAAAATTGGGTGCGAACATGCATGGAAAGAGGGTGCGCGAATCGGAGTAGAAACTGTGATAAAACGGGGGTTAAAGAGGGGGTAATTGAAAAGTGGGGGTACCCACAGGGTATTCACTAGGTATCAGGATGATGGTCATATATTTGAATCCAGGTTTTTTCCGCAAACTCCCTGGAAGCATGCAATTATGTCATATATGTCTCTTAATTGCCTCATGAGCCGGTGTCATGCCCGTTTTTAGTGCAATCATCGGTTGTTTAATTCTCGGATTCCGATCGGGTGCGAGGCGGTCCGCACCCCTCTTTTGATGGGGTGTAAAGAAATAGTTTTTTGGACTTGGATGCTCGTGCACCAATCAAGTGCCCTTTTCAACGCCGTTTCCCCTCATCTCGTCCTGAGGCCCACCGATTGCACGCCCAGCAATGCATATATATTTCCCCCCACCCCCGGTAAACTATCATACCACCTTAATCCCACCCCTAAAATCTAACCCCGGCACTTTTACCCCTCTTGAGGCTTGTGATATAAATACAAACAAAAAGGTCGCACTTCCTTTTTTTGCTTCCCTCATGGATTATCAGTTACAGACCTCGGTGGGCAACGTCAAATCTAGCCCCCGGTCCCCTTCATCATCTACCGAAGGCTTCTCAGAGCCTCTCGTGCTCGATAAAAAGTACTTTGATGACAAACAAAGCATCAAACCCTGGTTACACTCACAGCTGATTTCCAGAGGTATAAACGTGGTTATTGAGCGTTCGGATGATACAAAAATTGTGTTCAAATGCAAGAATAGTCATAACTTTGCCAGCAACAACTCCAAGTCTGGCAAGAGCCCTAAATCTCTTGCTAAAGAGTTGACAAAGAGACAAAAAAGCAGCTGTCCCTTCAGGATCCGTGCAAATTATTCTCTAAGGGCAAAGAAATGGTCCATCGTTGTTGTTAATGATCAACATAACCATCCCTTATACGCCATGGGGAACGCTAATACATCGATGGATTCTGATTCGAAAGTCGGAGTCGGCTCCGGCTCACAAAAACCGATCCTGTCTAATCCTTTGGTTAATAAAAGACTCAACTTTGGGCCTACAAACTCGTTATTGATGGCTGCCCAGACTGTGAATGCTCAACAACAACCGTTGAACAAGTTCCAGCTGCCGTTGCCATCAAATTTCGGCCATGTTCCACCTTCAAGTCAAAATATGGCAGAATCAGTGAGTTCGAAATCATCACCCTCATCGTCTTCTCCCAAGCCGTTATTCCCGGAGAACAGTATTTCAGGTAAGGACCTGAAATCATCAGGAACATCTCAACAACAACAGAGACTGAATATCCTCCACATCGAAATCAACAATTTACTTCTCCATCTTAATACCTCTTCAAACCTCTCCGACGCAAATAAAGAGGAGGCTTATTTCAAGATCATCACCACGCTCAAGGACACGCTCAAACATAATGTGCACTACTCGCCGACATCGGGCACAAGTAGCCCTTCGCACGCTCTGCCACAATCTGGATTTTATAACTACACCACTACCGGGACTGGAAACGACAAGGTGATGCTTCCGTCGTTGACAAACTCACTACAAGGCTCTTTACAATCGATCCGATCCTCAAATAATATCGGTGTGGCGTTCAACCAGTACTATTTATGAGATACTCGCTGGAGCTAAATAGAGAGATTAGGTAATAATTTTGTGTACCTCTAATTTTTTTGTCGTGATATGACAAATGTTTATGTTGTGCGACGTTTTTCAATAATATACATAAGTTATGTGATCTGTTCAACTCCGGAACACGTTCTTGCACTCTAAGCACACAAAGAACAACACCATACTTGTGTCTGCTCGTTTTTGTTGCGATTGGAAGAAAACGCACTCTGTATTATGACATTTTGGACACATTTTGTCCGACCGTGGCAAAGTAGGGTCTGATCCAATGTCCTCCACCACTCCTGCGGTTTCTCCGATGTTTGTAATGAGTTCGTGTCGATAAACCTTTGAATTTTCAGCCAACTCGGAATATGTGCAGTTTCGACATTGATACAATAATCTTTTCTTCTCCTTGTCCTCACGAGGATACAACATGTTGTTACTAAGAGTTAGAACGACTTAAACTGAATGCTGACTTACCATTCGGCACAGAATCTGAACGACATGATGATAAAAATGAAAACTTATTTGGAGATTATGTAAGTTGTATCATTACCGGAAAGCGCACGACGTTTTTCGCCACGAATTTTTCACCATTTTTTCATACTTTATTATTTGATTGTAATGTCTAGTGTTTTAAGACAGTCTGCAAGAGCCGCCGTGAGGTTGGGCAGAAGGTAAGTTATCAGCGGAAGTTGTATTTTCTAACAAACAGCTCGCGCATGGTGAGATTCAACTCTACTGAGGCCAAGCCAGTGGACCCTAAAATTACGCAAATTGTCGACCAGATTTCGACTTTGACCCTTTTGGAAACCTCTTCTTTGATCCAAGAGCTCAAGACCAAGCTCAACATTCCAGACATTGCCTTCCCTGCTGCCGGAGCCGCTGCGCCAGCACCAGTCGCCGCCGCAGAAGGTGAAGCTGCCGAGGCTAAGGAAGAAGCACAAGAAAAGACCATTTTCAACGTCAAATTGGAATCGTTCGACGCCAAGGCCAAGGCCAAGATCATCAAGGAGGTCAAGTCGCTCTTGGGTCTTTCCCTGGTGGAGTCCAAAAAGTTTGTCGAGAGCGCTCCAAAGATGCTCAAAGAAAACCTCAGCAAGGACGATGCCGACAAGATGAAAGCTACACTCGAAGGCCTGGGCGCAAAAATTGTGCTGGAGTGACCTGTATATATCAAATAGCAAGGAACATGAGAATCTCATTTGTACGGAGACATTGGGTAATATACTTCGTCGTACAGGTGTCGCGGGACACGCATGCTTGAAAACCGCATGTCTCGTGCTCGCGCGCGCGGCGGAGTGTGTACTGATTGAAAATACGGCTCTGGGTCTTCGAATTCGTCCACTGGTTGGTCCGATTGATTTAGCAGCATTGCGAACGAGATCAGCGAATTGATGGTGTTTTGGATTTGGTGTAATGTACTAGAACACGTGAGGTCGACTCCGCTGCTTCGAAACATGCCGAAATTGTTCACTATGAGTGTTTCCAGCATTCTCTTGCGGATCAGACTGGTGTTTTGGAATCCCTTAACAATTGCCAACAATTCGTCTTCCAGAGCCAACAAATCCTCAAGCTCGCGACATCGATCAGCGGGCGCACGGTTCTCGTGATTCTTCAAAGTAGCTTGCGAGATCCTAACTGTCTCTTTACTGGCCTGATCTAGTTGCTTCAAATTCGAGGTGATACTGGTGCAAACAGAAGCCGCCGATTCATGGTCACCCCTGTTGCTTCCAGAAGAGCCATCCGAGTTGAGCGCGGGACTTATTTTCCCCAGCGCTCTGCGAGATCGTGATCTGCCAAACATTACTTAATTAACAGATTCATGAACCGCTCAGTAAATATGGGGGTGCTGCACAGCCTTAGAAATCCTTAAAATACTTGCCATAAGGATCTTCTCCGACGTCGCCATAATCTAGCTGTTCTTCTGGATAATGGTCGAATAATGAGGTGTCACCGACTCCAGCTGTGATTGGAGGTTCGTATGGGGTTTCGATATCCTTTAGTAGTAATTTCTCCCAGACAACCTCGCTAAACCATTGATGGTTTCTTATGTCTGCTGGACCGTTCTGAAGATTACCCAATCGATGAGTTAGATCTGCGGTTATCAACCGGGATAACAAATGGACCACATCGGGATGGAAATGTGAAGGATAATGGACCTTTCCTGCCAAAATCTTCTCATAAGTCTTCATTGGAGTTTGATCATAAAATGGAGTGTAACCAGCCAACATCTCGAAAATCAAGATCCCTAAAGACCACCAATCCACACTCTTGTTATAAGGTTTGGTGGTGATGACCTCTGGAGCAATATAATCTGGAGTTCCACAAAGAGTCCATGTGACAGTCTCCACCTCTTTAGCAAACCCGAAGTCTGTCAATTTGATATGACCGTTTCTGTCCAACAAGATGTTTTCGGGCTTCAAGTCTCTGTATATGATGTTGTGCGAATGTAAGTATTCCAAAGCCAAAGTGACCTCTGCAGCGTAGAATTTGGCGACTGGATTTGGGAATCTTTGAGATTTTCTGAGCAAGGAGAACAATTCTCCTCCTTCGATGTAATCCATCACCATAAATAGGTTTTTGGAGTCTTGGAAAGTCCCCCACATCCGAATCAAAAAGGGATGTTCCACCAACTTCAACATCCGTCTTTCATCATTGGTATGTTCCACTTGTTTCATTCTGATAACTTGTGCTTTCTTCAACACCTTAATAGCATAAAACCGACTATTATGAACCGATTTGACCAAATGCACACGTCCAAATGAACCTGTACCCAATGTCCGCATGATTATAAAGTCTTTCAATGAGTATTTGCCTTTAGATACAGGTGATCTTTGCGGTAGCAAAGATCCACCAGCGACTCGTTGAAGTTGAACATAATTGGGTTGAATGATGGCTTGATATGATGGCATGTGTTGAAGAATGGCCATCTGTCTTTGTTGAGCTTCTTGCGATGCCAATTGCGTGGCATCCACTTCAACCATCTGGTTCTGATACATGTTATTTAGCAATTGTTGATCTGATTTGTCCATGATTTGAGTGTCTTGAGTCTCCAGAGCTTGTTGCGAATGTCCAGAGCCTATATGAAGTTTTTGTAAAAGCCTGGAACGCATGCACTGGATGAGCAGGCAAAAACAGCAGGTGAAATTGCTAAATTGAAAAAAGCAGAATTAGGTCGGAATATTTAGATAGTGAAGAAATCTCATGGACATAAGTGGGGGGACTACGGATTACATTCGGAGTTTCAATTGGATGTTTTCTTGTCTTTACTAATACGTTTAATAGTTCATATTGTAGCTGATTGGGGTACTAAAAATTCATGCCCCATCTACTATAAAATCTTTACCCGGCCAAATATTTTCTGAAGGCAAAATATACCATGTCCAGAAGATACGATTCGAGAACCACCATCTTCTCACCAGAAGGAAGACTATATCAAGTCGAATATGCCTTAGAAGCAATCAATCATGCTGGAACAGCCATTGGCGTGATGGCTAAGGACGGTGTTGTTCTTGCGGCAGAGAGAAAAGTCACCAGTAAATTGCTGGAACAAGACACCAGTGCCGAGAAAATGTACGTGTTAAACGATAAGACGGTGTGCGCAGTGGCAGGAATGACTGCCGATGCAGGTATTTTGATCAATCATGTTCGCTATTCTGCCCAACAATACTTGAAAACATATGGTGAAGATATTCCAATAGAGACTCTTGTTAGACGGATCTGTGACACAAAGCAAGGATATACACAACATGGAGGACTTAGACCATTTGGAGTGTCATTTATTTTCGCCGGATATGATGAAAGATACGGATTTCAACTCTACACTAGTAATCCATCTGGTAACTATTCTGGATGGAAGGCAACTAGTATTGGAGCCAATAATACAAGTGCACAAACTTTATTGAAACAGGATTACAAGGATGATCTTACATTGGCTGATGCACAGAATCTGGCTCTTAAAGTCCTCAGTAAGACTACCGATAGCAACAAATTAACGAGTGAAAAGGTCGAGTTTTCCACCATTGGCCTGGATGCCAATGGTAATATCAAATTGAAGATTTGGAGTCCCGAACAGATCGATAAATTGCTGAAAAGTAGCGGAGTTATGACTCGTGATGAGGAAGGAGATGAGCAATAAATTTACATAGTAGATATTTTTCCCCAAAATAATTTTACATTATTTTTTGTTTGCCACTTATTAAACAATGTCTCGAATTGCAGACACCATTTCGCGACTGGCAGTTCCAGTTGGTGTTGCCGTGATGGCCGCACAATATTCCATGTATGATGTGAAAGGTAAGTTTGAAAAGATTGGGAAATGCTAATATTTTAGGTGGACAAAGAGCAGTGATTTTCGACCGGTTTTCAGGAGTGAAACAGCAGGTTGTTGGTGAGGGATTGAACTTTGTGATTCCTTGGCTACAAAGACCAATCATTTTTGATGTCCGGACCAAACCAAGAACCATTACAACAACTACTGGTTCGAAAGATTTGCAGACTGTTTCATTGACATTGAGAGTTCTCCATCGTCCAGATGTGATGAATTTGCCTCATATTTACCAAAATCTTGGTCTAGATTACGACGAGAGAGTGCTTCCATCGATTGGAAACGAGGTCTTGAAGAGTATTGTTGCCCAATTCAATGCTGCCGAATTGATCACCATGAGAGAGACTGTGTCGAATAAGATCAGAAGTGAGCTCGAGCATCGTGCTGGTGAGTTTTCCATCAAGTTGGAGGACGTCTCGATCACACACATGACTTTTGGTCAAGAATTCACCAAGGCTGTCGAACGTAAACAGATTGCTCAACAAGATGCTGAGCGGGCCACTTATTTGGTCGAGAAGGCCGAACAAGAAAAGCGTGCAGCTGTGATCCGTGCTGAGGGAGAAGCCGAAGCTGCAGATAATGTTTCCAAGGCTCTTAACAAGGCTGGTGATGGACTTTTGCTTATTAGAAGACTTGAGGCTTCCAAGGAGATTGCTCAGACTTTGAGTCAATCTCCAAATGTGACCTACTTGCCTGGTGGATCTCAATCTGGGGAAGGATCGTCCAATCAGTCTCTTTTGTTAAGTCTTGGTCGTTGAGATGGGTCTTCCCTTCACTGTAGATAGAATCATATTTTAAGCAAGTTACTATTTTATTTATCTATGATTGTTTAAAAATGACATATTCAAAATCCAAAGTCGAAAGCAGACATATCTGGTTCTTCGAATTGCGACACTGGTGGAGGTAACACTTCTTTTCCTGTAGATGGTTCTATGACTTCTTTTCGGTCGGAGAAGTCCCAATTACGCACCAAATAGAGAGAAAGATAATCGCAACCCATTTTCTCATACATTGACGCAGAAACGAGAACAAACTCGTATTCAATCTTGGAATCGAGGTCCACGGCACCACGAAGATACTCCACCCGTTTATTGCGCAAATCGTCATACAAAATCAACAAAACAGGATCTTCAGTCACCAATTGTCTAACTTGGAGTTCTGCAATCACTTGCTTGTCAATCTCACCATACGTGTTCAAATCAGCAACGACACTTTCTATAGGCTTTATTAGTGCCTGGATACCAAGTTCTCGGTTTTGTAGTATCCAGAAACTCCAATTCATAGTCCATCTGTCGTGTTTTTTCAAACCAGCAGGAATGATATGTTTCATCACCAATTCTTTCATTATCGGTCCATGATCGCTATTTTCGTAACAACGAGCAATAGCAATTGCCAATCCAACATCCTCAAGCTTGTTGATCACCACATTAACACAATCCTTTAATGCATTAGCCAATAGGAAGAAATATGCTGCATCGACATATCTATGTTTTCCAAGTAAGACAAATGCATTCTTCAAAGCTGCAGACCGCCAGCGGTCCTGTTTGAAGTCGTTTCCAAGAAACCTAATCATCTTCTGTTGCTCTGGATGTCCAATTGCTGTTCTCCAAAGACCAACAAGAACATTTTTCTTATGTAGAGCCAGGAAATGTAATGAGCAAACAGCAGGATCTTTATACTTTCCTAGGTTCTGAGTTTTGAAGAATTCAGTTCTAGCAACGGTCTCCATCACTTCTGTAAGTTTTGTCAATTCCAGCCAATAAGGTAGGGCATATTTTCTCAATTCTGGAGCTCCAAGTTGCATTCCACTATGTTCATTAATAATGTTGAATAAAATGTCTTTATTTTCACTGTGAAGTGCAAAACACATGTCTCTAGTGGAAATGGATTTGAGTTGATGTGCTTTAGCTGAATTCAATTGGAATAGCTTCATTCCAAGATAAAATCTTGACCCGTTCTTATCCAAAATAGAACCATAAGTTTCGGCCATATCTGAAATGATTTGCATAGTAGAAGCCAAAGTAATCTGTTGATGACCTGTTAGGAATGGAAGTTTATGTTTTGCAAGTCTTTCAACAATCAAAGAACACATTTTCTTGTTAATTCTGGTCTCCTCAACAGGATGACCCAATTCTTGAAGTTCGTACGACGTGATTCCAAGTCGTGGATCAAAAGTGACAATATTTCCAAGTTCTAAGTCTCTCAAAATGCCCGAAATTTGCACCACAATCCTCTCAATCAAATCAAACTTGCCAAAGAATAATGTTTGAATCAAAAATTGAGGATGATAAACTGGTAAAGGACCATTTAATGCCGAACAGAGCTGGAAAATGTCATTTGAAACAATTTCAAGTGTACCCATTGCTCTTGCTGTAATATAATCTGTTTTTGCGTCCAAAGACTTATCACTAATGTAGAATTGATTTCCTGCTCCAATCACCAATAAACCATCTGCCATCCAAATAGAATCACCAATAGCGTGTCTTGTTTGATGCGAAATGTCGACATTTTTGATTTTGGCATAGGTTGGAGTCGAATTGGTATAATCGTACCTCAATTGGGTGTACAAGACCGAATGCGAATCGAATCCAACAGCCAATATTCCTTGGTTATAATCCGTACAAGTCCAGTCTATATCTTTGATTTTTTCATCTTGATATGTTTCTGAGTACTCCAAACTACCCAATTGAGTATCCCAAATGGTCAATTGGTTGGAAGATTCATTCACAATAGCCAGCTTGTGGATTGATGAACCATTTAAAAATGTAGCATTATCTATTCCAGTGGAAAAAGAACGTTTGGCAATCCAGATTATTTTATCGACTTCCACTTTTGCCGAGTATATTGTAACTTCTCCAGATTGTGTAATGGTTGATAAAACATCTCTAACTGATTTGGATCCAATTGATTCATTCCAACCGACAGGATTAACATATGCTGCCATTTTAATAGAGTCTAATTGTTCAATTTCTAGAGGCTTGAATCGAGTCTCTTCAAAGGACAATTCCCATGCTAAACAACTTCCATCCTCATAAACAGCAATCAGATGTGAAATCTCTGGATTTGTTTCTGGAACCATGAAAAATGTAGCCAATTGACTATGCGGATTAATTTTCATTTGACAAATAGGTTTACCGACTTTTGCTTGACAATCGAAACAAACCAACTCTTTTTCCAAATATGCAACCACAAATGAACCATTGTTCCAAAATGCAGCGTCCAAAATCGGATCGCTGGTCAAAAGAGTGCATTTCTTGTTAAGAGTCTTATGAGAATTGGATAATGGAATAGCAGTCCAAAGACAACTCTCACCAAATCTAGTGGTTGATAAAACCACCGATCCATCTCCTGATCGAATCAACTTGCGAATTGACTTATTATGACCTGTTAATTTGTGTTGAAGATCGCCCAACTCGACTTTGGTAGAAAGAGAGCTTGGTATTTCATTTTCTTCGAATTGTAACAACGATTCGAATGAAAATTCAACATGTCGTATGGTATTTTTGTCCAAATCATGTATCACTAAAGAAACTCCATCAGAATCATCTTGATTGACTAATTGAATATCTTGAAGAACAATCGAATTGCAATCATGAGGAATACATCCTTTTGAGAATTGAATATCTGTTTTAGTAAGTCCTCCATGAGAATTCAAAATAGAATCCAGTTTTTTAACCTCCAATTCTCCAGGAAACGAGGAATTGATACCTGAAATTGCAAATATCTCAACCTTTCCTTCTCTGTCAAACGTCAAACATAACTCTGGCTTCATCTCCAAAACTTGAGCAAGATGATTTTGTTTCCGATGAAAAAGACTTAATGTTGACCCACTTCGACTTCTAGAAACCTCAGGCTCGCGATTATGAACATCTCCATGTGTTTTCAAATCCTGAACATCCAATTTATGTAACATCTTCGAGACTCCAAACTCAACTAACTGGCTATCTATCACCGCCACAAAACTGTGTGGCGGTAACTGCACCGCCCCAATTTTGACCACCTTGAAGCCTCGGTCCAAATTGTAGGTTGAGAACAGTGTAAGATTGGAATTGATGTCGTAGACATACAGAACGTAGTTCTCAAGTAGATTTAACTCGGGTGATTTGTGAGAAACGTCTTTGATGATACTGTTTGCTGGTTTCAAATCAGAAACCGATGTGGATGAAGATGAGTTGATAGGTGACCAATTGGCTGTTTTCCAACGAAGCAAAGCTACTGGTGTATCGACAATAACATAATTGATCTCGAACTCGGCGGAATCAATTCCAAATGCCACCCGATGCCAGATTTTCACGAGTTTGTCATAATAACCAACACTAGCAATTGCTGTGGAATTGGGTGAGAATTTGACCATATACACTGGATTTGGTTGTAATTTGTACCAAAGAAGACTCTTTTGGATTGATAATGCGTCTTCTTCAAGTGTATAATTCATACGCCAAAGTGATAGAGATTGTTCGGAACCAACACAGAGTTCACAACTAGTGAATGAATTGAACTCTTGTGGAAGTCCAAAGAAACGTGCCTGAGTGTACTTATCTTGTTGCGTATCACAAGAGTCTGACCAAGCCAAACAGGTGATATCAGAATGATCATTTGGGTTTTCGATCTCTGTTTCTAGGGACCATTCTATCTCTAATTCAGAGACATCCTTGCGTCCCTTGAAGTTATAATTGTAAAAATTCGACACTGTGGGAGTGTAGATGAGAATCTTAGACCCAATGCTCAATGCAATCTTACCGTTTACTCGGTTGACATCCACCACGTATGAGTCTCCGGGGAGATAAATGGTTTGAAGATGTTGGAAACTTCGAGTGACAATCACAAGATTGTTGCCCGAGCAATAAACAAGGATCTGGATAGAGTTCCAACTCGCAAACGCGCAACAATGGGGCGAGCGATTGGGCTCTCCAGGCACAAAGTTGAGCGTCATTGGTGCAAGGATGGATTTATTTTTCGATAAAAATTAACCAAATATAATATTTATTAATGGTGGCAAGGTGAGTATTAAACAGATGATTCTAACATGGTAGTTGCAAAGATCAGCTCAAACAAGTGGCGATCTGTTTGCAGAGATCACCTTGCGTGATGATCGAGCGAAACACGCCCAAGGCTTGTGTGACGGACCCGGAACTAGCTAGAGATTTACCCGAGCTGTGTAAGGCCCAACTGGCAACGTTTCTCGAATGCAAACGTGGAATAGTCGACATGCGAAAGCGAATCCGTGGAAACGGAACTCTCAGTACGGGACGGTTCGACGAACAGTACGAAAAATTATCAACTGGAGATTTCGACCCAAGAGAAGAGATGCGCAAGCTCGAGAGACTCGACTCCAATCAAAGATCATAGGTCTGTACATAGAAACCGCAAAATTTCATCTACTATTCGACTATATCCAATTTCTGGCCAATCTGGATGATTTCCGAGATCAAACGGTCCACCAACTCACTTGAAACTATTGGCGAGTTGAAAACGACCCGGAAGAACTCTCCATCATCTTTTCCATCAGGATTAGGTGCATAGTCAACTAGAAAACTGCCATTCTTATGCAACGCTGCGGCAATTGTGCGGGTCACGTGACTCATCGTTTTCCCGGCAATAGGATGAGATAAAGGATTGTAATAAAAGCAGACTTGAAGACATTGAACTGGCAAGGTAGTGATGAGGGTGAATCCGGCAGTAGATTTGGCGCGATCAGCGAAATATTTGGCAATTTCGTATGCATGATCCACTCGTTCTTCATATCCTTTAGATCCATAATAGAGCCAACCAAGATAGAATTTCAGAGCGTCTGCACGACGACCACAGCCCATTGTACCATTTGCGAGGTCGAAATTATCACTATCGTCTTCTAAATTGTGGAAAAGATATGGTGCTGCCAAAGAATTTGCTTGGACAAACACTCTATCATTTGGAACCAATAGAAATGAGCAAGTGGTTGGAACTCCAAGCATTTTATGAGGATTTGCAGTAATCGAATCTGCCAAATGTGAGCCAGATAAAAGATGACGATGTTTAGCACTGAAAATGGTGTTTCCTCCCCATGAGCCGTCTATATGGAACCAAATATTGTATTTTTTAGCCACGGTAGCTATCTCTTCAAATGGGTCATAAGATCCAAAAACGGTGGTTCCGGCAGTGGCATTGATGTATAATGGAGTGTAGTTTTTGCTTTTTGCGGTTAAGATAGCCTTTTCTAACTCACCAACTTTCATTCTACCGTCTTTATCAACTGCGATTTTGAACACATTCTTTGCTCCCAATCCAAGTAAAATGGCTGCTTTTTCCACGCTATAATGCGAATGAACACTAGTAAAGATGGCAAACTGTTTAGTATTACCTTCTAACTTAGTTTCAGGAAATAATAAACTTCGAGCCATATGAAGACTGGTGATATTGGACCATGAACCACCACTAAATGTCAAACCGCCTGCATTTTTCCCGGAAAAGCCAAACAACGCAGCATATTCCTTTCCGACTTTGCGTTCAATCATCGTCAAAGCAGGAGAAACTGTAAAGACATGTGAATTGGTGTTTAGAACAGATAAGACCAGGTCTGCCAAAACTCCAATGGGATTTGTGGAAGCATACAATTTGTCCAAAAATCCAGGATGCCAAGTATTGACCGAGCAATCAAGAACAGATTGAACCAGTTCCAAAACCTTTGTCGAAGCATCTGGTTGGGTTCTTATTCCTGCCACCAATGAACGATCGTCTAACATCAATTTACCAGCCACTTCTTTCGGATCGTTATATCTAGCACCAATAGATCGAACGCCTTCATCCGTCTCTTTGACCTGTTTAACAATCATCTCGACTGCTGGAATGAGCAACTCTTCTAGCTCTTTTGATCGGGACGCTTCCAAGTCCGAGCTCAAGGTGGGGGTCTTTGCCCCCCACTTATCGTTTTCAGGGCCCACAGTCATAAAGAGTTTTTGTACAAAAAAATAATTTAACCATGTCTGATTCCGAAAATGGGCCTTCTGGTGGACAGGAGCTTGAATCTTTGGGAGTCCGTTTGATGGCACAGGATTCCTTGGAACAGGAGGTTGCCCAAGATGCCAATAAGATGATTGTTGAGCGCGAGATAGAGTTGGATCAGAAACGACTTCAAAAGGCAAAGGATAAGCAAAGTAAGGTTCAGGGGCGACTTCGAGGGCTTGAATTGCGACTACGTAATTCAGCAACCAGAATATCTGAAAAGGAGA
Source organism: Ogataea dorogensis (assembly GCA_030568015.1). NCBI lineage: Eukaryota > Fungi > Ascomycota > Pichiomycetes > Pichiales > Pichiaceae > Ogataea > Ogataea dorogensis. The sequence continues at coordinate 783,371 of JAJLTE010000002.1, read as the reverse complement.
AGATACGCAAAGATATAGAACGTTTGAAGCAAGAAGAATTGGACCCTTTAATGGTGGATATAACAGAGATAGAGGCTCGATTACGAGATAACAAGAAATCCAAAACCGAACAGAAGCCAACGAGCAGCACCGAGATGCTTCCTGGTGAGACTCAGCAGGAATTTCTGGTGCGAACAGGAAAAGTCACAGCTTTTGGAACATCCAATGGATTTATTGAGGAAGATGAAGAGTCTAATAAAACTCATCAAGAATTGATTCTTCCTGGGTTGGAATTTTCTGATGATATTCCTGACGATGAGGATTATGACGATGAATTAGCTCCAAATAAGAGAAGACGAGAAGATAATCTTGACGATGGAGATGAACGAATGTATAGAGATCGTCTAGCCAGATGGGTAGAACGGCGGTCTAAGATGCGTGCAGAGATGCGACCACAATACCAGGACGACCCAAACATACCTGAATGGCAAAAACTACATCCAACTAATGCAGATGCTATTTTGAATGACGAATTTCGTGTTCCTGGTGATATTTATCCTTCATTATTTGATTATCAACGAACAGGAGTCCAATGGCTGTGGGAATTGTATTCACAAAAGACAGGAGGAATTGTGGGAGATGAGATGGGTTTGGGAAAGACTATTCAAATCATCTCATTCTTGGCAGGTCTTCATTACAGTGGATTACTCACCAAACCTGTTTTAGTGGTATGTCCTGCTACCGTGCTCAATCAATGGTCAAACGAGTTCCATCGATGGTGGCCGGCGTTAAGAGTGGTAATTCTACATTCAATTGGTACAGGAATGACTGGTAAACGTGTTCACGAGCTTTCAGACGACGAAGACGAAGATTTGGGCTCGTTCCCTTCCGACTCCCGTGCAAAAGAGTTGGTCGACTCGGTGCTAAAGTCTGGTCACGTGATTATTACCACGTATGTTGGGGTACGGATATATTCCAAGTATCTGTTACCTATTCGATGGAATTATGTTGTTTTGGATGAAGGACATAAGATCCGGAATCCAGATAGTCATGTGACTTTGGCTTGCAAGCAACTCAAGACTCCCAATCGGATCATTTTATCGGGAACTCCTATTCAGAACAATTTGGTTGAATTATGGAGTTTATTTGATTTTGTGTTTCCTGGCAGATTGGGCACTCTTCCTGTTTTCCAGAAACAATTTTGTGTTCCTATCAATATTGGTGGATATGCCAATGCTACCAATGTTCAAGTTCAAACAGGATACAAATGTGCGGTGATTTTGAGAGATCTTATATCGCCGTATCTTTTAAGACGAGTTAAGGCTGATGTTGCAAAGGATTTGCCCAAGAAATCGGAAATGGTGTTATTTTGCAAACTTACAAATGTTCAAAAGAAGCTTTATGAGGATCTTTTAAGTTCTGAAGATATACATCGCATTTTAAGTGGTAAGAGAAACGCATTATTTGGTATTGATTTATTACGCAAAATTTGCAACCATCCAGATTTAGTTGATATTAAGATGCGCAAGAAAAACATGCGAGATGCTTCTCAATTGGAGGCCCGTGCCGGGAAATTGCAAGTTGTGCATGCTTTACTTGAAGTTTGGTTGAAAGAGGGTAGAAAGATGTTAATTTTCACTCAAACTAGACAGATGTTGGATATCTTGGAAGAATTCCTTCAAGCATTGAATTCCGAAACAGATCTTGGATTTTCCTTTTTAAGAATGGATGGAACTACTCCAATTTCTCGTCGACAGAGTCTTGTTGATTCCTTTAACAAAAATCCAATCTACAACGTGTTCTTACTTACCACCAGAGTCGGAGGATTAGGTGTTAATTTAACGGGAGCAAGTAGAGTCATCATTTATGATCCTGATTGGAATCCATCTACAGATGTTCAAGCTCGAGAAAGAGCATGGCGTCTAGGACAGAAGCGAGACGTGGTCATCTATAGATTGATGATGGCTGGGTCAATTGAGGAAAAGATCTATCATCGTCAAATCTTCAAGCAACTTCTTACAAACAAAATTCTTAAGGACCCTAAACAGAAACGGTTCTTCAAAATGAACGATTTACATGAACTTTTCACTTTAGGTGAAGGAGAAACGAAATTTAGCAATTCAAGACTGCCAAACAAATCCAGTGATGATTTTCTTCAAGTCTCGCAAATGAAAGGAGTTTCAGGACTCCAAAAATTCGAGGAAGGAGACGATGATGATCATGATGAGGATAAAGACATAATGGCTGGTTTGATGGGAAACACAGCATTACAATCAGCATTGAACCATGAAAACGTTCTACAACCTACATCCTCATACAGTTTGATCGATTCGGAAGCATCAAGAATTGCTAACGAGGCAGTCAAGGCGCTACGAGAATCAAGGAAATTGGCCCGTCAAACAAAAATTAATGTGCCAACTTGGACAGGGAAGTTCGGCCAGGCAGGACGTAGTAGAACGCCAACACCAATGCGCAAATCGCCAACTCCAACAGTCTCGTCCAGTTCCATCCTCGATAACATAAAAAAACGCAAGGAATCTACACCCAAACCACAGATTAAAGACACCGATCTCATATCACGCCTCAGCAGCTATATGGCCTCCTTAGATGGCTTCTTCAGCACGTCGGCAGCAGTGCTCGAAGAACTCAATATCGACGTGTCGAACGAGAAAACCGTCAAAGTGGTGAGATCGATGCTCAAATCCATCTGTAAATGGGATAAAGAGCGCAAGGGCTGGGTCCTCAACGAAGAGTTTCGATAATCCATATTGTTTCAATAAAATCCCTATTTCTTAGTTCCCAAAGAGTAGTCCCCAGAAAGCCATCTGTTCAGCATAGCCAACGAACTTGCTGGCTGGTCGTATGGAACCATGTGTCCTCCATCCAGCATTCTAGCAAACGTGAAAATCTCATGGGTCTTCACTTCTCCAACCTTCTTGCCATCCAGATTCATGTCCATGATCTCAGCAGAAGAGAATCCATCGTGTCCAGACCAAGGCAATTCGTTAGTCCAAGCTTGGTTTCCAAGCCAGTTACAAATGAAGTCCTTGTCACCAGCATAGATAAGGACAGGAATGCCACTCTCCAAAACAGTCACCACACTCTTGTAGTATGGCTTCATCCAGTCACCACCAAACATGAAGTTTCTGTTGACATCGAAATTGCATGACTCATAAGTCTCAACCTCTGCACCCAACTTTTCCTTGACAACATCCAAGTTCAAGTAGTCAGAGATGTAATCCAATCCTGTGTAACATAAAGAAGAACCTTCACACATCTTTCTGACGTCGTAAACGTTTCTACCGGTCTTTTGGTAAGGTCCAATTTGACCGTTGTTGCAGTAAATGGTAGCAGGAACACAAGAGAAGACAGATTGCGAGCTGTAGCATGACTCAATCAACGACAAACATCTTGGCAAAGTGTCAAGCATTCCTTCACACTCAGCTTCTGGCAAAGTTGGCTCGGCACCGCTCTCTGGAGAGCAAGCCATCTTCTCATAGTATGGAACTTGGTTCAGCGGGTCAGTCAATCCGTTACCAATAAGAAGCGAAGTCAGGTTGAACGATCTGTCAGCATGAGAGAGAATCTCTGCAGCAAAAACTGGAATGTAGTGTCCTCCGTAAGACTCACCAGCAATGTGGAAATCGTTCTTAAGCAGGTTAGGGAATTGTTGGTAGAACAACTCCAAGAAAGCGTAAACGTCTTTACCAGCAGCAACAGTATTGGAAACAGATTTAGATGAGTAAGAGTAACCAACATTAACAGGTTGGTCCAAGTAAATGACAGTGGCATTGCTGTTCCAAGAGTATGGGTTGTAAATTGGTTGAAGATCTGCATCGATGGACGAGGAACCCAATTCGAAAAACAAACCAGTCAGAGAAGAACATCCAGGTCCTCCATTCAACCACAACACAATAGGATCGTTTTCAGGGTCGTTTCTAGACTCAAACATCCAGTAGAAGAAATGCTTATCTTCGTCCTCAACGTCTAAGTAACCAGAATATTGTCTGGTATGGTCAATGCCCAAAGCACCAGGATCTGTCTTCTTGACTCTCAACTTGTAGTTAGAAAACTTCTCACTGGTAACGTGTGCATCCCAGAACTCGGTTGGTTTCTTGGTGATTTTGAAAGCAGGCTCGCTCATCAATTTCATCTTGCTCAAAGTCTCTGGGAATTTGAGTTCCATCTCGCTCCAAATCTCTTTGACATCTGGAGTCAAGTGTTCAGTGGTCTCACCCAGGACCTCAGAGACGTGCTCTAACAAAGTCTTGGCTCTATCAAGAACTGGGTTCTTCAACTTGAGAGGCTGTTGACCCTCGGCGTTTCTGCCAAAGGAAAGAGCGTCTCCAAGAGTCAGAGTAGCAGCCATGACGGCCAGTGTAGATAACGATAGTTTCATGTTGATAAGCCCAGATTCGTGAGTGTTTTTTACAACCGATTGGGCGCAAAAGAAAGAGGGCAAAAATATAAACTACTAAAAAAGATAACCAGCCACGGAAATATATACGATATCAACAAAAGGTGAACCGATAAGGTCGAAAAGCATAGTGCGAACAAATATGGCTTTTCAAGGTAATATGACGCTTTTTGGAGATGAATAGCTTTTCGTCTTCTTCCCCACACTCATCTGATGTTATGGGCTGTCCCTGAATGCGCAATCTTGACACATCCTTGCACCACCAAGGCCCACTCAAATTGGTTCTCCTCAAATTAAATTCTGGTTAGAAGTAATCTTTATTTGTGCATGTTGCGACCAATAATTTTGCGTTCCAAATTGGTTCCGCGTACACGGGTTTGCTTTCTAGGGGTTCGCGGTATACATGGTTCAGTTTCACGACTGAACCAGACTCCCAAGGAAGAACCCAATGTGATGAAAAAAATGCACATGGATCCTACACCTTTAGAGGATGAGAGCGCCAGATCGACCTACGATTCGTTTTTGAAGTTCCGGATGGCTTTCATGGGTGTTTTTGTTGTCATGGGATTGATTGGAGGTTTAAAAGTTTACAAGAACTGGCCTATTGTTAAGAGAAAGGTGTTTGGTGATTCTTATGATTTGTCCAAGTTTGACGAAGTCTATGCTGGAATTCAAGCCAAGAAAGAAAAGAAGCTGAAGGAAGTTGCTGTTCAGAATGCAACAGTTACAAATCCGAATTCCAGTGATGTTCCAGGACTTTATATTTGTGGAAACAATACTGAGGGCTTAGTTTCGACGGATTCCAAGGTGAAATTCCAATCTGTGATGAAGAGATTAGAATTTTTTGATAATGTGATTGCTAGAGATGTTTCCCTGGGCGAGTTTTCGGGCGCTTTGATTGATAAGAAGGGAAATTTGTTTCAATGGGGAGCAGGATTTGGAGGAGATTCTTCCAAACCTACAATCAAGAATATGAATCTTACTAAGGTCAAGATCAGTAATGGAGTTGTTTATGCTTTGACGAAGAAAGGTGAAGTGATCTATGTCCCAGAAAATTCCAAGATTCAAGAACAATTCAAGCAGAAACAATCTGGATGGTTATATTCTACCACTCAAAAGTTTGCCAAATTAGATACCAAACAACCAATCAAAGATATTGATGCTGGTAAACAGCATTTGGTTTTGTTGGATTCCAATGGATTTGTTTACACTGCAGCCACTGGACTTGAATCTTTGACTAAGTCACATGGTCAATTTGGTCTTCCAAACTTTTCTCAATATGATACTCCACCAACTCCTAACAATTTACATGAGGTGATTCTTTTGAATCGTGTTAAGGACGCAGACGGAATCACCAGTCGTCGTATTGAGAAAATTGCAGCTGGTAACTATTTCACTGCCTGTCTTGACAGTCTAGGTAATATTTGGACTTTTGGAAAGAACACTTATGGCTCGTTGGCTAAAGAAGTTTCTTATAACACAGAGACCATTCCATATCCTACTAAAGTGGATTTGGTTTACAAACATTTCAGAAGAGGTAATCTTCCTCAATGTATTGATATTGCTGCTGGAGGAGACACTGCATTTGCTTCATTTGTTTCTGCTGACATGTACGAGTTGTTTGAGAAGTCTATTCAAAAAGGTAACAAATTCGACCTCAACAAGATGTCTGAACAACAAATGGACTCTTTAATGCATCTTTCTTGGGGTCATGGTCTTAAGGGTGAGCTTGGAAACGGCCATTTCATCCATGGTCAAGCAGAGCCAACTAAGGTCCAAAAGCTCAATAATATCAAGGAGTTTAACGAAAAGTCACAAAAAATCGAGACCGTGGGTCTAAAAAGCTGGACCGTGGGTGGTAACCATGCCATAGCCACCCTGAACAATGGAGACGTGTACAATTGGGGAGATAACGAGTTTGGTCAGCTTGGAAATGGAAAACGGATCCGGTCAGGAATTCCAAATCCAATGCCTATGCTATTGGAACCAGAAACAGATTCTCCAACCGATCCAGCCAACAACAGACTCCAGTTGAAATCCACCAAGAAATACGAACAAGTGATGGCCGCTGGTCCTGATACCACGGCAATATATTATAGATGTAAATAGAGTACATAGCACGGGTCACGTGACCCGTCTTCCAAATAGAAAAATTGCAAATTAAATGAGACATGCGAAAATGATTGTTGTTTGGTCGGAAGATCGGAGTGCAAACCGGCCTGTAGCATATTTCGATGATTTGATAGATACACAGGACAACTTTTATCATACTCTACGATATTTGAGTCGTTATTATCTCGGAATCGGCAGATATAATACTACCGATAAGCGTGCTTACCAGTTGGTGGTGAAGTTGAAATGGGAGGATCAGGCAATCAATGATACTCATGAAGAGATTTTTCAGCAATACTCTGACAATTTACGTCAATGTGGATTGATTTATGCAATTAAAATGCGATTTTCTTGGACTTTGGTTTGGGTCAAGATTCATAATACTAAGTTTGTTGAGATTAATCAAATTGATTCGAAACCGCGAGAAATAGGTGGATTGAACAAATACCAGTTACATGAGGTTCTTCAGAATGTTTGTTTGATGCTGAAGGTCCCTTTGGACAAGTTGGTCTATAAGTATCGATATTGGATGCCTATAATGGAAGACGAGAATCTGAGCAATGAGTATCTTTTGGTGACTAATATGTGTCAATTAATGCGAGGATATAATTGGCATGGGTTCAATGTTAGTGTTGAGAAGCTGGAATATGAATATCAAGAGCTCGTTACTGGAATTGCAGACTTGAAGCGCAGTTATCAGAAACATTTGGTGGAAGGAAGTCCCGAACCAGAAGAATTGGTGGTTATTGAGGAAAAGACACCCGAGCCGAAACGTGGCGCTGTCGAGGATCTCCCATTGCGCAAACGGACACGTCGTGGTGGAGAAGAGGACGTGCCGCCAAAACCAAAGCCTGTCAAGGAAAAAGTGGTGGACACTTCTTTCCATGATAATCAACCATGTTATGTTACAGTTGAGAATTTGGAACAGATCAAGCAGCAAATCAAGTACGATCCAAAGAAGTTGAAACAGTTGGTGCGTGATTTCCAGGTGAAATATGAAGAGATTCAATCACGATTTTATTCGAGATGGGCCAAACAGATGGGTTCACAAGTGGACGAAGAAGAAGACGAGTCCAGTTTCTCCATGTATGGCCCAACACAGGCAGAATACGAGATTCTGATCTCGCGCGAGGTCGTTGCCACGAAAACCTTACTCAAGAAGCTATCTCATATGAATATCTTCCCCAATCAACAACAGATGCGGGCCATTTCGAACGCTAGACGGTGGATCAACCAGCGATTCAAGTTCGACTCGCGGACCCAAACGGTGCAATATTTGCGGGATCCTAACGTGGTTATTCCCGATTATCTCGATATCCCATACATTGTGATTGCGACGCATTTACATTTCGATTGTATGAACCCGTTGCTTACTTACAACCATGTTCGTCGCAACTGGTACATTTCCAAGAAAACAGTGGATTATATTGTTGCACAGTGCGAGATGTGCAATCAATAAGTTATCTGATGATCCGGGCGTTGGTTTGAGGAGTTTGGTATTCGGTTGAGGGTTTTCTCAGCTTGCGTTGACGTGAATATAGAGTATTAAACACTGTTCGATTAGGAACAATTGGTGTAGCAAATTCGTCCTGTTGTGGTTCTTGTTGTTGTTCCTCGACCTCTTCTTGAATTGGTTCATCTTCCGAAACGCTTGTTTGTTCTTGTGGATCGAAAAACTGGGGTCTTTTCAATATTGTTAGATCTTCGATATGATCCTTAGTGCTGAGCAATTCGGTCAATCCAAGATCTTTCCAATTCAACTTTTTATGTTTTTGACGTAATCTATTGGTGTATGATGAATTGAACATTGGATTAGCTCCATTTATGATATTGAGATCATTTTCCTGTTCTTCACTAGTGGCCAGAAACTGTTGTAAAATGTTGTCTTGTCCATAATACGAATTCGGATTGATCTCTATATCATCGTATAACAGCTTATCAACCTCCCATTTCTCCTGAAAGAGGATATGATGAGGTTGCTTCATATGAATAAAGGAAAAATGACCGTCCCCAGACATCTAAACAAAGAAAATATAAATACCCTTAGATATTTTGACAGTGTTTCAAATTTTAATTAATTAATCATTTGTTCCTATGAGAGTTAGTCTGTTAACGATTCTGGTGTTTTTGTCTGCTTCAATGGCCAAGAACGTCTTTGGCGGGTTGAAGGTGCAAGACGATGATACTTTAAAGAAAGAATTGGAACTAAACAAGAGAGATGCCAAAAATGTGTTCAGCCTCAAATTATCGGAGGCGGAGCTTGACTCGTTCAAGAAACACAAGAGAGATGGCAAGTACGTTTACGATTTGAAGCTGAGTCTTGAGGATGACTCAGTTTTGGTGAAAAGAGACGCCAAAAACGTGCAACATTTCTCGTTGGTTCTGGATGAAGACACACTTTTCAACAAGAAAAGTAAGCGGGACGGATTTATCGAGATGCAAATTCCTATGGAACAGCTTTCGCCTGATGTCCATTACACATTGATGCCGGAGGTGAAGTCGTCGAATCTGGCTGTTGCGCTGAACCAGGTCCAAGATGTTTCTATCTTTTCATCGTATATCCGCGACATTATGGATTTATACAAGAAATGTGACGATTCGAGTGATTTCAACATCAATTCGCAAGACGGCAACATGTTGTTGATTTTCGCACCTACCAACGAGGCAATGACGCAATTAGCCCAAAAACCATGGGAGTTCCCTACTCCCGTTACACCCGAGTCGGATGCCAACGACGTTGCTACTAGTTCGAATCTACGTCATTTTGTCGAGTCACACATTGTTCAAGGATCCAATATCGCGGACTTCTCCAAGGACGAGGTTGTTTTGGAATCGTTGAACGGCAACAAGATTCATCTGCGTAGCTCTGAAACAGGCTTTGAGATTTCACTTGACGATGTTGCCGAGTGGCTCGAGATCCCTCGTATTGAGCTCACCACCAATGGGGCTCTTTTGGTTATCGACAAGACGCTTACCTGGCCGGAAAGATCATGAATACTTTTATATTGCTTAAACTATGGGTTTTTTTCTATGCAACTGCTATTTGTTGCGAACATAGGTTCTCAAATAAAGTTTCTCTATGTCTCAATTTTTCAGAGTCCACTTTACTGCGAGCAGCCAATTTGAAAGCTCCAGTTCCAATGCTCATGGTCTGGCCCAAAATAATTCTCTCCGAGACTCCTTCGACCAGATCCTTCTTCATGTAGAACGCAGCGTCGAATAGATGATCTGTAGTCTTTTCAAACGAGGCTAATTGAAGAACCGAGTCACGCATCTTGGCAAGACCGAATCTGGTAATTCCCAACACTTCGCCCTTGTATGTCATGACATCTCCTAACAATTGAATATGACGAGGATCCACAGCCATTCCGTGCGAGCCCATGGTATAATCGATTTCGGAAATGATACTAGCTCTGGCAGCTTCAATTCCAAGAACATCAAACACCTCAAGAACATGATTGGTTTTGGTTCTGTGAGAAACAACTCCATCTGTGGCCATCACGGCCTTTAATCCGTATCCTTCAACCAAAAGTTCCTTCTTTCCATCGTCCTTAACATTGATCACTGCTCTGGAGATATCTGGTAAACCTTTAACCACCACTTTAGTCAAGACACGTTTCAATTGTTGCATTTTGAAAAACAACGAGCTTCTTTCGAGTCTCTCACGTTCATCTGAATCCTTGACAACTGATGCCTCGCGCGAGGAAGAAGTCTTACCAAGCTTAGCAGAATCCATGCCCATCTCTGAAACCAGCACCTGGATCTTGTTTCTGCCCACAATAGCAACGTCTGCGCGCGAGATCTTCAACTTAGGAGCAGCCACAATAGCCGAGGCAATCTGGTCGATCGTCAATTCCAATTGCAACTTCTCAATGGACTCCAAATCGATCTTCACCTGCAAATATGCATGGTTTTCTTTATACACGTCTTCAATGAAGAAAGCCACATCTTCCAAGATAGTCTTCTCGATACGACCCTTCACCACCCGCGCAGCACGCTCGTCGTCGTCGTTGACCAGCACTGCATTGATAATAGGCGTCGAAATCGTCTTCGAAGCATTGATAATCTCCTTGATCCGGGGAACACCAAGAGTCACATTCATCGACGCAACACCAGCAAAGTGGAAAGTCTTCAACGTCATTTGAGTACCAGGCTCTCCAATCGAATGCGCACCAATGGCTCCCACAGCTGTACCCGGCTCCACCTTGGCTTTACGATACTTGTCCAGACACAGCCGCAAGAATTCACGAATCATCTTCTCGGAGATCTTGCACAATTGTGAAACAACCAATTCGGCTTCTCTATTAGATTCAGGAATCATTCCCGAATCCTCCATCAATGGCTCAAGGCCACGTTGGCTTCTGATTCTCGCCAGAACCTCGCAACGCTTATTGACATAATCTCTAATAGAATCATAGAAATTCCGCTCTGAGTCGAATCGATCAACATTTTCCAACTTATCGGCATCTTCAGGCTTCACTAGACGTCCCAGATTATCCACACGGATTAACCGATCCTTCAATGGACTCAAAATCGAGTCTGTAACAGCCAAAGCCTCGAATGGATACAATGGTCTTTCTTGATGATCCAAAGTGATGAAATATGAATGGTCCCAAGTTCTGTTGAAATTCACAGGCTTGGCATCACCTTCCATATCCAGAGGGTCCAGCCCATCACCTCCGTAATTGAATTGAACAATACCATTACTGGAGTTCCGCACTGTTTCGTCATATCCAGCACTTAAGTCTTCCATGGATTTCATCAAACGACGAGAAGTATACCCGGTTTCTGCAGTCTTGACAGCAGTATCAACCAATCCTTCTCTTCCGGAAATGGCATGGAACAAGAATTCTGGTGGTGACAATCCCGAGAAGAACGAATTACGCACAAATCCTTTAGATTGAGGCGATTTGGAGTTCTTCAAGAAATGTGGTAACGAACGGTCTTGGAATCCGTCGGGAACACGATGACCAGAAATAATCTGCTGACCAACAACGGCCACCATCTGGGAAACATTCAAAGTCGATCCCTTGGATCCACAAGTTGCCATGATCAATGGAGCATTCCATTTGTCCAGCTCGTTAATACAAACTTCTCCCACTTCTTCACGAACCTTCGATAACAAACCACCGATCTTGGCCTCCAAGGTTTGTTCCTCGTTACATCCAGGTTGAGTTTCCAATTTTCCTGTTTTGAATTGCATAATCAACTCGTCACACTTGCGGTATGCCATTTCGACCAATTCTTCTTTTTTGACTTTCAAATCTTCTCCTGGAGTCACATCACTGATTCCAATGGAGAAACCACGATTACCCAGATACCGCGCACAGAGCTTGGCCATTCTGTTCATTGCATTGGCAGCCTCGACGGCTCCATAATCGCGCAAAATGGTGTAGAAAACCGAGTGTTTCTTACCGTCTCCAAGTGTCGACTTATCCATGACTCCGGACAAGATCTGCGAGTTCCGGATGATGACAAAGCCGTCGTTCGGCGACATCTCGTTCGGCATGCCTGGTTCCGGTGGTGTGAACGTCTTGTTCTTGGCGTCAAGGTTGATGATCACTTTGGAGGCCTTATTTGGACGGATTAACAGACTGAACAGTTGTTTACCAGACCAAAGGAATTGAGGCTTGAAAATGGCAGGTGGTGGGATATCGAATTGCATATCTCCATCAGACATCATTGCCAGTAATTGGGTGAATGTACCACGATCATAAAATGAGTCCTTGCGCGAGATCAAAAATGAACCTGTGATGAAATCTTGCGTGGCCGCAATAATAGGCTCACCCGATTTAGGAGTCAACAAATTGTTCTTCACACCCATCAAGTTCATGGCTTCAGCACGAGCCTCTTCAGTCTGGGGAACGTGAAGATTCATCTCATCTCCGTCGAAATCCGCATTGTATGGCGTACAAACACATTCATTTAATCTGAACGTTCTCCAAGGACGAATCTTGGCGAAATGCGACATAATCGACAATCTATGCAAAGAAGGTTGTCTGTTGAACAACACGATATCTCCATCTTCAATATGTCTTTCGACAACATCTCCAATAGACAATTGTTTAGCCAATTTGTTACGATCTCCATACCGTAAGTTTCTCTTGACATCTTCATGTTTCTTCACCAAATAATTGGCACCAGGATGGACATCTGGTCCACTGATAATCAACTTTTGCAATTTGGCTTTGTTGTATCTTGTCACCTTCTCTGGATAAGTCAAAACCTTTGCCACTCTGTCGGGAACGGCCACCTCGTCAATTCGAAGATTTGGATCTGGAGAAATCACTGTCCGTCCCGAAAAGTCCACTCTTTTTCCCGATAAGTTACCACGGAACCGTCCCTGTTTACCCTTAAGTCTTTGACAAAGACCACGGATCGGTTTGGCAGACTTGGTGCTCGCGCCACCAGAAAGAACCGACGGAGAAGCAGAGTCAGAGTTGATATACATGGCCACAGCCAGTTGCAAATAATCCCACTGTTCCATGAGCGAATTGATCGAAATACCCTTCTGGATTCCTGCTCGAATCATCGAGGAGGTCCACACGATCTCTGTAAGCTTCACAGTCAGATCATCCTCGTTCGAAGTGTTGCTATCGGTCATCACCACAGAGGGTCTAATACAAACCGGAGGAGCCGGAAGATACCGCCAAAGATACATTTCTGGACGGCCACCTTTGGAAGGGTCAATTCCAAGTAGCTCACAATCACTGGAATCGATCTGTTTGAACAAGTTCAACACTTTCAATGGATTCAAGTCCTCAAAGCATCGTTTGAAAAATTTCTCTAGATCTGGATTGGCATCGAACAATTCCTGGAAATCCTCGTCCCATTGCAACTTCTCATCTGCTCCTTTCTTTCCGACCCAACGGAACGTGTCATGAATGATCTTTAAAGCGGCAGGTCCGGCTCCAGCAGCAGCTTTTTTAACGACTCCATTAAGAGAGCCGCATTTCAAGCATCTTCTCTGTTTCTTGGCCTGATCTTGGATTTTCTTGAGGATCTTCATCCGACGTAGATTGTCCAATCCTGGACGTCTCAAATCATTCAAAAATTGTCGCTTGGTAGTCTCATCAAGTAAAATAGTAGAACAGTTCTTACAGATCGTTTGTAGAACTTGTATAGTAGCTTTGAAGTAACCAACATGAAAAACAGGAAGAGCAAGCTTGATATGACCAAAATGACCATGACATGTTGTCAGAGACCCATGACATGTAGAACATTCGCCACTTTTGGTGGAAATACCCATTCTCATGTCTAAAGCTCCATTTTCAACAGGAGCTCTACCATGATCGAGATCGAACAGGTTTCGAGTTGCAACTTCAACCTCACTCTGTGCAATGATCTCGGAAGCCGAGAGAGCGCCGAATTCAATACCCGAAATGCATTTTGGAGTGAAATCAACAACTGTCTCTTTCATTGCAGAGAAGTTACAAATTTTTTTTTTCAAAGGGCAGGAAAAAATGTATTTAAATTTCTAGCTCGTAAATATTGAGTCAAATACTTTAATATGGAGGAAACCGTTCTTGCATTTCTAGCACAGCCTTTTCCATGGCTTTTCGGTCGATCAATATTAAACTCAATTGTGGGTCGATTCCGTAATCATTAAACACTCTGCGTGAATCAGCTTCTCGTGTTTGATTGGTATATTCGAAATAACCATAATGTAAGGCATGTTTTTCCAGAACCTCATCTTCATAATGGAAATAATCGATGGAATCTGATTGCGGTTGTTTTTTTGTCTTTTTGGTATTTGGTTTCTCCTCCAATTCCTCATCCAATGTTGATGTCACCAACTTGTAAACTCTAGAAGGAATCAAATAATAATCGAAATTGTACTCGGTAGCAGCATTTTCGGCCTTTTCTATCTCTTCCAATAACATCTTATACATTGGAGGCACTGTTTCCACTGGCATATTGATCAATCTTTCGCTGACAACAAGACCGGTACGTTTCTTGGATGATCCAGAAAGAAGTTGGCGAAGTTGGACATTAAATTGCGGCTTCTTGTTGGTCTTTTCTAGGAAATATTTCACCATGGCTTTTATACTAGAGACATTAAGGTTGTTTGATAAGTTGATCACACTGAGCACAGAAAATGGATCCGACTCCTTTCCGTCGGTCTTGATGGTCGTTCCCACATGACCCTCGGTCAAAACAAGATCACTGATCTCAGAAAGAGAGAAAAATACACTGTCTTCACCAAATAGCTGTCTCAAGAAGTTCTTTGTAGCATGGAAATCAATCTGTGGGTTCAAATCAAAGAAATCAAAATCAACATCCACCATTTCTTCTTTATCTTCTTCAACTTCTTCTTCGTCAGTCGACGAAACGTCGATATCCGATAATTCTTCGTCCTCTACTTGTTTCCGTTTGGACATTTTAAATTTTTAAAATATTTTTTAGCTCCATGTCTTTTTTGGGCTACTCGAGCGATTCCGATCAGGAAGATAAATTGCGACTTGTTCCAGCGCCTAATGTCGTTTTCAAGCAAGATCTGGCGCCTAAATCTGCTTCCAAGCAAAAACCAACACTCACAGGCCATGTCGAAACGCATGTCATGGATGACCTTCAATTTCTGAATAATAAAAGAAGACAAGAACGAATGACCCAAACAAAGCCTAAAATCAAACGGAAAAAGGGTAATCCTGAAGATCTCGAAGGAGAAAACGCATATAAAGGCTCTTGGGCTAGTTCCGAAAGCGAAGACGAACAATTCGATGAACCTTCTTCAGATAAAGAACAAGACTCTGAACCTGACATGGATGATCTAAACGAGGAAACTACAACATTCCATGGAGAATCCGAACGCGATTATCTTGGAAGAACCTACATGCATATTCCCAACGATGTGGAAACCAATCTTAGAAAAGAACCTGGAAACCAACGCTGCTACGTGCCTAAAAAGAAAATTCATACCTACGCAGGACATGCCAAGGGAGTCCAATGTGTTCAATTCATCCCAAATAGTGGTCATCTGTTACTAACATGCGGAAACGACTCCAGTATTAAACTTTGGGATGTGTATCATAAACGGAAACTTCTTCGAGGGTTCTATGGACATACGAAGCCAGTCAAATGTGTGGAGTTCAACTCCTCAGGAACGCACTTTCTAAGTTGTTCGTATGACGAGACCGTGAAACTCTGGAACACCGAAACAGGAGAATGTGTCTTCCGTCGCAAACTGGCCGGGATCCCAAACACTATCAAGTTCAACCCCAGCAACGACCAAGAGTTCCTTGTCGGTCTGTCCAACAAAACAATTGAACATTATGACATCAATTCTTCAGAGGTGGTGCAAACATATGAGCATCATACCGACTCTGTCAACTGTATCGAGTTTCTCGATGAATACTCATTCGTCTCCTCATCCAACGATAAATCACTCCGAATCTGGGATATTAAGGTCAACATGCCAATGAAGATCATTGCCGGCCCCAAACAGTTTTCCATGCCATTCTTGAAATCGCATCCAAAGGTCGACGCCTTTGTAGCGCAATCTTCTGATAATACCATCCAAACTTTTACCACCACTTCTGAGGATAAGTTCAAACGAAACAAGGAGAAAACCTTCGTTGGCCACAATTCCGCAAATTACTCGATCGGCCTGCAATTCACTCCCGATGGCAGAAATCTCATGAGCGGTGACTCGCATGGAAACGCTTTCTTTTGGGAATGGAGATCCACAGACATTGTGTCAAGGCTCAAAGTCAGCACCAAATCCATCACATGCATCGACGCCCATCCGCAGGAAACCAGTATGGTTGCCATGGCAGGATTGGACGGGAAAGTATATTTGTATGATTAAGCATAGAAAGAGACAGACTTGTTCTTTCTCGCCTGCACCTCGCTAATTCCTTCCACGAAATCTTCGTGTTTTATCACCGACTGTCCGTTTCTTAATGCAATCATTCCTGCCTCCACTGTGACGGCCTTGAGTTGCGCACCGTTGAACTCGTCTGTCGACCGTGCAAGCTCCTGCCAGTTCACGTTGTCGTCGCAGGTCATTTTTCTAGCGTGAATCTGTAAAATTTGAGCTCTGGCCTCCTCAGAAGGCAATGGGAACTCAATCTTTCTGTCCAATCTTCCCGATCTCAACAAAGCTGGATCCAGGGTATCCACTCTATTGGTAGCAGCCAGGACCTTGACTCTGTCATCCGAGTCAAATCCGTCCAGCTGGTTCAACAACTCCAACATAGTTCTTTGGACTTCTCTGTCACCAGACTTATCAGAGTCGAATCTCTTGGTTCCAATGGCATCAAGCTCGTCGATGAAAATGATGGTTGGTGCTTTTTCTTTGGCCAGCTCGAATGCGTCACGAACAAGTTTGGCACCATCTCCAATGAACATTTGCACCAATTGAGGAGCTGCCAACTTAAGGAACGTTGCGTTGGATTGTGCAGCACATGCTCTTGCAAGAAGAGTTTTACCTGTACCTGGAGGACCGTACATGAGGGCACCCTTAGGAGGTTTGATACCTAGATTCTTGAATTTCTCGGCCTGTTGCATTGGCAACACCACTGCCTCAACCAGTTCTTCCACTTGTTTGTCAAGTCCTCCAATATCAGCATATGTTTCTGTTGGCTTTTCGTCCACTTCCATGGCCTTCACTCTGGAATCGTATTCTGCAGGTAATTGGTCTAGAATCAAGTACGAGTCCTTATTAACACCAATCAAATCTCCAGGCTTAAGCTTCTCTGGCTCCACAAGTCCAATGAGTGGCAAAAACACAGTTTGACGAGTCGAAGTCTTAATCACGGCAGATTTGCCCACTCTGGCTGCGTCCAGATCGACGTTGGCACCTTCTTCGTTGGCCTCTGCATCAGCCTCCATATCCAATAATTCTACCACATTTCCCACCAGGTACGGCAATTGCTTGTTGTTCTTGATTTTGAGCTTGTTGTCATCGATCTTTTGGAGCATGGCGA
The DNA here is from genome assembly GCA_030568015.1 of Ogataea dorogensis. Classification (NCBI taxonomy): domain Eukaryota; kingdom Fungi; phylum Ascomycota; class Pichiomycetes; order Pichiales; family Pichiaceae; genus Ogataea; species Ogataea dorogensis. The sequence goes on along the minus strand of JAJLTE010000002.1, from coordinate 765,935 downwards.
TCTTCTCGTGCTGAAGACGTAACAACTCGGACCGGAATAGACGAATCTCATTCTCCATCATCTTCGTCCGGTTGACAATGTCACCCGTCGATAGGTTGAGGATCTCTTGGTCGATCTCCAATTGGGAATCGTTCTCCAGTTCTTCTAGCGTCGACATAATAAAGAAAATATATAAAATACTTTTCTTTGCCACCCATAAATGGACGCGCGTCGATCGACCTACAAAACAATTAGACATTTAGACATTTGGATAGTTAGCTATAATGGGACTCTGAAACAATACGATGGCGTGTATGTGTATGATGATCTTAGTGCTCAAATCCAATTATTAACTTGCAATCTCTCTATTGCTTCGCCTTAATACTCAATTTATTCTTGATTCTCTCTTCTTACTTCTTCAACTCGGCACTGAATGTTAGTAATCTCTCGTGGAACAGACAAAGTCTGAACACTATCTGTATACTCACGTCAATCTCTTGGTAAAATCATCTTCGTTATCGTCATCATCCCAACTCTCGTCCCAAAGACGGTCTTGTTGGGCAACCCCTAAGGTCTTTTCTTCCGTCCAGTCTGTTGTTAGAACCAATTCTAGTTGTACTTACCATCTTCAGGGAAATCTTCAAATTCATCTTCCTCTTCTAAAGTCTTGATCGACTTTGATGCCTGTTTAGTCTCGGTCTCAGACATGATTAAATAAAACTAAAGAATAATTATTTCTATGATTTATTCCCATGGCAGAAAACACCATGCGGGCATCCTTTGCAAATAATAAGCGCCCACTTTCCAAATCAAAGGGTCAACTTCTTAACATGCCACCACTTATCATCTCTACACTTTACGCCGCTTCGCCATTTATTTATATCTTTGATCAATTGCTATCGCTATTCACATGGACTAACGAGAATCCCTACACTAATTTCATCATTATCGCTATTTATGTCATGATTGTCAAATATTGGAAACCAATTGCCTATACGGTGCTGCCTTCAGCTATAGCAATGGGTCTTTGTGTCGTTTGTTGGTTTCTCAAGACAAGTCTAGAAGACCTTCGAGCAGAATCATCCCCACCAACCATCGAAGAGATTATTGATCATTTGACCAATCTGCAAGCCCGTTCTGAGTATTTGGTTCGACCTTTCACAGCCATTGCGTCTCTTTCGCGTGCAGATATGATCAACTTATCAATCAGTTTGCTATTGATGACCCCGCTCTATATCTGGCTGATGAAACGAATCTTTTCACCACAATCCTTTCTTATGGTGTCGGGAGTCATGTGGCTTTCATTCCATTCGTCTTGGGCGATTGCAATGCGCCATCTGCTTTGGAGAAGCGTGTTTTTACGAAGAGTTTGTATCTTCATCACAGGACTCCGTTTCTCTCTCCAAGACAAAGACATCGAGCTCAAGATTCTCCAGGAATTCTTTATCTCGGATGCAGAAACAGGAAAGACAGTCGAGTTCCAGGTCTTTGAAAATCAACGACGTTGGGTCGGAGTCGGATGGTGCGACCATTTGCTACCCTTCGAACGTGCACCGTTCACAGACGAGAACCTCGCCAAATGCTGCGATTCTCTCGACAAGTTCGAGTTCCCAGAGATTGCAGGCAACAAATGCCGCTGGAGATGGCTCGACTCAGAATGGAAACCAGACCCGGGATGGACTTATTACAACAACAACTGGGAATCTCCAGACCCAGAGGACTCACTGACAAAGTTCACAAGGACCAAGCGTTGGAAACGGCGCGCATTGGTCGTTATCGACGAGTAGATGGGGGTGCTACCACCCTCTTTCCTGGTGTACGGGCGTGGTGTACGGATGTACGTCCGCGGCACAATTTATGCAAATTTTTTCAAGAAAAAGTTGTCGTGTATAGAGGAGGCTGGGGAACTTTGAGATTGAGCAGCGAAATAGTTACAATTTAATTGAGATTCCGCAGGCAATATACGTCTTTTACAATCTCTAGACATTTCTCTACGTGTTACCGCGAAAAGTGCTACAATAACGACTTCCTTATCGCGTTTTTCGGCACCTTTCTAATCTCAGTGGCGCAAAGAACTTCGACACAAATTGGGCGGTACACTCCTCAAAACAGATATCATGGCACCGGACGTTTTGGATTCTGGATCCAGTCAGACTAAGCGTACATATTCAATGGATCGAATCCGGCTCGAGGCCATCGAAGCCAGGCGACAAGATTGTGCCAAGATAATTGACGATCGCAAGCGCAAACTGGCCGAATTGTATTGTGTTTCTAGATTGCCTCTGTTGCCTATTTCAAATGACCAAGTATTACAGATTGAGGACAAGTTAATGGCGTTCTTGGAGAAGAACGACCTTGAGAATGGTCATGAGTTCAACATATCGGTGTTGACAAACGAAAATCAAAATAGAAGACCTTCACCGCCTCACAGTCAAGATGTTCAAGAACCGTTGACCAAGAAGCAGAAGCTGGACCAGACGCAATCTTCGGATACACAGAAAAAGTTGCAGGAGGTGTCACGCTCTTTGGCTAAACGCTCAGAGCCTGCGGCCGATGATAGCACGACTCTTTCTTCACTTATACATTGGTACGAGAACGCGATTCCACCGCGACGCAATGATGAAAAGTCCAAAAGAGATCTCAATTATGACAATATGGATATCAGCCAGCTAATGATTATGTTAATGCCCGAATTGAAGCCACATAAAGTGCCCGAAGCGCGTTCCTTGACAGAGCTTTACTACCATCAACAAACATTACAGTTACCCAAGCTTTTGCTTAGGGCACACAAATCGTTAACGACGGACTCTTATGAGACTGCTCTAGTTGAGGGCAAGATCTCGGTATTGTATTCTCGAATGGAGGAGTTGAAACGGAAACATAGCTGGTCTTTACGTCAGCCGAAAAAGAGCATTGATCCGTTTCTTGCGCGCGGTAAGAAGACGCATTGGGATCATTTGCTGTCGGAGATGAAATGGCTATCGACAGATTTCAAGCAAGAGCGCAAGTTCAAGATGGTTCAGTGTTACTATATTTCAGAGGCCGTTAAAGAATACTGGAAAAAGGGTAAGGTTTGTTGCATCAAAAGGAAGCAATACAGAGTGCTGAGTGAAAAGGAAATCGAGGAAAGATCAAAGGTGGCTGGGGAGCCTGCAGTGCCATCAGTGCCAGCAGATTCAACAGAGACAAAGGAGGTTGCAGAAGCAGAAGCAGCACAACCAGAGCCAGCAGATAAACCAGCAGATAAACCAGCAGAGGAACCAGTAGAGGAACCAGCAGAGGAACCAGCACAACCGGAGGTCTCGCAAGCTGAAGAAGTGGTGGAATCGATTACAGTCAAGCCCGAAGAGCCAAATGAAGAAACGAAAGCTGATGAACATGCAGAATCTTCTGAGCCAATTGAAACTTTTGCTCCTTCTGATCCATCGCAATTCATTGCTTTCAATGATTCACATGAACCTATTGAATCTACTGAAGTTCAGCCTTTCAAGCTCTACGCCAACGTGGACCAGTTCAACAAGACCCAGTTGGCTGTTATCGAAAACCTGGCCACTTACTCGCCTTTCGAAGAGGCCGAGAAGGATCATCTTACCGAGCGCTACGAATATGGTCATATTTCTGCAATGTTACCCCCATTGGACGAGGAACCGGATTGGGAGAAGATCGTGTTAAAGAAGCAAAAGGAGACTGAAAAGCACAGTGTTCCATACCAAAAGGGATTGTTTGCACCTACATACAGAAGGTTCAACATTCTCAAGCCTCCATCTCCTCCATCTATCAAGAATCTGGAGCTCCGGATTCCAACTATTTGGCTTCCTCAGGATGACAAGTATTTGATCAGATATGTGACAGAGTTCTCATTCAACTGGAGTATTATATCTGCCCATTTATCGGCACATCCAACAAGAAGCTACACCTCCAACATTGAAAGACGTACTCCTTGGCAATGTTTTGAAAGATATATTCAATTGAACGACAAGTTCCAGTTTTCTGATATGAGAGGACTCTATCCGCTAGCTGCTAAAGAATGGCTGGAAGCAGCTCATAAAGTGCAGATCACCACGAAACGGCGGATCTCGCCACTTGGTGTTGGAATTGAATCTATCCAGAGAGGACATAGGCGCTTGAGATGGGGCTCGACGTTTGATGCTATGAGAAAGCTCATGAAGAAGCGTGAGAACGTTCAAAAGCCTCCTCAACAGGTGAGAAAGAACAATGGCGATGAAAAGAGAATGGATACACCTACTCCCGAGCAATTGTCGAAACTCAAACATGAACGGGATCGTGCTATTCAGGAAGCCTATGCTCAGGGCAACGGCAATGGTAATTTTACCAGGCTTCGTGTTCCACCCAATGCTAGACAATTATCGGCAGGATCGCGTAAGCAACCGTTTACAAGTGGTGGGAGTCAGAACCCAGCAGCCTTAGCCAATGTGAACCAAGCAATGAATGGCAGAAGACAGTTGTCCAACAAGGTGGCAGGACAGAAAGAGCAGGCCTCTCAGAGCCCGCAGGGTCAGATCAACCCAAATAGCCCCCATCTGTACCAACCTCAACTGAACACTAGCCAGCAAGGTCAAGGAAGCTCGACTCCAGTACCAGACCAGATGCAGCAACTGATGCAAATGCAACGTCAACGTCAACTTTTGCAACAACAGCAGCAACAGCAAGGATCCAGACAGCCGAGCCGGCCTCCAATGTCAGCTTCGTCGTCAGTGAGTTCACCGGTTTCGACGCCTACACCCCAGCAGGTTTTGCAGAATGCCGGATCTATTCCATCACCACAGTCGTTCAATCAGGTGCAATTGCAATCGAACCAAGTGCAGGGGCTTGCTACTCCACAAATGGGAAGTCATCCTAATTCTCCACAGGACGTCCCAGCAAATGTTCAGCAAACCCGTCCTGTGCCTCGTGTGAATTTCACCACGTCTCAAGTTTCGGCAATCATCAGCCAGATTCAAAACCAGAATCCAAATCTTCCTAAAGAGCAAGTGACTCGACTTGCAGTGGCGTATCTTGCCAATTACCAGCAGAACCATAATCGGTCTGCAGAGCAGACGTCACAGCAACAGCAGCAACAACCGGGTAAACAACCCCTGGCCCCTTCGAATGGAGGTTCAATTGCCGGCCAATTGACCACCCCCGTGAAACAGTCTCCAGGATCCCAGTCCGCGCTGCCAGCCCATAATTTACAGAGCCCACAGACTTTGACGCCACAACAACTGGCCCTTTTCGCCAATAACCCAAATCTGACTCCGCAGCAGCGTAAGCAGATCCAGGCGTTGCGTCAGCACCAGCTCCGGCAACAGTTTGCTCCAACGGGCGAACCGCAGAGTCCTGCGGTGCAATCGTCCGCACAGCCTGGCCCAGGTAGCGCGAAAAAGGTGAACGCGTCGGCCATCACGACGAGATTCTCACCGCAACCCGGATCCAATGTGGTGCCCATGGTGAACCAGTCGGCCTCAGTGCCGTCGTCCAAAAACGCCAGATGATCTGATTGTATATTAGAAATAGCATAATTTAGCTACACAAGTCTATCTCTATCTTACAGTCCTAAAAGGAAACAGCAGCCATCCCAGCGGTGGAGCGAGGAGTACCGTTTTCCAGGTAATCGCACTTGAACTTGAGCTTAGTGGAGTTGAAGTGTTCTCCGGTCTTGTGCTTGATGGTGACCTTTTGGGTGACCGTAGCAGGGCCAACAGTAGAGCCGGATGGAGGTTGCATAGTTAGCTCGAAGTTCTTGGTGACGGCAATGGAAAATTGCAGGTTCGACAAAACTGCGATCGGAGAGACGCTAGTGAATTTGAAGTCAAGCACCAATGGCTGTTTCTGGTCGATGGTGTAATCAATTTTCAGATTTCCTTCAGTGACCAGGTTTATGGATGGTGAAGAGAAGTTGAACTGGAAAGGATCGAGAGGTTGCATAGAGGCAACAGGAGACGTGTGCTGGAATGGCTGCATTGGCTGTGCTGGTTGTTGCATAGGAGAAGAGAACGCAGAAAGAATGTCAGCATTTGGAGACATTTCTCTCATTTCTGCGCCACTCGACAGGTTGATGGCTCCAAACCCGCCCAATGCACCTGCTCCGATTGAGTTGGAGGATGTACCTGTTGGGGGTTCGAAAGAAAGTCCCCCCAGATCGCCCAAAAGATCTGCGATGGCGTCATTTGCGGTCGGGGCAGGAGCGCTCGAAGAGGAAGACACAGGCTCGTCGTCGTCAAAGTCAATCAGGTTCAAACCACCTCCAGAAGTCTTCATTTTCGAAGCGTTAGCCATATCACCCTGTTTGAGAAGATCAACTTTCTGTAAAATGGTATTGATCTTATCGTTCAACGCCAGCATCTTGTTGACCTGGTCTTGATCATCGGACTCCTCCTGGACTAACGTCTGCAGTTTTGGTTGTGCCACTCTCAGCGCACTCACCAACTCGGCGATGGTCTCATCGGTGGAGTCGAAAACACCCGTGTTCGTGGCGTTGTTGAGCATGTCTTCCAGAATGTCAGCCTTTCTGCTCACTTTGTCGACGTCTTCATTGACTCTGTTTCTAGTCTGGTCCATAGTCTCGTCGTGCTTGAAACCAGACATGATCTTCATCAGATCGTTGGCCTCCTTCAAGTCTTGTGGTCTGCCTCTTCTAACAAGCTCCTGTAACTTGGCACTTTGAGCGATTCTCTCCTCTCTTTGGATCTCATCAATGGATTTCAGATTATCGCTAGGGTTCAAAACGGCCGCATCTTCTTTCTTCACCGCAGGGAATTCGTAGCCTTTAGTTTTTAAAAGCCGATGCATATCTCTAATATATCCGAGATCCTCCCTATATCTGGAGGTCTTACAAATTGTTTGAACCCATTCGGCAATGGTACCCAAAATCAGTCTCTGGGTACGTGTGTAAACAGGCGGAGGTCTTTCCGGGAATCGTTTGACCAATTCGTTGAGAAACTCCTTTCTGGAGATCTGGAGATGAATAGGATAACCGCAGTTTTTGACCAGATAATCGAGCAACGAAAGAGCCAATTCGCAAACTTGTGGGTCCCTAGAATTGACCAATTTGACAATGGCAACTGTAGCTTCACGAGGACTGAATGTTAGTATGTCGAACCATAATACTTACAGGTTTCCTTGTTTCTCATTAATGAGGTCACAAATCTCAAGATTCAGAGCCGCATTCGGCTCGTCCAATGACGGACGGCATGCACGATCTAACAGTTAGAACGGGAAAAGAAGCCCGGGACTTACGGACTCGTCTAAGAAGCTTTCCGCTAGCTCCTTGTAGAGTAGTCAACGACGACATGACAGAAAAGATAATTGTGGCAAAAAAAAATCGTCGCGTCGAAACTTGACTAAAGAGGGAACAAAAGGGGGCAGAGACTAGTCTTGGCACAATTTAAGCGAGATGGTCTATCTGTTCTTCACAAAAGGGCATGTCATCCCTTTTCTGTTTTGCCCTGTGTATTTTCATCTATGTACTCATAAATGTCACACATTACAATTATTTTTCATTTGTTCTTGTTATCCTTCTTTTGGCGGTAATGGCCCAATTGACTCGGTTTTTCCTCAGAAAGGGAACATGTATCAAAACCAAAAGTATAGATCTTCTGTTCCATCTTTTGGATCAAACTATATATCTTAATTCGCCCAATCAGACGCCTATTAGAGGTTGTTTGATACTGCATGTGAAAAAGGAACAGATCAACACCCCTATTTTGAATGTTAGACTAGTTGGAAAGACTCAAATCAACAATGTCACAGAGATCCAAGCCGATGATCAAAAAACATGGTCACCAGGTTCATTGGATTCTGGAGTCTATTACTTTCCTTTTCAATTCCTTCTTCCAGGAGATGCACCTCAATCTTTAAAACACTCGTGTGCTAATGTTGATTATTATTTTGAAACAAATATCAAAGCTTCCTCGGTTAAGAAACAGTTCAAATCAAACATCAATGTTGTCAAATGTACAAGTCCTTCTGAACAACTAGACTCCTTTGCCGTGGGGAATTGGAGAGACCTTCTTATCTACCGTCTTTACGTGAGCAACAAACAAATATTTCTGGGGCAGGCGATTCAAGTGAAGTTGAAAGTGTTTCCTTTACAAGAAGGGAGATTCAAATTGCTTAGAATGAAGGTGATGTTGGTGCAAACAACGAGTCAACATTGCAAAAAAGTACAAGAAAGAATTCAATTATTCAATCAAGAAATCGCTACCCATGAGTCAAAACTTGATCTCAAAATCAATGAAACGAGTCCAAAGTCTAGTCGTCAAAATATCATATTGTATCCATCAACGATACTTTCCAATTCTTCCAATCTGCTCGAAATCTACCACAGATTGGAAATATCTGTCTCCATCGAAGAGATTGAAGGCAAGTGTCCAGATTCTTCTAGTCTGACCCCATTAAAGTGGCCCCAAACTACGGAAGACGAATGGGCTATTCTGAATGCCACAATTATCGATGAGACTCATGTTCATCAACGCAAAAAAATTGAGCTCACAATGACCACCAAGCTCCAAATTCTAAAACCAGAAAGCCAGTTGGGATTCCAACCACCTCCCACTTACGAGTCATCAGCTTTCGCCCCGCTACCCTATTATTCAGTTGCATAATATTACATTACATGCTCATCCAAGAGTCCAAATACACTGGAAGCTCGGTGCTATCCTCTGCATCGCCGAGAGGATTTAGGACTCTATAATTGTCGCTAATACAGAACATCTGATCGTCCTGTGGCGCAAAAGCATCTACGCCTTTCATTCTGCCTCCTCCAGCCTCTAAAACACTCTGCCATGTCGCTTTGTACAGATTGTTCACTCTCACCAGTTTCTCTTCATATTCCAGCACAACACATAATGATCTGATGTCCGAAAGACTCAACTCCACAGAGGTAACGCCACTGGATCCAATGAAGTCGCTGATTTCCTCCAAAGTTGGTAAATTAAGGTTGTTGGACACAGGATACGAGTATTGTTCCACATCCAATCCTCCCTTTTTGAAACATTTGGGAAAAGACTTCGCCGCCACAAATCTCCAAATGACAATCAAGAGCGAATCGATGAAATCCGAATCCAGCTCACTATCTGTGAACCAAGGTCCTCCAGTCACCTCGATGGACGGAGTCAAATGGTATAGCATATAGATTTTGCGTTGAGGATATTTCACAGATTTCACAGATTTGATATATGATTGACTTTCCAGCGACTTGAGACATCTCTGGACAACATGCTGATGCAGATTCGTTTTAGCTTTGATTGTTTTTGTCCAGATACCTTCTCTTTTAGCCGCCTCGATATATGAATACACCATGGCTTCGTCACTTGACATGTTGTTTATTTTAAATGCCTCTGCTTCTGTGATGGGCTGAAACAGAACTTTATGGTCCTTGTTCTCTAGCAATCGCACCATTCCTCTGTCCAAAAGTTCTTGGATACACTTCATAAGTTCCTGATTTGATCCCAGTTCACTGATCTCCAACAGTTCCTCCTGAGAGTATGACTGCTGACCTTTGGTCAGCATTTCTCGATGTAGTGTTTGGCATCTTTCAAATAGGCCGTTATCCGACTCCGCAACGGCTGAGTCTTCGACTTTCACGCTCATGAAATGTGTTTTAATAATTTGAAATATTTTTCAGATATTTTTTATTGTTGAGTATCATGAGACGAATATCTTTCCCAAGTGACCCAGAAGATACTGAAAGTACTTCAAAACCGGTGAAACCGATGTTTAAGAGCCGGAAGCGCAAGATGGGCGAAAAACGACAGAAATTAGAGACGAGTATAGCCTTGAAAAGTGATATTGATGAGGATATGGAGGTCGATATCAAGGTGATTAGGCCCAACAAAGTGTCAATGGGGATTCGAAGTGAAACACACCAGCCACATACTGAACATAAGAGCGTTCTGGAAGTCTTGGAACGATATAAGGTTGTTTCTGATCCAGAGGTTGTGACGAAGATCCCCGATGAGTACGAAATCAAGGAGCTGAAAGATCGCAGATACCGAGCCCAAACTGTTCAACTTGAAGAAGATAAGAAGCAAGAAAGGATGGAAGATTACGATTCTGAACATGAATATAAAACCAAGCGAGAAGATGAAGAAGAGGAAGAGTTTGAGGTGGATCTGGACGACCGTCTTGGAGATGGACGGTTTGCTGTTGGTGCGAATGAACAGCGAGTGCAGAATATGATGCGACGTGATGAGATTGAAGAAGCTTTATATCATGCTCAACTTTCCGATGACGACGAGAAACCGGACTACGAGACGGAGCTTGAGAACTTAAAACAACATATTGCCAATCTGCAAACGATCGAAAACAATGCAATTGAGCAGCAGAACAAATTGAAACAACAACTGGAAACGTTAGAGGTGCAGAGAGGCGAGATCATATCGGAATTGAACAATCTATGCTAGAACGATGACAATAATGCGTCGATCGACGCGTATTCCATTTTAGGTAATTCGTCGCAGGTGCGCTAATGGATGTCGATACGCATTGAAAAATCTTGGAAAATTTTACTGTGACTCAAGCTATAAATTCGTTGAGAAAACCTCAGATCGATGTTTAAACCATTCACACGCTCTTATTCTAATATGACGAAAAGTTTAAAACATTTAGTTTCGATTTCCGATCTGACTACTACCGAGTTCACTTCGTTGGTGAATCGTGCAGAATATCACAAGAAGTTGATTAAATCCGGGGTTCCTTCTAGTCCCGAGATCAGCGATGCTTTGAAAGGCAAGTTAGTTGCTCTGTTGTTTTCCAAGAGATCTACCAGAACCAGAATCTCCTCCGAGGGAGCAGCAGTGTATTTTGGTGGACATCCGATGTTCTTGGGTAAAGACGATATCCAACTTGGTGTTAACGAGTCTTTTTACGACACCACCAAGATCATTTCTTCGATGACCTCTTGTATTTTTGCAAGAGTGAACTCGCATTCGGAGATACAACAATTATGTGAGCATTCTTCTGTTCCAATCATCAACTCACTATGTGACACTTATCATCCATTACAAGCTATCTGTGATATTCTTACCATCAAGGAGGCTTTTGGTACAATGAAGGGAATGAAGCTTGCTTGGGTTGGAGATGCTAACAATGTGATTAACGATTTAGCCATTGCTGCCTTGAGATCTGGTATCGACGTTTCTGTGGCCATTCCAAAAGGAATTACTATGAACCCAAAAATTGTCGAGACTGCACAACAAGTTTCCCAAGAAACAGGAGCCACTTTTGAAGTGAGCAACGAGCCAAAACAAGCTTGTTTGAATGCCAATGTTATTGTCACCGATACTTTCATTTCTATGGGTGAAGAGGCCCAAAAACAACAAAAGTTGCAACAATTTGCTGGATTCCAGGTGAATAAGGAATTGACCCAGCTTGCTGCTCCAGATTGGAAGTTCATGCATTGTCTTCCTCGCCATCACGAAGAAGTTACTGACGAAGTGTTCTACAGTGAAAACTCGATTGTTTTCCAAGAAGGAGAAAACAGATTGTATGCTGCAATTGCTGCCATTGAGGCTTTCGTGATAAATAAAGGTACATTTATTTAAGCTAATAAAAAAAATATTATTTACGATGGCTCCAGATCCAGCAGTCCTGGCCAAGATAAATGATCTTTTGAGGGACCCAGACGACTTGGAAAAGATCTCTCTTTTTCGAGAAGATGTTCAGAAAGAAAAGGCTTTGATCGGTTCGCAATTGAAGATCGAATGCGACAAGAGAGAGGCAAACATCACTGCCGTGTTAGAAAGTCTACAAGTCTCAAGTAAAGACCTAAAGAACTTGAAAGACAATCTCAACAAGGTGGAACGGTTGCGAGAACAGTCAATTTCCAATATCGACAAATACGAAGTGTTTGATAAGTCGTCGGTTGTTTACTCCAACTTCGAGAAAGTCCAGACCACATATACAAACTTTATACAATTAGAGGATCGTTTGAACTATGTGGAACGTCTATTGGATCATGAATTACCAGAAAATGACTACTTTCCAGAAGACTCATCAGCAGAAGGGTTGTTGACCATTCATTATGAACTCAATAGACTTCGAGATATGAAGGACGAATTGATGGCTATGTCTGAGTCCAGTCGGACCGGATTGCGGTCGATTGTGATTCAATCATTTGCCACTTTGGACGCGGTTGTGGCGAAATTCGATCATCTTCTCCATCTTATTGTCGATAATTTCGTAAGCATCATTGGATGCTCTAATTTCGGATTGATCGTGAAATTGGTCAAAGTTTTGGAATTCGAAGAACGCGAAGACATGAGGCTTCAATTGATGGATCACCTGATCAACCAATCGAAAAACACCGACGAGTCCATGGCTACTAGACTCACCACATATGTCAAAAGAAGCTCGCCGCGTAATTACAAGTCGATGGTGTACGGGTTTTTCCGGGAGTCGATTGAGACGAGTTTTGACGCGATTGTGCGTGATTCAGACCCCAATGAGGTTCTAAGTATCATTGAGGAGAACTATTATGAGATTCTGATGGCTTATAAAGCTGGTTCCGAGCGTGGTTTCCCTCCAAACTGGAAATTCTTCAGTAAGATCTTGGACTGGTACCAGGGCAGTTTACGGGAAGTGGTGAGGAAGATTCTGGACGACCAGCAATTGTCTTCATCATACATTGTGAGGATATTGACTTTTGATTATGATAATGCCCAGACCATTCGGGAGAGGTTCGGCTTGACCAAGAAACAGATGGAGCCATTTCTTCTTCTGACAGCGAGCGAGCGCAAGAGACTTTTGAACGAATGTCTCGAATTTAATATCAAGAAAACTCGTGAATGGGTTGAAAATGCTTTTGATCCTGCTCTCAAATTGTTTGAGACGATGGAAAAAGAGCCTTCTGACTCCTCGTCTGAGAAATTGGGCATCGAAATGGCACAATTGCTTATCGAAATCTTAAGGTCCAATGTCAATACCTTATTGGACGCCGCAGACAGTCCAATATTGGTGGAATATCTGCAATTCTTCTGCGTTCAACTGTTACGTCAGTATTACGATAAATGGATTTATGCTTTGAAGCAAGGGTCTCAACAATGGATTGCTGCTGCCGATGCTCCAGATAACGAGAATGTCGGATGGTTGCCTCGATACGTGACAATTCTAGCTAATGATTGTGTTCGACTAGTGAACGGGCTGGAACGTCAATTCAAAGAGGTGGAACAGTTGGTTCATTCCAGCTTCCATCCCCAATTACAAGATATTCTTGCTCAAGGCTCACAACACGTGCTCAGTCTGGGAACCGAATGTCTAGTGACGCTCAATGGGTTCATTGTGGTTGAATACGAGTCATATCTCTCTGAAGTGTTCACCAAAAGATGGTATAAGAGCGATGAAATGGTTTCTACATCGCTCGAGATTCTGCATTCATATTTGGTGCCATTGAAAGAATACCTGGACCCGGAATTGTTCGAATCGCTCTTCGAAGTGGTCTATGACACATTCCTTTTGCATTATTTGCAAGCCCTCAACACAGGAAACAAAATCGATACCAAGAAGTTCGAGTCTGTCATGGAAAGAGATGGACATCTTATCAACACCCAATTCTCCGGCTATACCGAAAATACTCAAATCATTGAGAGTCACGTCTACATCTTTGACATCCTCATCTACTTGGCTACATTTGAAACCGAACAACAATACATCGACGCATGGCCCGGATACCTGAAAGTTTTCAATGATCTGCCTCCAGACTTTTTGAAGGCTGTGCTAGAATGCAAGCGAATGAAAGATAGCAAGATCAAGTTTATTGTGGACGAATGTATTCATATTTCGCGCCAATTCAAGCCGGAAGACCCTACTCCGACGTTCATGTCTAAATTCAAAGCTAAATAGACTGCAAAATATCTATTCTCTGCGTAGAAACACAATGCTAACCACCAACCATCCGGTTTCAAGTTCTTTCTTTAATGTCACCATTCCATCTGTAGATTTATCCCATCCAGCACCAAAAAACGATTGAATCCCACAATCCGCCTCTTTGGAATCGACCATATGCGCATTGACAACGTATTTATATTTGGAAGACGTGTGCGTAAGCTTCTCGATAGTTTTCTCAACGTATTCGGAAACATCGCCACTAAATTGTGCTTCTAACTGTTCCTTTAATTCATCCGCAGTCACCGGCTAGAATTAGTTACCTCAATGGCATTTTACTTACCAACTTCTCGCCATTGATCACCTGTACATCTAGACCCAACATGGCATCTCTACACCATCTTTTTTTTGTCTAACGTACGTTATTTTTGACTGCTTACGTAATATGACACCCGGAGGGCACGTGCGATAAGTATAATTTTAGTGCTGCTCAAAGGTTTTAAACTTGTCATGTCTTCTACACCATTGCTACAAACTAGTAAGTACTACACCAGCATTGAAAGGTCTAACATTCAGCTCCCGGCAAGAGAATTGCCCTGCCAACAAGAGTGGAACCAAAAGTGTTTTTTGCCAATGAAAGAACATTCCTTTCCTGGTTGAACTTCACAGTGGTTCTGGGATCATTGGCTATTGGATTACTCAACTTTGGTGACAAAGTGGGGAGAATATCTGCTTCATTGTTCACTCTGATCGCTATGGGAACGATGATTTACGCTTTAGTCACATATCATTGGAGAGCCAGCGCCATTAGAAGGCGTGGATCTGGACCTTATGATGATAGGTTCGGTCCTACAATGTTGTGTTTCTTCCTTTTAATTGCAGTCATCGTGAATTTTGCTCTCAGGATAAGGGCCTGAAGTCGGATACGAAAACACAAACAAAATCATGATATAGAGTAATAGCGAATAATGTTACAAGGACAACGGCTTGTTGCTACACATTTATTATGTAATCGTGTTCTACAATTAAATTTGGGACTGTGACTGTTACTCCTAGCACCCACTCCTTGCTCCTGGGATTTTTGTAAAGTTTTTCAATCGTGAAAAAATTACTATCTTCAACAAAATGGTAAGTACGACACAAATGCGTATACTAACATAACAGTCTGACGCTATCACCATCAGAACCAGAAAGGTCATCACCAACCCACTGTTGAACAGAAGACAATTTGTCATCGACGTCATCCACCCAAACAGAGCTAATGTCTCCAAGGACGAGTTGAGAGAACAACTCTCCACTCTTTACAAAGTTGAGAAGGACTCTGTTTCCGTGTTCGGTTTCAGAACCGCTTACGGTGGAGGAAAGTCCACTGGTTTCGGTCTCGTCTACAACTCCACTGCTGACGCTCAGAAGTTCGAGCCATCTTACAGACTTGTCAGATACGGTCTTGCCACCAAGGTCGAGAAGGCTTCCAGACAACAAAGAAAACAGAAGAAGAACAGAGGTAAGAAGGTCTTCGGTACCGAGAGAAAGGCTCAAAGAAAGGCTGCCAAGAGAAATGCTGATTAGAGAGATGTAATTTAAAATTAAGTTAGCAAGGCGTATGTTTGCGTAATGAGTAGTTATTTGGTATTTAAGTCTTTACATCCGACCTTTCTTCTCCTTGAGCTGTTTAACCTGTTCTTCCAGGGTTTTCAGCTCGGATTGAAGAGTAGCCAGATCATGGTTAAGTCTGTTCTTTTCAGTGTGAATGTTCTGTTTCCACTGTTTGAACCGTTGGTCTTCGTTTCTGAGTTGTTCCGCAAAGTAGCGTTTGATCTTCTTCTCCTCTTCCACAAATTTAGGATTAGCAGAGAACCGATCACTCTTCTTATCGAGAGCAAGAGTACTTTCCGAAATTGGTGCTCCATCTTGCATTTTGATAGTACGGAAGGTCTCGAAATGAAGCTCCTTTGTAGACAGAATCAAATCCAGCATATTGGTTCTAAGAAGCAGACTTCTTAGTTTTCTAAAATCGCAGTGTTGATCGTTCTCCACATCCACATATCCCCATGGGTATTTTCTACCCTTGATAGTGGAACCATCGATCTCAAACTCTTCCTCAGATCCAATCACTGCAAATGGCATTGATTCAATCAACTGCTTGGCATGGTCTGCCGCAGCCTGGTCGTCCAACTCAATTGGAGGAGAGTAGATGCGAATGTCTTGCACCTCGATGATTTCTCTTATTCTCTTCTTGAACTCGAGCATCTCGTTTGGAGTCAGCGTGTCAGCCTTGGCAATCACCGGAATCAGATTGGCACGTGTTCCGATTTTCTTCATCACCTCGATGTCCAAAGGCTTGAGCGTGTGTCCTGTAGGACGGATAAAATAGAGAACCGCGTGGACACGTAGATCCTTGCGGTTTGAACGCAAAGGTTGTGTTTCTTGTTTCAAGAACGAGTGATGTTGATCATCAATAAAGTCGACGATTGCTTGCCAAGCGTTCTTGTTGTTCACGTTGTCTCCAAAACCTGGTGTATCCACCACGTTGAGCTTCAGCTGGAAGTTCTTCTCCTCGAGCTCGGCACGCACAATGTCGATATCCACCGTCTTGCGAACTGGCTTATTGAACCGGTTACGAAGTTCTGGATGGGTCTTTAGCGATGTTTGGAACAATGTGTTAATAAATGTTGTCTTGCCCAAGCCGGATTCGCCAGCAAGCATAATTGTGAAGGTAGCTCCTTCCTTCGACACAATCTTGTACCTTCGAAGTTAGTAATCCCAGTTTCTTCCACATACCGTTGGTTTGGCAAATTGGTGATTCCAATTGGTTCTACAGCAATTTGAGACATATTAAACTGCGTTGTTGTATAAAATTGTCGGACGCGTTTTTTTTTTAGCTAGGCTGAACTATAAACAGATTCTATTTGGTGTACGGGTTATATTTAATTTTGGAAAAATATCCGATGTCCAAACTACTGACTCCATACATTCGCCAGCTTTTGGATGACCCTGAGGGATTCACCACGACGGATTTTTCACAAGCCTTGAAGTTGGTGTTCCAGGGAAAAACCAACGATGTTGAACTGGCTTCGTTCCTTACTGCTCTCAAGATCCGTGGCTTGGATTTCGAATCAGAATATATAGCCACTGCAGTGGAGACCATCCTCCAATTTTCCGACGTGATTCCAGGCCATACGGTTGATCCTTCTGGATATATAGATGTCGTCGGAACTGGCGGAGACGGTCAAAATACCTTCAATGTCTCCACCTCGGCGGCCATCATTGGTGCCGGAATGGGACTGAAAGTTTGCAAACACGGAGGAAAGGCCTCGACCTCGACCTCTGGAGCTGGAGATCTGATGACCCATTTGGGAGTTCAACTGCAGAAAGTGAATTCGGCCAGTGTTCCAGGAATCGTGGAACAATCGAATCTGTGCTTTCTTTTTGCTCCTTCTTTCCATCATGGAATGGGGAAAGTTGCTCCAATGAGAGCCAGTCTCGGTGTGCCTACAATTTTCAACATTCTAGGTCCGTTGTTGAACCCAATTCCAATCAAGGCTCGTATTCTTGGAGTTTATACTGAAAAATTGGGCCAGATTTACTGTGAGGCCGCAATCAAATTGGACAGAAAGAATGGCAGAGAACCTGCAGATACAATGGTGGTATTTGGAGAAGTGGTTTTGGATGAAATAGCCCCAATTGGTTACACTACAGTTTGGAGGTACAATAAGAAGACCAATCAAATCGATAAATTCCGCCTTCATCCATCCGACTTCGGACTCCCAGAACATTCTCTCGATACAGTCAGATCTGGAACTCCTAAAGAAAACGCAGAATTGCTCACAAAGATCCTCAACAATGAGTTTGACCTGTCACCTGGAAAAACACCAGTCGTGGACTACATTTTGATGAACACGGCAGCCTTGGCCGTGGTGGGTGGATTGACCGACTCCTGGAAAGAAGGAGTCACCCTGGCAAGAGAAAGCTTGCGTAGTGGTGCTGCAAAACAAACGTTAGACACTTTTGTTACTGCCGTCACTAATGCCTGATTACCTAATCCATGGTTTATAGAAAGTTGACGACGCGCACAAAAAAATTAAAACAATTGTAAACAAAACACTTGCTAAGATTGGGGATCATAGTTGCGCGTATTTGGCATGTTTTCATCGCATAAGCAACTCATAAACACTCCCAAAGACAATCGGCGAGGTCAGAGAGGCTCCGGCTTGGAGTTCACTCCGATTGGCGCGCGCCGCAACACATCTGTGTCCAATAGCGGGTATTTCCCCATGCTTCAGCGCAATTTGGCATTGAAAACAAGTGTTGAGAACGGATCGCCTGTGAAACGCAATAGCATGATCAGTTCGTCATTTGACGAGACCTTTGACGTTTTGAATGATGCCAATGCAGACCGTGTATTCAGAGGAGCAGATATCCTTCCAGATTTCTCCGACAACGAGACCGAGAAATTCGCTTACCAACCCAATAACCACGAGTTTGTTGAAAACGGGAGCAATCTGCTACGTCACCAGCATGATCAGATGAAATCTTTGGAAGGAGAGAACCTGAATCTGAGAATTGAATTGATGACTCTTAGAAAGTACCTAGAAGGACAGCCGAAGGGGAAGGTGGACATCATTAATCAAAACATTGAGCTGAGTCAGGAAAATGTCAATTTACGAGACAGATTGGACTTGCTGCAACAAGAATTGAGAGATGGAAACAAAGAAAACAGAACGGTCGTTGATAAAGAGCTCAGGAACTCGTCTAGCGAGATTGAACAATATAAGAACGAGCTCAATCTTATGAAACAGGATCTACATCGTGAGTCTGAGCGTGTAGAGCAAAAGGATGCCGAGATTGCCGATCTACACGAGGAAATGTCGCGTTTAGTGGATCAACGCGACCGTTTGGAAGCTTCGAATGATGATCTCCAAGCTGAGATCAGAGAGATTCAAAATAAGCTACATGATCTTCAGGCAAACTTGGATCATCATGACCGTTCCAATACCCGCATCGACTCCCTCGTTGACGATTTGAACGAGGCCAATAAATTCATCGACGAGCTAGGAGCTAAATTGGACGACAAATCAGACGAACACGTGAGACTCAAACGTACAATTGAAGATCTCGAATCTGCGAAAGAGGATCTAAGAATTAAAAACGAAGAGCTCAAAACGAAGAACCACCGTCTATCCGAGATTCTCGAACAACTCAAAGAAGAAATCAGAGGTTTGGAAGATCGCAAACCCAACTCTGAGGTTCGCAGGTTGCAAGACGAGAATAAGGATTTGCGCGAACAAGTTGAAGATTTGTATGAAAGACATCGTGAAGACAACAAGATGATCACCAATCTCCAGCTGGAGATCAAAAAGCATGAAGACGAGCTTACTGAAAAGATGGGTGATCGTTCGTATGCTGACGCCTTTGAGTCAGAGAAAAATACCCTGTATGACAGCATCATTGAGCTGAATGAGAAATTGGAAGATGCAGAACGCAGATCTAGAGACCTGGAACGAAAACTGGATGACAAGGAGAAAGATCTTGCAGAGTGTGAAAGAGAGCTTGAACGTGCAAAGCGTAGCGTTCATGATGACCACAGTACAGAATTGTATGGATCTGTTGAATCGCTGCAAAACAAGCTTGTTCAGGAGCGCAACAAGTTTGTTGACGAGATCAATCGTATGGATGCAAAATTCATGGACGAAAAACAAGATCTGCACGATAAGATCGAGAAACTTCAACGTGAGAAATTTGATCTTGTCGAAGAGATTGAAGCCATCCAATTGGAGTACAATAGGTTACTTGATGGAAACTATAATTCTCGCGAAAGTTCCGATCTTCATGATCTTGAGCGCGACTTCAAAAAGCTGTCAGTCTCCTATGCCTCGAAATGCCAGGAACTCGAAAAGAAGGAGATTGAGTCTGAGTCACTAGTTCAAAATCTAAGGCAAGAACTGGAGTACAAAGAGGCTGAGAGCAGACGTCTGGTCGCCAAAATTGAGAAAGTCTCAGCTGAGCTGGCTGATGCCAAAAGCACGCAAAGAGCTGACCAGAAACTTCAATGGCGTGAGCTTTTGGAAGAGAAATTGCGTCTGGAGGATAAGCTCAGTGAAAGTATGCGAGAGAACAGTCAATTGAAACGACAAATTGAAAAGATTGAT
Organism: Ogataea dorogensis; assembly: GCA_030568015.1. NCBI lineage: Eukaryota > Fungi > Ascomycota > Pichiomycetes > Pichiales > Pichiaceae > Ogataea > Ogataea dorogensis. Next base: position 745,986 of record JAJLTE010000002.1, on the reverse strand, counting down.
ACCTCTCACAGATCAGATAGCATGGACTTTGAGAAGCGTGAATTGAGCAAAGAGCGTGAAGAGCTGAGAAAAGAGCTGTGGGCAAAGAAATCTGAACTCACGGATCTGAAATGGAAGTTAGAAGATGCTCTTGAAGAAAAGAAACAGCTGCTTGGATCAATTACGTCCTTGGACGAAGACCAGCAGCGGATCAGTCAAGAGAATGTCAAGTTGAACCGAGAAATTGAAGGATTGAAGGAGAAGATTGGCCAACATGGTACGAGGGCTGAATTGGAGGCTAAGGATAAGGAGATCCGAAAACTTGTGGAGGATTACAATGAGATGAAGAATGATCTCTTGAACAGATATGAATCTGCCAAGAAGGAGAGTACTATCTTGGGCAAGGAGGTCGAAGAGATGCGTGTCAAGCTTGAGCGTGCTAAGGTTGCGCAAGAGCTACTGATAAAGAAGCAGATGACCAAGGTCGAATATCCTCTTTCACCAGTTACGCCTACGCGGTCTCCAAGAAGCCAGGACGGGGTTTCGGAGCAGCGCGTGAAACTTCTGGAGAGCCAGAAACGGTTATTCCAAATCAAGCTCCAGCAGTATAAGGATTGCAATTCAGATCTCAAGTTCATGGCCAATTTCCTGACCCATGAATTGGAGAGCAAAGAAGAGGCTATCAACAAATTCCAAGGTCTGGGTGGTGTCAAGAAGAACGCTCCTCGCTTGGATTTCAAGACAGTGGCCTTGGCTGTTCTTGCTGGTGTGCGCTTCAAAAACCGGCTTGAGCATGTCAAACACAAGAAGATGGAAGAACGGCACGTGAAGAAGATTATTGGCCGGTACAAGGAAGAGACAGTTGTATGATTGGGCGAAATAGTGTAAATTAATTATAGCGCGTTATTTAAACTTGCGAGCGTGTGCATTCATTCTTGCTTGCACAGACGTTAAGCGTTGATTGAAATCTTTGGTGATGATACTCAATTGCTCCAATTTATCGATTTCTTGGTCTATCTGGTCGCAATGAGACAATAAGTGTTTTATTTTTGTGAGTTTGGCTTGAATTGAATGTAGATCGGCTTCAAGCTTCTCTTTCTCTTGTATCACATGTGATTCAACGCGCTCACTGAGCTGGCTTGTCTGATCTTGAATCTTGTACATGAGATAATCGAAGGCCAAAGCCAGTTCCTTTACCTTCAATGGGTCATCTTCATCTTCAGTTTCGGTTTCCGAGGGAGCGTAAATCGACTCTGGAACTGTTAATTGGTCGATATACGATGATGACGGGCGAATAGTCGAGCTAGTCGTCTGAACTGTTGTTTGTGAACTTTGATCGTCCATGAAAAAAATGGCAGACAGGAAATTTTATTAAGAGCAAAGAGGGCTAAAAGGTGACAACGTGGTACACTAAATTGAAGACTGTAATGGTAGGAGTTCCATCACATCTTGGATATGTTGAGATTTCTCAACAGTTGTAATGGTGTCTTGGTTTACTACGGTAAGCATTGAGCCACAGTATAAAAATAACAACGGAATTCGTTGCTATGCATTGGCATTGATATGCATGCTCGTTGCTATGACGATCTTGCGGAATTGTACAAATGATTTGAGCGCCAGAATTCGCTATCACTGTAGTTATCAAAATATCTAATCTGTAGCGCCCGCCATCAGGCCTTGAATCTGAAACGCGAAGCAATTGTCTCCTCCTCAATTGAAACCACCTTTGGCTAATCCCTTTGGAATATTGCAATTGTCGGTCTCTACATTCTAAGCCTGGACGCACCAGTGTTTTTGAATTGCCAACAACGGACCAGGTCTGAAAGAAAGTATTGTTATTTGTGCAGCACAAACAAAGCTGTCCCCAGAAGAATACAAAAGCACTCCTCTGGAAAATTCTGTCGCGAGCACAACAATGACGGAGTTCACATGCTGTTGGGGCCTGAGATGTGGCAACGTGCTTCGCGGCCAGATATTCCCAATCCGGAATTAAAAACTTTCGCCGATAGCCAATCAAAATGCGTACCCCTCGGTGAAAACGCCGAAATTTGCACAGAGCTGCCACCTGGCAGACGGGGTCATCTGGCGCGAGAAAGGGTATAAATACAGGCGGATTCCGACCTCTTGGTTCTTCATCATTCAGCATGACTGTCCAATTCGTCCCTAAAGTCAAAGTCCAAACCAACAAATGCAACTTCTCAGAAACCGAGCTTGTCACTAACTATGTGTACAAGAATGCGGTTGTTGAGAAGGAAGCTGCCGACTCCTACCTTGTCAAGCCTGTTGAAGAGGCTTATGAGTTCAAGGTCGACCTTAAGGTGCCTAAAGTGGGAGTGATGCTTGTTGGATTGGGTGGAAATAACGGTACTACCTTTGTTGCTTCTGTTCTTGCTAACAGAAACAAGGTCCATTTCCAAACCAAAGAGGGTTTGAAATCCGCAAACTACTACGGTTCCGTCACTCAGTCTGCCACCATCAAGCTTGGTGTCGACAGTAAGGGATTGGACGTGTATGCTCCATTCAACTCATTGCTACCAATGGTGAGTCCTAACGATTTTGTCGTGTCTGGATGGGATATCAACGGTGATAACCTTGCTGCTGCAATGCACAAGGCACAAGTTTTGGAGTTCGATCTTCAAGAGAAGGTCAAGGGTGACATGGCTAAGATTGTTCCATTGAAGTCCATCTACTATCCAGATTTCATTGCTGCCAACCAGGACGAGAGAGCTAACAACTGTTTCAACAGAGTCGACGGTAAGATTGAGACTACTGGCAAGTGGAGCCATGTTGAGCAGATCAGAAAGGATATCCGTGACTTCAAGTCTTCTAACAAGTTGGACAAGGTGATTGTTCTATGGACTGCAAACACCGAGAGATATGCTGATGTTGCTGCTGGAGTCAATGACACAGCTGAGAACTTGTTGCAATCGATCAAGAACGATCATGAGGAGATTGCTCCAAGTACTGTCTTCGCTGTTGCCAGTATTTTGGAGAACGTTCCTTACATTAACGGAAGTCCCCAAAACACTTTTGTTCCTGGAGTCATTGAACTTGCAGAGCAATACAGAACTTACATTGGTGGTGACGACTTCAAGAGTGGTCAGACCAAGCTTAAGTCTGTGCTGGCACAGTTCCTTGTCGACGCTGGTATTAGACCAACCTCTATTGCCTCATACAATCACCTCGGTAATAATGACGGCTACAACTTGAGCTCTCCTAAACAATTCCGTTCTAAGGAGATTTCCAAGTCTTCTGTGGTTGACGACATTATTGCATCGAACGAGATCTTGTACAATGAGAAGTTGGGCAAGAAGATTGACCATTGTATTGTGATCAAGTATATGAATGCTGTTGGCGACTCTAAAGTCGCCATGGACGAGTACTATTCGGAATTAATGCTTGGAGGTCACAACAGAATCAGTATCCATAACGTTTGTGAAGACTCCTTGCTGGCCACTCCGCTGATTATCGATCTGCTGGTCATGACCGAGTTCCTCTCCAGAGTTACATATAGAAAGGAGAAGGATGCCAAATATGACGATATGTACTCTGTGCTATCGTTCTTGAGTTACTGGTTGAAGGCTCCTTTGACCCGTCCAGGATACCAACCAATCAACGGTTTGAACAAGCAAAGACAGGGTCTTGACAACTTTTTGCGGATCTTGATCGGTCTTGAGCCGTTGGACGAGCTCAGATTTGAGGAGAGATTGGTGTAACTGGCTCAAACTGTTCAAAGCATTCTATAACTGTTTTCAGATTTTCAATAGTATTATTAGCAGCCACTCGTATCACTCTTTCGGAGATTCCGTTAAATGTAATAATAAGAACGTTTTTGGAAACGGTATAGTCCACAGTGAGTTCGTGCGGTTTCAACGTCGGATCAGGATTCAGAGTTTGCTTGGCAATCAATGCCTGTTCTTCGGAAACAAAAGGGACGTTATATGATCTAATGTTAGAATTATAAATGTTACACTTACAGTGTCTTGGAAAACATTTAAATTAAAGATTTTTGCACAGCCAAACTTTCAACAACCTTGGGTGCACAGCCGTGATTAATGTAGGCTATCATTGCGCGAAAGCAAGTTTCCGAATTGAGAGTTACAAATTCCCAAAATACAATTGGCTATAGTATTATCTATTGTCGGGCATGGTATCCTAAATAGGAAACACAAAGAGTTCTTCCATCAACTCTCGCCTCTCGATGAGCAAGCTAGAAAGTGATTTAGGCTTAGACCAATTGGTAGTTGCTGTTTAGTAATCAATGTCATGCCTCCAGACTTTTCTCCACAGAAAGGAGAATCACAGGCCAAATTTAATCGGTTCTGCAGCTTGGCGGGGATTAAAATTCTAAAGGCTATAAACATAGACTATATAAACCCCCAAAAGCGCAAGTAAAACATTTCTTTCAGAAATTATGTCCAATCCACCAGTTTATACTACATCGCAGGGTTGTCCTGTTGCTGATGCTTTTGCAACCCAGAGAGTGTCTGTTGACACGACGGGATACGCTTATGCTCCTCCAATGGGTCCCTTGCTTTTGCAAGACTTTAGAATGATCGACTCTCTTGCTCATTTCGACAGAGAAAGAATTCCTGAGAGAGTGGTGCATGCTAAGGGAGCAGGTGCCTACGGTGTTTTTGAGGTCACTGACGATATTACAGACATTTGCTGTGCCAAGTTCTTGGATACCGTTGGTAAGAAAACCAGAATTTTCACAAGATTCTCCACTGTGGGAGGTGAGAAGGGTTCTGCAGACTCTGCCAGAGATCCTAGAGGATTTGCCACCAAGTTCTACACTGAAGAAGGTAACTTGGATCTTGTCTACAACAACACCCCTATTTTCTTTATCAGAGATCCAACTAAGTTCCCACACTTTATTCACACCCAGAAGAGAGACCCTGCTACCAATTTGAAGAGTCCAAACATGTTCTGGGACTACCTTACCAACAACCCAGAATCTTTGCACCAGGTGATGTATCTATTCTCCAACAGAGGAACCCCTGCATCTTTTAGAAAGATGAACGGTTACTCTGGACATGCTTATAAATGGTACAACTCCAAGGGCGAATGGGTCTATGTTCAGGTGCATTTCATCTCCAACCAAGGTGTTCACAACTTCTCCGACAAGGAGGCCGGTGAATTGGCGGGATCAGACCCAGACTTCCACACTGGAGATTTGTACAAAGCCATTGAGAGAGGTGATTACCCATCTTGGGAATGTTACGTCCAGACTATGACTCTGGAGCAATCGAAGAAACTTCCATTCTCCGTGTTTGACCTCACCAAGGTCTGGCCTCACAAGGACTTCCCATTGAGACATTTCGGAAGGTTCACATTGAACGAGAACCCTAAGAACTACTTTGCCGAGACTGAGCAAGCAGCCTTCTCTCCATCACACACAGTTCCAGGTATGGAGCCTTCGAACGACCCAGTGTTACAATCGAGACTGTTCTCATACCCAGACACTCATAGACACAGATTAGGAACCAACTACTCGATGATCCCAGTCAACTGTCCATTGAAGTCTGGTTCGTTTGCTCCTCAGATCAGAGATGGAGCTATGTGTGTGGATGGAAATCTTGGTGGTACTCCAAACTATGCTGGAGCCTACAATTGTCCTGTTCAATATGCTACTGTTGACAAGGCTTCTAAGAACCAACCAGATGAAAAATACGCTGGCGAGGTTGTTCCATTCCACTGGACCGTTACAGATTACGACTTCTACCAACCTAAGCAATTCTGGAGAGTGCTTGGTAAGACCGAGGGTGAGCAAGAGTCTTTGGTTAAGAATATTGCGAACCATGTTTCCGGTGCTGACGAGTTCATTCAAGACCGCGTGTTTGAGTATTTCTCTAAAGCAGAGCCAATCATTGGTGAGCTGATCAGAAAGGAGGTGCACAAATTGAGTCCGAGAAAGGATTCGCCTGCCAGATTCTGAGATGTTTGATGTTAATCATATTCCCTACAAAATATAATTTTTACTGGAGTGATTGTAGCTTCCTTTTTTGGAAGTTTTGTACGCTGGTTTATCTTTCCCAAATTAGCGAGAGATATCGCACGATATGGAAAGTTAAATAAACTAACTGATTTTTCATTCTTCTTTACAAAAATGGCTTGTGGATGTTCAGGAAAGAAAGAAACTACTTCTCAAGCTCAAACTCAAACTGTTAAGACTGTCAAGTCCAGCAAGCCTTCTGCTTGTTGCGGAGGCAAGGAAGATGCCAGATGCAAATGTGGTTCTGGATGCAAATGTCCTTCTTGCAACACTACCAAGTAAGTATAGTTTTTAAGGCGATCGAAGCCTTGAGAATCTCTTTCAAGTTCTAACAAGCAGGTTGTGATTTCAATAAGTTTATAGCAATATAATCATCGCAGTATATTCATTCTATGCTTAGCTAATAATTTTGATTTACTCCTACTTATTGTAATTTTTCCTCCTTTTTTACCCCACCTATGATTAGTTACAAGAAAAAGGGCATTGTTTGGGCTACCAAACTTGGTGCCAGGACTCTTGCAACTGTAGAAAACGTCCCGCATCGTGTCCATGGTGGTCTTTCAGACCAGGACCGTATCTTTCAGAATCTATATTTGGGCAATTCCAAAAAATACAATACTCCAGCTTATGATTTGAAGACTTCCATGAAGATCGGCGATTGGTACAAGACAAGGGAGATTCTGTTGAAAGGAGATAAATGGATTATCGATGAAATGAAGAAGTCTGGTCTTAGAGGCCGTGGTGGAGCAGGATTCCCTAGTGGTTTGAAATGGTCCTTCATGAATCCACCAGGGTGGGAAAACAATCCTGGTCCACGATATTTGGTGGTCAATGCGGATGAGGGTGAGCCAGGAACCTGTAAGGACCGGGAGATCATTCGTAAAGAGCCCCAAAAACTTGTTGAAGGATGTTTGATTGCAGGTAGAGCTATGAATGCTACTGCAGCATACATCTACATTAGGGGAGAGTTTTATAACGAGGCGGTGGTGCTTCAAAATGCCATTAATCAGGCTTATGAGGCTGGTTTATTGGGACCCAATGCATGTGGATCTGGCTATGCTTTCGATGTTTATGTCCATCGAGGAATGGGGGCATATGTTTGTGGTGAAGAGACAGCATTGATTGAGTCTCTAGAAGGCAAAGCAGGCAAACCTCGACTAAAGCCTCCATTTCCTGCTGGAGTTGGATTATTTGGTCGTCCAAGTACGGTCACTAATGTTGAAACGGTGGCTGTTGCTCCGACCATTTGTCGTCGTGGTGGTGAATGGTTTGCTGGGTTTGGACGCGAGCGCAACTCGGGTACCAAGTTATTCTGCATTTCTGGGCACGTGAATGAGCCATGTACTGTCGAAGAGGAGATGTCAATCTCTATGAAAGAGCTATTGGAAAAACACTGCGGGGGAGTCAAGGGTGGTTGGGATAACTTGTTGGCAGTGATTCCTGGCGGATCATCGACTCCTATTCTCAATGAACAAGTTTGCAACGAGGTGTTGATGGATTATGATGGTCTTAAAGATGCCGGCTCCGGTTTAGGCACTGCTGCGGTAATTGTTTTCAACAAGCAAGCAGATGTGATTCGTGGAATTCAACGGCTTTTAGCATTCTACAAGCATGAGAGTTGTGGTCAATGCACTCCATGTAGAGAAGGCTCGACGTATCTATCGAAAATGATGGACCGATTCTATACGGGGCAGGCGCAAGAAAAAGAAATTGATCAGGCTTTGGAACTCACAAAAAAGGTCGAGGGTCATTCTATCTGTGCTATGGGCGAAGCTTTCAGTTGGCCATATCAGGGTCTGGTGCGTAACTTCAAGCCACTGATGATTGAACGAATCAAGCAGTATAAACTAGAGAATGGGCTAGGGGACGACGACATGCAATACGGTGGTTGGTATGAAAGCGGAGCTGTTTCCAATGGTCGGGTGGTGGACAATCCATTACCTAAAGAAGCCTTCCATGGCCATTAAGTATTTATTTTATTTATTAGACCCTTATTACATACACTCTGTTCTTTTGTAGGGTCAGGGGTCGCGAAATTTTCTTAAGGACTTTATATTTTTAGGGCATTCATGAAATTATACAAGATCCTGGCCGCAAGCGCGGCCCTAGCGTGTGCTAGTGCAGTGTATCCACCCGTGACACCCGACGAAACCATTTCAGATTCTGATCTGGTGACGATTCAATCCAAAGAAGGAAAGGACGACGCCAAGAAACTGGACTCGCACCTCAAGAATCTCAAGGCTGATGCTGCTAAACAAAGTCCTGGTGTTGTTGCTGACTTTGACAAGGCTGAAAAGTCGTCTGATGCATTCTTCATGTCGACATCAATGATTGTTGTCAGTGAGATCGGTGACAAGACTTTCCTTGTTGCTGCGTTGATGGCCATGAAACATCCACGAATGGTGGTGTTTTCTGCTGCATTCATGGCATTGGCTCTGATGACAGTGTTATCAGGACTCGTTGGACACGCACTTCCTGCTCTGATTCCACAGAGATTGACGCAGGTTTTTGCCGGTGTGCTGTTTGTGGTGTTTGGTGTTAACTTATTAAGGGAAGGCTTATCGATGTCCAAGAATGCGGGAATCGATGACGAGATTGCAGAGGTGGAGGAAGAGATCGAGATCTCGGCTCTTAACCAGCGTTCGGGTAGTTTGGAAGAAGCATCGATGCCTGGAGCCGTGTCCAAGAAATCTCTCCTCAAAGAGGCAACTAGTCATCTATCAAATCTTGCGTCCTATGTATTGTCTCCAATCTGGGTCCAGACTTTTGCCATGACGTTTCTTGGAGAATGGGGTGACCGTTCCCAAATAGCCACCATTGCTATGGCTGCGGGTTCTGATTACTGGATGGTCATTCTCGGAGGCATTGTGGGTCATGGTTTGTGTACTGGATTGGCTGTTGTGGGCGGTCAATTGTTAGCCACCAAGATCAGCATGCGTAACGTCACTCTTGGTGGAGCTGCAGCTTTCTTCCTATTTGCGATCCTGTATTTATACAGTGCGTTCTATAACATTGAGACATAGTTACAACATATTATTATTTGTGTCTAAGCTTCCTGAGCGCATTAACAGTTTGTTGATGTAACGAGTCGAGTTTTGGTTGTAGTTGTTGTTCGTATTCCAGGATTATTTCCGAGTTGGTCTTCATATCCTCTTGTGTTTCTTCTTTTTGTTCGTTTTGGATCTTTTCAACGTCCTTTTTCGCACGTTTAGCCCTAATGGCCTCCAATTTTTCTCGTCCTGACATAAAGTAAAAAAGATAGAATAATTTAGTCATTTTCTATTTAATATGTTTGTTCGCCGGTTCTCTGTTTTTTCGCCACTTCGTAACTCGCCGCACTTCGACACACTCGCGTTTGTTCAACAACTAAAGAACTCTGGTGTTGATGCAAAAAAGGCTGATGCCGCTGTCGAAATAATCAGTAAGGCTATCAATGAAGGTATTGACAAGTACGCTTCCAACTTGATCACCAAGGAGACTTTAAACAAGATGTCATATCAGCAGAAAGTGGATTTTGCTAAACTCAAAGGCGAACTACAAATGATGGATAAATCTGAGTTCAACGGACTAAGAAACGAACACGAACGACTACGTGGCGACCTCGAGAAAATGCGCACGAAATTCAAAGAGGAAATCAACAAAAGTCTTTCTGGAGTGCGACTCGACCTCAATCTCGAGAAAGGAAGAGTGCGCGAAGAGAGCTCAATCTACGACTTGAAAATTAAAGAAACAGACACCAGAATCGACGAAGAAATTGCAAACATGAAGGTGCAAATCGAATCGGTCAAGACCCAAGTGATGCAATGGCTATTTGGAGTGTGCACAGGAACGTTTGCATTGGTTCTGGCTTACGTGAGACTGATGAGTTAATTATTCTATTATTCTTTACAACTTGAAAAGCTCGGTCAAAATAGCTTGGGTATCCTCAGGACTCTTGACAGCGTGACCAATGGTTCTCTCGTCGGTGTAGATCTCGTAATCGTTACCACCTTTGTATGATTTGTCTCCAAAGAAATGAATTTGTTCAAATCCTTCCTTCTCGATGTGACGAAGACAATAAGTCTTGTCCCAGCCGGTAGGGAACACGTCGAAGGAAATTTGACCTCCAATGGAGTAGGTCAAAGCCAAATCTGGGAAAGCTTCCTTCAAAGCTGTCACCATCTTCTCTCTGATCTTGTGCTCCAAATCGTACTTCTCATAATCGTTTCTCTCTTGAGTCGAGGCGTTTCTTCCAATTGGAGAAACGTTAATCATACCCTTTCTAAACTCGACGAAAGTTCCTCTTCTCACTGGCAGATCAATTTCAGCCAAATATTTGAGGATGAATTTGACAAGCTCGTTGTACTTGGCATCTCCGATCCAGCCGATGAAGGAAGCAGCCTCCAGCGCCTTACCTTGCTTGTATGCAGTCAGACCATTCTCACTGAAACAGTAGTCAAAGTCCTCCAAAACGTCAGGACCCAGTTGTTCCAATTGTTTCGAGAAGTCACTGCCTCCAACAAAACCCACCACACATTTCTTTCTCAGAGCCTTCAAAGTGGCTTTCATTTCTGGCGAAATGACCAATCTGGCCGGAGTCAAAGTTCCGTCAACGTCGAAAAGACAAATCGTTTTTGGTTGTTCCCTATCAGCAAAAGACATTATAGTTTACGTGGTTAACTTTTTTTTCGCTTACGTGGATCCGAAATCTTAATTAGATCGTCTTTTTATCAAACCCATCACAATAAACGCCAATCCAAGCCATAAATACATGTTTGGTGCAATGTTCTGGAAAATACTGGCTCCCAGACTGCCAATGCTGGAAAGTGACTTGCGAGATTGCGTCACAAGATACAGAAAATTGAACACTCCAGCAGCATTCAACACAGCCAGAATCCTGTGCAACCCAGAGGTCTGGACACCTCTACACCAGTAGATCAGCCATCCCAAGAACATGACTAGAGATTGGCCCCATCTTGCACGATTAGCTAGCACGAGCATTATGAAGACAATTGCTACCGATTGAATTGTCTGGATAGCATATTCGATAGTTTTGAGGCCGTTTTTGTTGCGAACATTGAGTATTGTTTGCAAGATATTAACAGTTAAGGCAATGATATAGCTGATGATTGTAGTACCTGAGTCGCGTCTTCTCCGTTTTAGGAGTGAGATCAATTGGGGTAGCATTATACCTGAACGAATGATCAAATCCATGGTCTTTCGAAGGAACAGTTGAAGATAGAGTTGATTTTCTGGAGCAAATGGCTGTAATTGGTATATTATAAAGTAAAAGACATCAGATCCGTAGATACTAATGAGTGTTTGTTGCATCCATTGGGGAATGAGAAATGTGTATGGTCTTAAAACCGCAAGATACGGTTCCAATTGGATAAAGGTATTCATTAAGTATTCATAAAATATTCTAGATAAAATATTTTATGGTGACTTCGGCACAACAAAAGACCCTTGGTGAATTAAAGGCAAAGGCTGCCGAGATTGTCGAACGTGTTGGATATGACGAACTTTGGGGGTATCAACTTGGTGCAGGTGAGTTTTTTGACGAGGAAGTTTATGAACAACTTTTGATTAAACTGCTTACGGCCTACGATTGGGATCTTACAAGTACTGTTAATAATCTCGAGGATATTTTAGAGTGGCGGAAGGATTTCGATCCATTGAGTGCTGCATTTGTTGAGTCGCATGATCTCAAATTTGGTGAGATTGGTTTTATCACTGTTTGTCCCGAAGCCAATCCATTGGAAAAAATAGTTACCTGGAATTTGTATGGTAGAGTGACAGATGCCAATAAAATCTTTGGGGATCCTGATGCATTTATTAGATGGAGAGTGGGATTGATGGAGCAAAGCGTGCAATTGCTTGACTTCAAGAGTCCAGAAGACAACTACATGGTCCAGGTGCATGATTACAAAGGAGTTTCATTGTTCAATCGTGATGGAGAGGTCAAAAAGACGACAAAGAAAGTTATCTCGATTTTTGGCAGCTTTTATCCGGAATTGCTTTCTCGTAAGTTCTTTGTGAACGTTCCGTCTTTAATGATGTGGGTGTTCAATCTGATCAAGCCATTTGTGGCTGAAAAGACTCGAAGCAAGTTTGTCGTTATTAGCAATGGTAAAGATTTGGTTAAACATATGTCAGCCAAATCTTTGGGATCGGAATATGGCGGCCAAATTAGCGCTGGAACGCAAAGTCTGCGATTCCTTTTCAAAGAAAGCAAAACGAAGTACACTCCATACACTGCAAATATTGTGGGGATGCGGATTGCTGCCGAAATCGATTAGTTTGATAAAGTTATTTTTTAATTGTATTATTTTCTCTTGTCTCCTGGTTAAGGAGATTGGATTTTGGACGCAATTGTTTCGATGGATCCGTGCGAAAACGACTCGCAGCCGCTACGCGGCCGGCCGGAATCCATTTTCCATACCAGCGCCAGACACCCTGTTCCATCACGGTCGGTGTCACCATTGAATGTCGATACTCCTTCAATTGACCACGAGATGCACATGGATATCGCAGAGATAAGTGCCCAGAATCCGGCCGCTGTGATGGAGCTTGATCTGGATTGCAATGTTCGCTTTTTAGGAAAGACCTGGGAATCAACAGTGGGGACCCGTATTGGTAAGATCATAGGAAGACCGTTGAGTAACATCATTGTTGGTGAAATTGAGGACAAACAAGTGTTCAACAAAGCAACAGAGATCATGATGACCGATGACGAGAGTTACAGAGTCAGATTTGTCGTGGCTACAAATCTACAAAATGCCTCATCGGGAATTGACCAGCAAGAATCTCAGGCCCCGGTCTCAGATACAGACAGTGTCAGCATTCATTCTGAGAACTCAGACATATCAACAGATGGCAACTTCGTTGAATTGGAGGCCCAAGGAATCCTCATTCATAACGAGAAACGCAAACCATCACATTCTATGTGGATTGTCAAACCTTGGGTGCCCTTTTCCGGTACTTTGGCCCTTCCTGAAGAGCTTATTTTACGACTCGGATTTGGAATCAATCTATTTGAAGCTTATTTGCTTCATCTTACGGACCTGGGCATAGTTGATGAAGAGAGTCTCCCGCCTCCAGCTCAAGAACTCTGTCGAATATGCGAACAAAGAGTTCCTAACTGGTGGCTCGAAAGACATACCGAATTGTGTCTTGTCGAACATAAAGCTGAAGGCACCGTACAACAGAAACAGGAGATGCTTGTGGAACATAGGAATGTTCTTCAAAATATCCTTGATACCCTGACCAGGCGTCAAAATCCGGTGGTCAAACCTCCCTCTCCGCATTCATCAGCATCAAGCTCTGCTTCTTCCAGCAACAATAGTATTTCCTCCACGAGCTCTTCGGGTAGTGGGTCATCGATCACAGAATATAAGGGGTTTTCTGTCCCTATGTCAGCTTCTAACGATTCAGGAAGCTTGAACCGTCGCAAAAGTGTTGGCACTCTACTACCCCCAAAAAGGTTTCCTTTCAAAAATCTGGAGATATTGATACAATATTGTGATGAAGCATTAAAGATCAATCCTGGAGAAATCCGTACCGACGACAGATGTAATGGTGATGATTACACTATCTCTTTTTCTCCAGACAGTGAGTCTGCTCTCAAGAATTTGAATCTTATAGAGGTTCCCGAATCCAGTGATCCCGCTATCAAGTTGCTCACTGAAGATACAGAAGCCAGTACCAAGGAGAAAATTGAGTCCATTGAAAGATACGCACATATATTACAATATGTGGACAGAATCACCAAAGAGACAGATGAATTGGTCCTCAATGTTGTGAAGGAAACAATTACCAAGATTAAAGATGAGATGGACGAACAAAGTGTTATCCAATCGCCTCATCCCGAGTCAAAGTTTGCCTCCAATTCAATTCTCGACGCAGAGACCGCTTCTGCATTAAATTCTGCAGCTTTTGGAACAGAGACCTCGTCTCCTGCTTCTGAAAATCGATTGACTCCAGTGATCAACGTTTCTGGAGATGAATCCGTTAGAACTATTCATCGCAGTTCGTCGCCAGGTTATAATTCTCCTCGGAGACCTATATCCCCAGGTGTCACTCTTCCGATGAGTTCGATTCAAAGAAACACAAAGACCCATGTCAAACATGCTAGTGTCAACTCTGGGTCAGGTTCGAATACCCCTATATCATCTCCCTTGTTTCTTTCGACAGATGTACCATCTTCGTCTTCTTCGGGAGTTGAACGACCCCAATTGTCACCATTATTGGTTCCTCAAACTGCCAAACAGAATCTTCCTTCTATCAAAGACTACGATGTGATCAAACCGATCAGCAAAGGTGCTTTTGGCTCGGTCTTCCTTGCCAAAAGACGACTCACTGGTGAGTATTTTGCTATCAAAGTTTTGAAGAAAGCAGACATGATCGCCAAGAATCAAGTCACCAATGTCAAGTCCGAGCGTGCAATTCTCATGGCCCAAGCGAACTCGCCATATGTTGCACAATTGGTGGCCACCTTCCAGAGCACGAACTATTTATACCTGGTGATGGAATATCTGAATGGTGGAGATCTGGCTACGCTATTGAGAAATATGGGCTATCTACCCGACGTCTGGGCCAAAAGATATATTGCCGAAGTTATTGTTGGAGTGGAAGATTTACATTCGAAAGGAATTGTCCATCGTGACTTAAAACCTGATAACTTATTGATTGACCACAATGGACATGTCAAGCTAACCGATTTTGGTTTGAGCCGAATGGGATTGGTTCGAAGACAGAATTATGCGCATTCCGATGTGATTGAAGATCCCTTTGTCAATACCCAATCTGCCTCGCTGGTTGCTAAACGTGGTCTAAATATAACTCCCTTCTCGCTCACTCCAGGCTCGCCGCTGGTGACTCCAATCTCAGGCACCGCGCAAAATTTTGAAGAATTGGAGCCTGTCACTCCGGGAAGCGGTAATTCATCGCCATTATTGCGGCCTCTAACCAGAAAGTCGTTAGCGCAGCCATCATTTATCATCAACAAAGAAGATACCCAGACAGAGATTACCAGTTATGCACTTTTTGATCCTCAAACCTCTGCGGAGACTTACAAGTTCGTGGGAACTCCAGACTATTTTGCTCCAGAAACAGTTGCAGGACTTGGCCAAGATGAGACCAGTGATTGGTGGTCAATTGGATGTATCTTGTTCGAGTTTCTTTTTGGACATCCTCCTTTCAGTGGAGAATCCCCAAAAGAGGTGTTTGGGAATATTCTACATGGAGAGATCCAATGGCCAGATCTTCCTCCCGACGAGTTTCACGAATACTGTTCTGATCTGGGGAGGGACTTGATCACCAAATTGTTGGTCAAAGATCCAAGTGAGAGACTTGGAAACGGTGGATCTCAAGAGATTATGAACCATCCATATTTCAAAGGAATTCGTTGGGATTCCCTGTTTCTGGAAGAAGCATCGTTTGTTCCTAATAATGCAGACCCCGAATCTACCGAGTATTTTGACGATCGTGGGGCTAATTTGAACATGTTTCCTCAAGATGATTTCGATGACCAGAATCCAGAAGCTACCGATCAGGCAACTGCTCCTGTCACCTCTAGCTCCTCATCTACTACCCTAGACTCTCCCAGAAATAGTGTCTCAAATAAGGGATCTTTCAGTGGGAAGCGCGAACGTCGGGGTTCAAGACTTAACGACAATACGAGTACTTCAGAATTCGGCTCGTTCCAATTCCGGAATCTTGCTGTGTTAGAGAAACAGAACAAGGATGCTATCAACCGTCTTCGAAATGAACACATTGAGCATTTCAATAGCGTCTCGTCCTCGTCCTCAGTCGAAAGTGGATATATGGGATCTTCTGCTCCAGCTACTCCTGGAGGTTCGATCATCCCTCTTTCCACGAGGCCAAGAGGACTTTCTGCTGCTAGTAGTCAACTTCTGACTCCTTTCAAACGACCATCCTCGCCAAGCATACTTAAAGATCAAAAGATCTCGCCTTTATTGCGCAATGCCTCACTTGCCAGTGACGTTTCCGATGAAGTCCGCTATGGATCTCCTATTCCTCGAGCACTACAGAAAAAAGGCCCAGGCTCTGATGTCGGCTCTCCTGCTGTGCGGTTGTTATCTAAATCCTTCTCAAGAACCAGTGATTTCTCTCCATCATCATCCGATAACGAAGATCGTGCTGGCCAGAACAAACTAAGAAGAAAACGGTCTTCCAAACGATTGCCACATTCATTTTCGATTGAAGGATCCGCCAGTGCAATGCAACAGATGATGATCAATTTCGAGGTCCTCTTATGTGAGCCCATCCCCATCCATCAGTATTCGATCGGGAATAACTTGAACCGCATTGGATGCGATGTGGTGCCTGTATCATCGGGCTCGGAACTTATAAAGAGAAGCACTGGAAACATCAAATTTGATCTGATCTTTACTTCTACAGAGCTGCACAAACTTGACTGTGTGGACTTGGTCAAACTGATCAAACATACATCTACAGTCAACTCGGAAACGGTTATTGTGGCCTTGACGTCTTTCTATCAGGATGCCGTCGACAGTGGTGTATTTGATTATATTATCGAATATCCAGTCACTATGGAAAAACTCAAAACCGTGCTCGAATGGTTCAAGTCGCTCAAACGTCACGAAGAAGAGGCAATTGTCACAGATACTGAATAAGCATCAAAGTAAATATTTTGTCGAAAATGAAGTCAATAGCAATATGCAAATGAATAGGAGAGTCTTGGAATTGTTTGACTTTGCCTTGCATTCTGTAATTGCCTGGTTCAAGCTTCTTCCCATCGCTTCTGGTGAAAATAGCTTCTCCACTCGTTGGTATCCGCGCTCAGCCAGTTGGGCACTCTCTTCGGGAGTCAAGGTCTGAACATGCTCCATGTACTCTACCCATCGGTTATCCCCTGTTTCAACAAGATACCCAGTAAACTCCTTGTCGTCGTATGCAACAACAGTTTCTTTCGGACCTCCAGTAGCTTCAGCAAGCACTGGTCTTCCCAATCTCATTGCTTCGACAGGAACTATCCCGAAATGCTCGAAAGACGGGGTATATATAAGCAATTGACATCTCTTTAGTAACGCATTTTTCGTGTTTGTGCTGACAGATGGTAAGAAGAACACTTTGGTATTCCTTGGAGCTGCAATCAGCTTGCCTCTAATGGTTATGGAAGGTAAATTGAGACTTTTGCAAATAGACTCCAATTCTATCAGATAATCGACATTTTCGAATACTCTTGCATCGTAGCCTCCTGCAATGACAAGTTTATGGTCTGATTGTGTTTTTGAGATGAGTTGATGGAAATTTCTTATTGCCAGCGAGATGTTCTTTTTTCTTTCGAATCTATTGATTGATAGGAAAAATGGAGATCCATTGAAGAACTCGTCAACTTCTTCCACATATGATTCATTGACATCAACTTTCCCCACACATGGATACACCACATTAAACGAATCTGCTTGTAATTTGGAGAATTCTTCCTTGACAGTTGATTTTGTAAACTCAGAGTTGACTAGGATCTTATCTGCAAATCCCATCGACCATTCTTCAACAGTATCGAAAACCCATCTATAGATCTTTCTTATCATTCCTGTATGTGATGCCAACAGTTTGTCTGGGAAATGACAATAAAATATGACTTTTGTCTTTTCTCCCTTGAATAATGAGATCAATGGAAGACAGTATGATAATTGATCCACAAACACCACATCTGTAGATTTCAACACTCCTGTCACTATCAAAACCATCACCAAATACAATTGACGCAAGAACGCAAAGACAATTGCGAATTTGCCTAGAAAATGGGTTGGTAGGAAGTCTCCATATACTTTAGTCTTCAACTTATCCGATGAGACCTCTTCGAAGCAATGGGACTTATCGCAATGTGAAGTATATATGACAACATCATTTCCCGGCTGTAGAGTCATTGCAGCATCGACGACGAGACGTTCTGCGCCGCCGATCCCCAAATCAGGATGAAGAAATATAATGTTCATGAACAAGAGTTTTTTTCAAACAAATAAATATATATAATGCATGTTCCGCCTGACAACTTCGCATTTGTCGAAAATGGTCTTTATCGATGTTCAAGGCTGGATGCCATCAATACGCCATTTTTGGAGACTTTAAGGCTACGCACGATTGTTTGGCTGGATGAGGAGAAGCCGCCAAGGGCTATCAATCAGTATATGGAGAATAATCATGTTCGTCTTTGTCATCTGAAAGAATCGAACGTGGTTCCTGAGGAAGACGAGAGTGTGCGATTTAGAGAATGGATGGTATTGAAGCCAGAGCTGGTTGCTCGTTTATTTGCTATTCTATTGGATTACAAGACATATCATGATGTATTATTAGTGGACCAAAGTGAGGTTGTTGTTGGATTGCTTCGACGAATCCAACGATGGAGTTACTCGAGCATTTCGAATGAGTATCGATTGTTTGCAAGTAATAAGGCCAACTACAATGTGGAAAACTATTTGGAATTGGTTAACATCGAGCTGGTTCCATATGAAAAAATAACAGATCAAGACGAGGAAGAACTGGAAAATTATATTGTACAAGAGCCAAGAAGTCTAGAAAAGGAACTGAGTTTAAGTCCGCACTTGTCGGTTTCGACATCGCCTCAAATTCCTAAAAACTTGCTCAAATTGGTGGAGTTAAGACGTCAAAAGAGAAAACATAGACAAGAAACCAACACAGGTGAGCCATCATCAGCAGTCAGTTTCTATAAGCCGGCTGGGACAGCATCGGTGCGCGTGAGATTGCCACGAGAAGAAAACCTTCCTCAATGGTTTGTGGAATTGCGTAATAAATGGCAACAACTAAGGTGAATAAATAGTGGCCCGTAACAAATTATAGCAGATGACTTATCGTCTCTTTTTCCGAAAAAAACGTCCAATCGCATAAAGTTTCCATTTTTCATTTCAGTCCTTATTAACGAAATGGTTCAAAAAGTCCTTCTTCTCGGCTCTGGTTTCGTCACGAAACCAACCATTGACATTCTCGCTAAGCAACCTGACATTGAGGTCACTGTTGCTTGCAGAACTCTGTCCAAGGCCAAAGAATTGGCCGGTTCTGTTGCCAGCTCTAAGTCTCTTGACGTTACCGACCAAGACGCTTTGGACGCCGAGGTCGACAAGTACGACCTGGTCATCTCCTTGATTCCATACATCTACCACGCTGCTGTGATCAAGGCTGCCATCAAGTCCAAACACACCAATGTTGTGACCACCTCTTACATTTCTCCAGCTATGAAGGAATTGGAGCCAGCTATCAAGGAAGCTGGTATTGTTGTCATGAACGAGATTGGTCTGGACCCTGGTATTGACCACTTGTATGCTGTCAAGACTATTGATGAAGTCCACAAGGCCGGTGGTAAGATCACCTCGTTCTTGTCGTACTGTGGTGGTTTGCCAGCCCCTGAGGACTCTGACAATCCTTTGGGATACAAGTTCTCCTGGTCTTCTAGAGGTGTTTTGCTCGCTTTGAGAAACCAAGCCACTTACTATAAGGATGGTAAGCTTGAGCACATTGCTTCTGAAGACTTGATGGCTACTGCCCAGCCATACTTCATCTATCCGGGATACGCACTGGTCTGCTATCCTAACAGAGACTCCACTGTGTACAAGGAATTGTACCAAATTCCAGAGGCCGAGACTGTTATCAGAGGAACCTTGAGATTCCAAGGATTCCCAGAGTTTGTCAAGGTTCTCGTTGACATGGGTTTCTTGAAAGAGGACCCATCTGAGATCTTTGCCACTGCTGCTCCATGGAACGAGTGTGTTGCCAAGTACATTGGTGCTGCCTCTTCTTCTGAGAAGGACATTGTTGCCAAGATCGACTCTTTGACCAAGTTCAAGAACGAGGCCGACAGAGAGAGAATTCTTGCAGGTTTGAAATGGCTTGGAATGTTCTCTTCTACTCCAACCACTCCTCGTGGAAACCCTCTTGACACCTTGTGTGCCACTCTTGAGGAATTGATGCAATACAGCGAGGGTGAGAGAGATCTTGTTATTTTGCAACACAAGTTCGGTATCGAATGGGCTGATGGCAAGACCGAGACCAGAACTTCCACTTTGGTCGACTATGGTGTCCCAGGAGGATACTCCTCGATGGCTAAGCTTGTTGGTGTTCCATGTGCCGTTGCTGTTATGCAAGTCTTGAAGGGTGCCTTCCCTGGTCCTGGATTGTACGCTCCAATGACTCCAGAGATCAATGATCCTATAATGAAGATCTTGAAGGATGAGTACGACATCTACTTGGTCGAGAAAACTTTGTAAGATAAGAGTAGCTGAATAGACATTTCTTTGATTTTTAAAAAGGGGATCTAATTAAATTTGGTTTTATATTTTAGTTTAAATGCTACGCAGATTTAAGGAGTTCTCAAGTGATATTAAAACCCAGATCCGTCGAGAAGAAAAGGATGGAAAACATGAAGATGAGACTGCTGTCCATATAGCAATGGTAAAATTCTATAATGAGCACAATATGGAGGTTCCAGACTGGCTTGAACAACGAACACATCATAATAGATTGTCGCTCGATAAGCTACAATCGGGAATCAAGGCAACTCCACACGTCATTGCTGGTCAAGTTGAACAATTGCCCAAGATGTCTAGTCGTTTCGGGTCTCATAAACCTCAAGAACAGCCTCCTCCACCAATCGCATCTAATGGTATCCCGCAGGCCCCGCTACAAAGGCGCACACCTACAATGCCATCACAGACGCTTACATCCCGCTTTGCAGCCGCGCAGAGAACTTTGACTCCCGGGAATGCCCAACACAGACCGGCTACTAGCAGATTCAATGTTAAGAAGACATAGGTCCGGGTAACTTTATACCCGCTACAGGGGTCCGTGTTTTTTTACAACAGGAGAAATTGTTGTCAGTTGGCAATGGCAGAGCCAGACGAAAAGAAATCATTAGAAGAGGCAGAAGGGTCTCAAGCTCTGCTCAAAAATCTGTTCCACGATGTAGAGTTGTATCACAAACGTGTACAATTGAAACGGATGTTAAAAGATGAGCGATTAGGAGGAGATGAAAAAAGAGTTCAGGAGGACGCGCCTCCCAAGCAGTCTGAGACTGAGCCTGCTGATGATCCTGAAAAACTGACCCCTGATATACGGGATCGAGATCAAATAGAGTTGTTTACAGAGATTAACAACGCAGAAAGGTCGCGTGTTTGGACCAAATCCGAGGATGAGGCCATAGTGTATTACAAAGAGGAGATGAAATATTCATGGAAAGAGATCGAAAAGATGCTTCGCGGGAAACATTCATGGCAAGCGATCCAAATGAGGTACTTGCGTAACCACAAGTCACGGAACGAGTCATGGTCTCGGTTTATGGAGATACGGCTTATTAATGCGATTCGCAAGGATTGGGAAAATAGATGGAAGCGAATCAGTAAAGAGCTGGGCAATGACCTCACTGTGGAACGGTGTGTGATGAAAAATATCGAGTTGTGCAAGAAAATGGATGATCCAATCTTCGGCAAGATTTTTGCCAATAAGGACATTACCCAAGGTTATAGTAATCCGGGGAGTGACATCAAAGACGAGGAAAGTCATAGAAAATTGATGCTTGTTTATATGGGGCTGGACTCGATTAGTTACGAGAGTGACGAGGAGGAGGAAGAGGAGGCCAAAGAGCAAGATACTGGAGAAGAAGCTTATGACTAGAGACTATTGTACAGGAGGAGGTATTGGGTACGGCTTTCCTGAGCCGTGTGAGCCGAATTTGAAAGTCAAAAACGACTGTTCGTCTATTGGGAGGTAAATTTGTGAAGAGAGACCCTTGGTGTAAACTGTTTGGTTGGTTCCATGTTTGAGATCCGATTCGAATGTGACGAGACAGTACCATGCTCTTCTATTTTCCTCCATGAATAATGGGAATTCTGTCGGGTCTTCTATGTTGACCTTCAATTTGATGGCCAGATGGATTGCTTGGTCGATCACTTCCAATGCTTCTTGATTGCCCCCGACCATCATATATGCTCTTGCGAGGTTTATATAGGATATTATATCATCGTGGTCCAATTTGGTGGAGTTTTGCAGAAAGTCGTTGAGCTTGCCAAAAAGGGTATCCAAAAGCATTGTTGTGGATTCTTTTGGGATATTTGAGGACGGAGAAATTTGGACCAATGCTGCTCCACATAAAAGAATGGATAATATGAAACCTTCGTTGACTTTTCTGACATTTTGAGAATCTAATGACAAAATTTGGTTGGGATTCAATATCATGACCGGAAATGAGGTTTGAAAGTACATCTCCATTAAATCTGATGCCAGGTAGTTTGGAATCTGCAACAATGGAAAAATATGAGAGACCTGATACAGAATCGGAAATTTGAACATTGGCTTTGCATCGGAGGCCGGATTTGTCGACATAATGTCGACTGATTGAAGAGCTGAAAGTTTCTTTGTAGGCTTCCTTCTGATGATTATTTTAGGGTAATTAGAGCTTGCCCTACCCCTTTTCTTCTCTGCGCGCAAATAAGTACAAACACTATTTGTTTTGGAACATTGAACGCAAGTAGGTGTATCGCCCGAGCACTTGGTTCTCTTTTGGTTGCACAAGTCACAAGCCTTGCGAGTTCGTCTGTATTTGGTTTTCGAAGATGCGGCTTTGTTGTCTTCTTCTAGGAGCGAATTTGAGGAAGATACCGAGGAAGAAGAAGATATCGAACTCTGAACCATAGGAGTAGAGACTTCCGGAGTCTGTGGTTTCGAGTAATACATTGGGTACCTGGAATAGGACATATTAGGAGGTGGTGGAAGAGGCGCTCGGGTTTGCTGTAGAAGCATCGAAATAGACGGAAGATGCGGTGAGGAAGAAACCTCATTGGAAGCAGGTAGAGGGGCCCTAGTTTGTTGTAATTGTTGTTGTATTTGTTGGAAGGAGGGGAGTCTTGTGGACTCCTTGTATTTGTCGTCAGGAGGTTCTGAAGGTGGCATGCTAAGATTGGAAGTATTGGTAGGTGAAATACATGCAAATGACGAGAATGAAGATGCAACGATTATGACAAAATTAATTGATATAATTAAACAACATCTCGGGAAGTAATTAAAACCAGACGATAACTCGTTGATTTTGTACTTCTGCGTCTAAATGCGCATGGAGACATTTCAACGATTTTCGAATGTAATATGTCCGGTTTTTAAGGATCACATTGTTTCGGCATAAAACAAACAAAGCTGTTCTAAAACGACGCTAAAAGACGGCATGAAAAAATTGTACCTCTTCAAGACAAACTGGCTTTGCTGGCGTAGTGTCAATAATGTGAAAAATTTGACGATCCTTATTATGACAATTTTCCTTTTTGTTTATGTCCGACGAGCCTCGTTTCAGATGTTTTTTGGTTTGGCTTTGAGTGTTTGAAAGAGTGAAATTCTATCAGCTTGCTATCATCCTTGCGAAAACAAGTTTATTGTTTCTACTTTATTTCTTCTACGGCGCGCACGCCGCAATTATCAAGCGGCTTACACTGATAGATCATCGAACTTATTTATTTAGACGTGCCCGGTCCCAACAATAAAATCTGCAACTGCTGCACTACTGCGCTTTCTCTAGCCGCCACTCGGAACTTTCTTGAAAACTGTAACCGAGCCGCATGGGAATTTTTTTTACTTCGTCTATTATTCCGCATGAATGAACTTCAGGACGAAGCTTCCTTTGAGGACGGCCTTTCCTACAGACATATCCAGCTCGATAGCGACGAGGAGGAGGGATTTGATGCTTTTGTGCAAAAATATGGTGCAGTTAAAGTTAAATATATAAAGAGACCAAAGATAAGGTCATGGTTCATCAACAAGCCTTATGCACTCAATTTCTTCTACAATGGCACGTTATATCGTACCAAAAATGAACGTGGAGAGAGTGGTAAAATTGAGCTATTTTTGGATCTTCTTTATGTTGGAATAGTGGCCAAACTGGCACATTCTGCCACCGAGGAGGCTACCGGACTGGCTCTTCTCAAATATGTTCTTCTATTTCTACCAATCTGGATTGTCTGGTCAGACATCCGTGATTTCATGAACTACTATTTCAATGAGGATCTGTCTCAGAAAATCTACATGCTTTGGATTCTGGCATTATTGGTTGTCTATACCAATTCTGTCAATTTCATCTTAGAATCCAATCGTGCCAATGCAGCAGTCATTGTCCCATACATTCTTTGTCGACTCTCATTAGCCATAAGTTTGCTAATCTACTCCAAATATGTGCCTCAACACCGTCATCAAAACATTTTGTATGGCTGCTTGATCATAATTACATGCTGTATTTGGATCCCGGTCATATTTGTGCCTGTTCGTGTGAAAATTGGCTTGAGCTTCATGAATTTCGCATTTGAACTTGGCTCTTGGACTATCGCATATCATCCGTTCACCAAGAAAGTGCTTGGACTTAAATATAGTACTGCTACCAATATTGAGCACGAGGTTGAACGTTTTGGAGCGTTCTACGTCATTGCAATTGGTGAATTCCTTTACAACATTGTCACAACTACTACCGAACGTAATTTCGATTTCGGAATTACTGAGAAAGTCGGCAGAGCTATCATGTTGTTAGTTACCGCTTATTGTTTAATGTGGCTTTATTTCAATGGAGATGGCTCCAAAAAGGCTGTCCATGCTGTCAGACGCTCTGCAGCAACAGCTTTCTGCTGGGTTCTGCTACATATGCCGCTGATCTGTTCTTTAATTCTTAGTGCTGATGCAGCAGCAGATTTGTGTTATGAGGAACATATCGAGAACATTGGTCTTTCGTACTTTTTCACGGGAGGTCTGGCAGTCTCCATCTTGTCATTGTATGCAATTGCCATGCTGGATAAATCGATTGACGATGAAGTTTCCGAAGCTTCAGATACCCAGTGTTGCACACACCTGGTGCCCAAATTCTGGAGATTGTTTCCAAGAGTGCCTATAGCTGTGATAATTGTCTGTTTGAGTGTTGCAGAGGTGAGAATTACCAAAATGTTTGCCACTATAATGTGTCTTCTTGTGTTCCTTTTAGGCTACGAAATAGCTGTCTCTATCGATATGAGCACAGCCTGAAACTTTTATTTAGAGATGAATATACCTGGATATTATTATGATGCTGAGAAGAAACGATATTTTAAACAGCAGCGTGCAGGCGAAGGTCATGTAGTGGCACCATCGGTGACTGTCAAGCGCCAGAAAAAGCAAGAGACTCCTGAACCTCGTATTCATGAATTTGCAGATTCTAGTGCTCTCGAGGGTATAGAGCCTCAAGACTTGTATTATCTACTGACCAGTCCGAGATGTGTTGCATGGGGTGAATTCTTTAAGGTTGAGAAGTTTCTCCAGACTCCTAGCAAATTAAACCCATTTGAGCTTGAGACTGCTCAAATGGTGTATTTCAAGACGAAGATGCATTGTTTGTTGCTTCGACAGAGATATCGCAGTCCAGTGAGTTTTGGTGAGTTTTTGTGGATGGAACAATGTCAAGGGACATTGTTTTTGGCTACAAGAGATGCTTTATTAGCTGTGAAGGTGGATTCCTTGAAAATGGAATCTGATTCGTTTTGGGTGCCCAAAGATGTACCAATAAACTCCGAATTGCTTGATCTAAAGATCCAAGCTTACAGTTACTGTTCACAGATCACTGGTGGATGGAGCGTGAATGTGATTCCTGGAGACACGATAAAAATTCGAGTCTACAATCAAAAAGGAATAGAAGAAATAGAATATGATGGCGACTTCAAACAGCCGAAACCTTATTTATATGTGCGCAGAGTGGTGTTTATGAAATGGAAAGATAATGATACAGGGTTGATTGGATTTGAAGACAAAATAGAGGGATATGGACAATTACAATGGTTCAAGAAACGGGGCCATCATATGGTGATGAGCTCAGATTTAATAGATTATCAGCAAGACCTGATGCTGGTGATTGGATACATGAATGGGAATGTGGAGATTTATCAAGGATCGAACAAGATCATCGATTATAGCTTTAAAGCAAGTGTCCGGAAAGTTCAATTTTTAATGATCCATAAACGACCATATTTGCTAGTAAGTGGCTTGAAAGACTCCCTAGTTCTGTTTTCAGTAGAACTGGAAACTTCCAAACTCCTTCCTCTTGTGGAGTATCAAGATTATCATCACAGCTACTCTATTCAAGAGAATTTCCATGTTCATTCGAACCAACGGTTTTTCGCCGTTTACACTGACAAATCGAAGTTGATTCAGATCTATTCCATCTACCATGCATATCCCCTTTGTTCGTTTCCTCATTCTCCACTTTCTTCTGGCGGAGACAGGTTTATGTTTGTTAACGACTCGATCGTCGCTCTACGAGACGATCGACTCGAAGTCTCGAGCTGAAAAAAACCTTTCAGTCATCGACATCTATCATGGGACTTAAGAAAGCAGGAGTTTTGGGAGCCACCGGATCGGTGGGCCAACGTTTTATTCAACTTTTGAGCGGGCATCCGCAATTTGAATTGTCGGTGTTGGGAGCTTCGGCGCGTTCCGCGGGAAAGAAATATAAGGATGCTGTGGAATGGAAACAAACCACTTTAATGCCAGCTGGTGCCGGCGAGATTGTTGTCAGCGAGTGTGTGGTTGAGGCATTCAAAGACTGTGATGTTGTCTTCTCCGGTCTGGATGCGGACTACGCCGGTCCGATCGAGATGGCGTTCAAGGAGGCCGGATTGGTGGTCATTTCCAATGCCAAAAACTACCGTAGAGTGCCAGACGTGCCTCTTGTGGTCCCTACTGTCAACAGTGAGCATCTGGCTGTGGTCGAGAAGAAAGTTTTGGACGCACGTGCTGCGGGCAAGACCAGACCAGGATTTATCGTCTGTATCTCCAACTGCTCTACCGCTGGTCTAGTTGCTCCACTGAAGCCACTCGTGGAACAATTCGGTCCAATCGAGCTTTTAACTACCACCACAATGCAAGCAATCTCGGGTGCAGGCTTTTCGCCTGGATTCCCGGGTATTGACATCCTCGATAACCTTGTGCCATACATTTCAGGAGAGGAGGAGAAGATTGAATGGGAGACCAAGAAGATTTTGGGCGAGATCGCTGCTGACGGCAACAGCGTGAACAACTTGTCGGATGAAGAGATCCGCGTGTCTGCTCAATGCAACAGAGTGGCTGTTTCTGACGGTCACACAGAATGCATTTCTCTCAAGTTCAAAAATCGTCCCGCACCGTCGATCGACGCTATCAAACAATGTCTTAGAGATTACAAGTGCGAGGCTACTATTCTCAACTGTCCTTCTGCTCCAAAACAGGCATTGCACGTTCTTGAAGAGAACAACCGTCCACAACCAAGATTGGACAGAGACAGAGATGGAGGATACGGAGTCAGTGTTGGACGGATCCGGGAAGACCCTGTTTTGGACGTCAAGATGGTCATTCTCTCGCACAACACCATTATCGGTGCTGCAGGTAGTGGAGTGCTGATTGCAGAACTTTTGTTGGCAAAAAACATCATCTAATTACATAGACTATACCATGTGCTCTGTTTTCTGGCATGCGTCGATCGGCTGTTTCCGTCGCGTATTTCCGCCAAATTTTTTATGTTAATATTTCCCTTATGCCTTATACGCCTCCCAATCGTCATCCAAGAGTCGATTCTGGCCAAGGGGCTTTCCGGAATCTACTGTCGAGCCATCTGGACTCGACGCCTGCTCCTCCTGACATGATTACCTTCACTACGGAGTCGCCGCAGTCATATTCCTACACACTTCTTGCGCCAAACTCATTAGCCCTAAAATTAAGCGTTTTGAAGCGGTCACTGGAGATTCTGCTGGACCGACCGGAACTGCTACCATCATTGTCAGCTGAATCGGCCGATTACTTCAGTCAGAATGGCAAACCTCCTCATTTGCTGCGAAGAACCTCCACAATGACTCTCATGGATAATGTTATGCGAATGGAACGTGGAGTCTCATATTCTTCATTGAACTCCATGAACACCTCATCTCCATATAGTGATATCCAGGAGCCTTCAAATGCAGATACTCCTATCAACTGTGACTCCGATCTCCGGAAAGATCTACAGGAGATAATCAACATCCTCGAAATGCGAACAAACCCATCAAAGATGCCTCCCGAAAAGGTGGTGGGGTTACAAACGTTGGCCTTGAACCCCAAGGAGATCTCGAAATCCGAATCCTTAAGCAAAAATTTGCTATACGCATTAGCAACACCGTTTACTGACAACTCAAACACACCTGCCCATTCATATCTTTTGGGAGGATTGCCTATACCTCGCTCAAGCCCGTCCTCAATTGGACTTATATCGCTGGGAAATAAGCCAGGACCTGCTAACAGGCAATTCCATCTTGCTTCTGCTGGGAAAACCGCCTCGCCAAAGGCTTACTTCACTTGCGAATTGGACTCGCCATGGAGTCTGAAGAATGCCAATGATCTTGCATGTCTGATGTTTGGCATTTCAAAAGCCTCTCTCGCTTCGTTGAGCTTGATGGACTTGATCGCACCGCGCTCGCGTGACCTTGTTCTAGATAGGCTCTGTCACGGCAAAGAGATGGTTTTTGCTGGAGAAATTATAGCCATCAAGAGAAACAATATGAGTTTGGCTTGGACGTCATTATGGGCCAAACGGAAACAAGACTTTATGATTTTGATTTTCGAGCAAGTTCCATGTGATCAGCTCGATTTCGTTGTGGAGTATCGTGATGACGGATACTTTATCAAATCTCACGTCAATACCCATTCCAGCCCTCTTGTTGGTGATAAAGAGCTTACAGGTACACTTTTGACAGATATTTTGCCTACTATGGGTTCTGAATTAGCACACATCATGTCGGACTCCACGATGCATCATTCTGCTACCATCAACAAGACCAGATACTATACTCTGAAATTGGATGATGGAAATGTTGCTCCTTGTGCAGTGACATCTGAACCATTTGGTGAGGACCTTGTGAGGTTGAATTTGCACGCATTACCATACATTTCTGGAGCTTTCGTTGTCTCGTCCAAAACGCTCAATATCCTCTCTTTTAATCATGCCATTGCAAACAATTTGTTTGGAACATCCAACATCAAAGATAAACATATCGAGACCATCATGCCATCGTTCTCTCGACTGGTACAAGCTGCCCTCAAAGAAAACCCCAATCTTATGTATCAGCAGGGCCTTGTTCTCCCTGAGCATTATTTCCGCAAACAGGATGCCAACTTGCGTGCGAATAGCGATGAAGAGCGCGATTTACTCTTTGTGAACTCCACAGGTATCGATGGTCTGCATAGAGATGGCTCTATCATCAAAGTGGACGTGCAATTGCGCGTAATGGAATATGACAATTATATGCTATGGATCACGTTTTCGAGGGCCGTGGCACGCAGCCGTGCCGAATCGCGTGCAAACAGTGTCGCGTCAAGTTTGAAAGAACACGAGACTAGCACCGAAGAGGAGACGATGCCATCACAGATGAGTCTGTTCCCTCAAGTGGAGAACGATCTGTACTCGTGCGGTGGCTCTTCAGAAGGTCTTAGTCGATCCAGTAGTTTCAACACTATTGGGACAAAAAAGAAGGTGCGAACTACTAAGAAGGTCAGCACCGCGTCCGACTCATCCCTTTCGGCAGCCAGTAAGTCGATCTCAACTGGATCGCAAAGAACAGTGGAAACTGATTTGGACGAACACGAACTTCGAGCTACTGCAGAACGCCTCGACGAATTCCGTCTGGATTCCATCTTGAGCGAAAAGACGCTTTTGGAACAGGAGAACGAAGCAATTGCAAAAACCAAGAAACAAAGCAGACTGTACCCTCACAAGGTGGGTCTTTTGCGAAGGGAAAAGAAGTTTGCAGATTTCACAGTGATTAAGAATCTGGGCCAAGGAGCTTATGGTAAAGTTGTGATTGCCCAGCACAACAAAGACCCAGAATACAAGGTAGTGATTAAGGCCATTTTCAAAGAGCGCATTTTGGTGGACACCTGGGTCAGAGACAGAAATTTGGGCACAATTCCATCGGAGATACAAATCATGAATTTTATTAATGCTGATCCACATCCTAATGTGATGCGAATCGTTGACTTTTTCGAGGACGAACGATGCTACTATCTGGAAACGCCGCAACATGGAGATCCGCCAGCAGTCGATCTGTTTGATTTGATCGAAGTGAAGTCTGACATGACAGAATTAGAGTGTCGGTACATCTTCTTCCAGTGTTGCTCGGCATTGGCGCATCTGCATGCCCACGGCGTCGTCCATCGAGACATCAAAGACGAGAATATCATTGTGGACAAGGACTATGTTGTGAAATTGATCGACTATGGGTCTGCAGCATACACCAAAAACGGGCCCTTCGGAGTGTTCGTGGGAACGATCGACTATGCTGCACCAGAGGTGTTAAATGGAAAGCCCTACGAGGGTAAGGCGCAAGACGTCTGGGCCATGGGAGTGTTGCTGTATACGTTGGTGTTCAAGGAAAATCCATTCTGCAACGTTGACGAGATCATGGACGGCGGGTTCAAGCTTCCTACGATGCATGAAGTAAGCGATTCGTGTGTGGAACTAATTCACAAGATCCTTGTCAAAGACGTTTCACAACGGCCATCCATGGAGGAGGTTTTGCAGCATCCATGGCTCGCGCAATTCAAGTGATCAGTAAATGGTCCACATTGATTCCAATCTTGCGCAGATTCAACGACTGCACATGACTGATTTTCACGCACTCTTGGAACAAAGTCGAATCCTTAGTATAATCCATCAGCTGGCGCGTAAACAGTTTGTTGTACGCGGCGATTTTGTCGTTCATCCACCCAATAAAGATGATTTTCTGTGCTGTTTCTTGGAAACATTGCTCATATAAGATCCAAGTGTTTTTGATGAATGTAAAGTAGATGAGCGAAACTTGTAAAATGTACTTTTTAAGATCACCATCAAACTTCAATTGACTAACCAGTTTGTCTAGCTGTCTGTTCTTCGATTCAAGAACAAGATCACGTGCCTTCTCTTCCATATGAATCATTCGGAATAATTCCACTGTTTCTTGAACTTCTCTACTGGAATTCAAAGGATTGCTGATTTCCCATGAAAGAAGACCATCCAGTTTCTCCTTCAAACTGTCCCATTTCAATTTCTTCAACTTGAGAAGTAGAACCATATGGTCGTCTTTGTTCTTTGCTTGCAAAGTCTCGAGTTGACCAGAAACACGGTTCAAATATGCAACTGCTTCTGTATACTTGTGATGTCCAATGTACACCTCGATATTCATCAATCCTTCCTCGATTGTATTGATATTCTGCGAGGAACTCTTGTCAGTGAGGTCGAACGACCGCGAGCGCCGATGGTTCAATTTCGAAGTCAAGTCATGCAAAATATCTGAATTCCTGCTCAGTCTTTCATGAGCAGCAGATAACCGGCTTACACTCAAGTCCTTCTGTTTGGCCTTCTCCACTTCCAAAGCACTGGAAAGTTCATCTTTGGCAGTACGTAGATGACCTATAATCTTGTTGTATTCGTTCAAACTGTCGGTTTGGAATAGAAACACCATATTGTTAATCTTTAGCGACAAAGTGTACTCTCCTGCATTGGCAGCTTTTGATATCACCAGATCCCTCAACGGCCAGCATTGTGTAGCTACCGTCTTCTTCTTGTCGCCGCTGCGTCTTCGAGTAGCCACCAGCAAATGATCGTTCAAGACAACTAAATGAGCAGGTCTGATTGGTTTACAGGTAATGGCATTCAATTCACCCCACCTTTTAGATTCAGTAATGACATGGCGGCCTGAAATTGCAGAGACAAACTTCTGGGCTCCCTCAACCTCTTTGAACAGCGTGTTTAGGTTCGAAGCCCATTTTTTCTCAAGCAACATGACACTGCGGCGATTATCTCTTTCACCGCCCTCGTTCATCCTTTCCTTAGCCTCCTCAATCTGTGTAGTGAGAACCTCGTTCAGTTTCGCGACAGGAATTTTCAATTCCTTCAAAACTTCCTCTGTCTCCGTCACTGCTTTGGTGACCGTCAGAACCTGGGCCAAAGATTGTGCAATTGTATGTTTGACATCACTATCATTGGAAGTAAACAGCTCGTCCAAATCGCGGGCAAACTGATCAATTTTTGCCGCGTTTGCGTCTCTCAAGTATCCCTTGACATATGGCACGGCATCGTACGAATCGGCAGACAAATCAGTCAAAAGGGAACCTGAATCGAGTTTTGTAGGCTGACGAGCTTCTGCAAGTTTTGAGACTGAGCCCATAGGCAATGGCGGGAACTGGATTGCAGCTTTTTGAATCGACTGGGCTTCTTGAGGATTCAACTTCACGGAAAATCGTCTATTGACTCCACTGTTGTCGATTTTAGGCGGTGGCTTCAGATTTGAAGGAGGACCGCGGCCAGAGCCATCTTCAGCGATCGACTCGCTAAGAAGCGTTGGCTTAAACGGCTTTTTAGCAGTTCTAGTGGACCAATTGGCTCTACTTAAACGTCTATCCATAATAAGGAAAATAAAAAATACGAGAGATTTTGATTACGTTATTTATCCCTTAAATCGTTCATTTGTAGCAGTAGGCTTTCACCATGCAGTTTCGGAAGCGCTTCATCGATGGCCATAATGGCCGATTTGTCTAGTTTCTTGTCGAGCAGTAGTTTGTTGATTGTGGTGCTTATTTTTGTATCTTTTGGTTCCACAGCGTCTGGTAATAGTGTATAATCTATTTCTTTAAGAGAATTGATATTTTGACGGATTTTCTCGAGATTCTCTAATACACCATTCTCAGTACTATTCTTGGCTTTCAAGTCCATCAAAACATCGTTGATTTTGATCAATTCGTAGTAATTGTTATAAATGATCGACTTGATTTCTGCCTGATTCGACTTCAATTCCTCTGTTATCCTATTCTCTGTCTCTAATAATTGAATAAAGTCCGAGTTCTTGATATATGCATCAACATTTTCAAGGTTTATATCTCCTGATGGTTGATCATTGACTGGCAATTTGCCTTCTTGCAATTGCTGCTGCTGTTGCTGCTGCAAATTGTAAAACTCCTTTAGGGCTTTCCGTCGTGAAGACAAAGACATAAAATAAATAATTCAATCATTTTTTTTCTTCCAATGGCAACTTTCGACCCTTCTATTTTGCAGTCGATTCTAAATCGAACCAAACCAGAGGCAGGAAACTTCACAACCGTGACAGTGCCACCATTCCAAGAATGGAGATTCGAAGTTGGACCTAAAGACAAACTCAAATTGAAAGTTGTTGAAGGAACAGCAGAGATCTTTGGAACAGAGCTGTCGCCAAATATCGAATATATGTTCCAAGGATCTGTCAAGTTATGCATTTTCTCATTTTCCGGGTGCAAACTGCACTTCTGGAACTGCCAGCCATTATCGGAATACGTCAGTGAAGAAAGTTGCGTAGGTCAATATCTTACTTTACATTTAGGACTACAAAAACAGAGAGTGATGGAAGGTCCAAGAATTTTAGTTATTGGAGGTCCAGACTCGGGGAAAACTGCCGTTTGTCGTACATTGGTGTCTTACGCAGAAAAACAGGATGAACAACCGATTTTGGTGAATTTAAATCCCAAAGATTCGCAATTTGTCGTTCCAGGTACTCTCACAGCGACCCCTGTTTCCGATCTTCTTAACGTGGAGAATATCAACCTAGGAGAAACAATCACTACAGGACCTTCATTTTACCATCAAAAACAGCCTCTAGTCACTACATTTGGATTGGAAAAGTTCTCAGATAACATCAAATTGTACAAGTATTCAATCGAGCAATTGGGCCATAGTGTCAACAAAAGATTTGCCAACGATCCCAAATCAAGAAGGTCGGGACTTATAATTGACACTCCGGCTTTCACTATCAAAGAGTACGATATCATCGAGAATATCGTGGCGTTTTTCAATGTCAATGTGGTTTTAATAGTTGGAAGCGAGCGACTGCTAGTGGATCTCAAGAAGAAGATGCAGAACCCGGCAGTGACGTTGCTGAAAATCAGCAAATCCAGTGGATGTGTCGACAAGGACGACAAGTATGAGCGCGAGTTGCAACAGCGTTGCATTAAAGAATATTTCTATGGCATTGATAAGTTGCAATTGAGTCCGTATGCCATCACGGTTAATCTCAAGGATCTGATTTTTGTGCGACCAAAAGAGACTCAGAACATTAATTTGTCATTCTTGAGTGGAGATCTTGCTGATGAGGACGAGGTTCCTCAGGAAGCTGTCAATTACAAACAACTGATCGAACGACTCAGTAATCCGAGCTCTGATAATCTGGCCAACGCGATCTTGGCTCTCGTGGACGATTCAAATATTGATACTCTCACATATTTGAATTCAAACGAATCAGACGAGAAATTGGCCCAGCCTTTGTTAGCTAACAGTACGCTTGGATTCTGTTATGTGTTGAACTGCGATGACGAGAAAGGAAAGTTAAAACTGCTTACTCCTTCGCCAGTGCAACAATTGCCTTCCAGAACCTTGCTTGTGACCCAATTTAGATATCATGAATAGAATCATTTGCCTGCTTCCTCTGTAGACGGTGCCATTTGGCCCAGCTCTGTGTCTGCTATGCCGTCAAAGAATGTCTCTCTAAGTTCTTTCCATCGAGATGTCCAAGTGCCCAAGAAGATCATAATGGTGCAACTACATATTTGGAGCATCCACCAATATGCACTCTTTGGGAATCCGGCGTACAACCAGACCAAACCCAAGTTGACCACGTGAACCGTTAAAGCGTAATCCCAGGCCAATTTCGATCTTCCAATGATGATGGTAATGAAAATAACACTCAAAAGAGCATCAAATAACCAAAGGGCTGTCAGAGTGAGTCCCAATGTGTTCTCCAACGAAACCCATTCCCAAGAGAAACACCATCCAAATGAAAAAGGCAAACCTAACAACTGTGCTGTGATAAAGAAGAGAATAATTGCTGTCAGATAGTAAAAGAGCTGTAAAATGAATATCTGGACGAGGATCTGACCAGGTGAACTGGAATTGCCCTGAAATCTGTCGAAAGACGGCAATTTAGAGTAGCTCAATTTCAATGATTCCAACATTAAGAAAAATAAAATATACAATAATAAATTAGTAGCAGGCATTTTTTATTTAGTTCCTACGACTTCCTCTCTTCACGCCCAACGGAGCGCTATTTTCCTTCTCGTCGACAGTCAGACTGCGTTTTATAGGTGTCGACTTGTTATGATTGATGAAGTTCGAGCGTTTGATCGAGTCAGGCGTGTTGCGGGCATCGTATCTGGAGGAATCTTGTAAAGATGGGTCTTTCTTGACGCTGTCGGCAGCTTTGGCACTGACGAACACCACGCTTGCAGGAATGCTGATAGGAGTTGCGGTAGGAGCGTCTAGCTCGAGCTGACGCGCAACCTTAGGACTCGAATTGGTTTGCGACTTGCTTGTTCTCAGCTCGCGTCCGCGCGGACCCGGGGGCTGCAGCTTGCGGGGCTCGAGATCTTCGTCATCGTCATCGAACTCAGGCTCAGAATTAGGCATTGCATCGCGCTTGGTCTTGGTCAGCTCATCAGGCCAGTCATCACTTGGAAAATCATTGAATGAGTTGTCTGGCTCGTCGGACGGATCCATTTTTTTGATGGTAGGCATAGAATGCGATTGTGGTCTAACAGAAACAGAAACTTTCTTGCTAGGCTCGTTCAACGACACTGCCTTCGGCTTCTCTTCTGGAGCCACTAGTGGAACTTTTTCGTGTCGCATCAATTTCTCCTCGTCAAACTCCATCAAAATTGGCTTCACTTTTCCAATGCGTTTTGCGTAATCTTTGTCATACAAACAGTTGCCCAAAGCATTTCCGAATTGTCTCAACGCCCGCTTCATTCCATCTGTAGCTGCCTCTTTTCGACATTTATCAAATGCCATGCTCTTACTGCTGCAATTATCTATTGACCCGTAGCCAATATCTTCATGGTAAGTTCCATCTTTCAGGATGACACGAACTATAGATGACAGTCCCAGACTGATACGTCCATTACGTTCATCGATGTAGTCGACTTGAAACGATCTGAGCTCTGAACGCCAGCCTGTAGGTCCAAAGATCTCATTAGCCAAATTGATCGCCTTCCAGCCTTCCAAGTAGTTAATTTTTGATTGCCCAGGACCGCTCCTTATACTGATAAACTCGGGACCCAACTTGCGGTCCAGAGCCACCTTGAGTCTATCCAGCTCCTCCGTCGTGTACGGAGTGGTTGGAGGCTCGCCGTTTTTGTCTTTAGGCATCAAATTATGATTCTGTCCAGACATGAAAGAGAAAACAAAAGGAGATCAATGTTTGCAT
Organism: Ogataea dorogensis; assembly: GCA_030568015.1. Taxonomy (NCBI): domain Eukaryota; kingdom Fungi; phylum Ascomycota; class Pichiomycetes; order Pichiales; family Pichiaceae; genus Ogataea; species Ogataea dorogensis. The sequence goes on along the minus strand of JAJLTE010000002.1, from coordinate 709,776 downwards.
TTCCACAGGACGCGTCCCTAAAAGTCGATCGACCTCACGAACAAGGTCGAAAATTTAATCGCACTGTTTTTTTTTCTCTACTTTATCCATGTCGTCTACCATTTCTCGAAATCGGCTTGCTAGTCGACTGGAAATGCATTCCAAAAGACCTCAACCTTTACCACAGAAATTGAACCAAGATGCATTGAAGAAAACCAACAGTTATTCTAGAATACTCACAAAAATCTCCTATACAAGAGTAAAGTTTTACTCGAGATTGGCCTTGTTATTGGCCTTTATCTTGACAATTCTACTAGTGATGCCATTCAAGACTAGTACATTTTTGTTCCCCGTTAAAGTGGCCATCATTTGGGCCGTCTTTATCTTAATACGCTTTGCGAGAGATATTCTACTCAAAGTCGAAACATCTGTGTATTCAACACTTTTTCAACAGATCCTGGGATCTATCTTGTCCGCAGACTTTGCCACGCTATTTTCAGCATATTCGATATCCAATTTGATCATTTATGGATTGACATGGTCCCAGACTCTCACATTGTCATATTATATTCAAAGTCCAACAAAAACAATCAAACCTTTTGTTAACGACAAATTTCTTTACTTTTGGTTCTTCTCGCTGATCCATACGTTCACTTACACTGTTTTCTCGTTAGTGACCAATAGACATGTTCTCCAGTTCAAAATTGGAGTCTACAGAAAGGAGCCAATTGAATATCTTAAATCCATGCCAATACTTGCAATTTTGAAGGAATCATCTTACTTCTCGCTCAGTACTTCGTTGGCAGCACCAATTGTTTTCTCACTTACCAGAAAGTTCATTTTCAATGCTATTCTGTTCCCAATTGTTTGGATTCTTGGTTTGAATAGCCATCTTCCTAAAATGACCTTTTCTCCAAGTTTAAATGTTGGTCTTTTCCTCATGAACTTCATTGTCACTCTCACATATGAGCTGTTAAACCAGGTTTACAACGCATATACCATGATTGGATGTATCAATGTGAAAAAACCATTGAGTACACATTCGGAAGACCAACTAGAAACTCTGGTTTCTGGCCTCAAAGATATCAAACATCCATTTGTTCGCCTTACTGCGTTCCAGGAACTTGTTTACTTTGCAAAGAACACCGATGAGCGTAAGTTCTTTTATAAATCTACTGCCAATTGGACGACTGTTCTGGAACAATGCTCAATAGTGATCCGCAGTACATCAATTGCCGTCACTGCCGATTTGGACGTGCCTAAGGCTATCATCTCGCCTGCTCCCCACAACAGTATTTTTGGCAACTCTGGGTCTTCTCGATCACCGCTTGATGAGGACAAACCAGATGGAAGAGTTGAATCACTCTTTTTGCACACAGAGAAACCAAAACCTAAGCAAAAGACCTTCCTTGAACGAATCCAATCACAATTTTCCCGGTTTGGAAAGAATGTGAGGAAGTCAGAACTTCTTGTGAAGTTGGAGAAGGAAGCTCAAACCAAATCCAGCAAAGAAGCAATCGACTACATTCTAACCAATTTGGGACTTATTCGCACTCTTTTCGTTCCAAATATTGCTCGCGAGGCAGCCAAACGAGTTCCTAATAAGGCTCTTGTTGGAAACGCAGTGATTGTCATATCGGAAGTACTATTGAACGCCAAGCATGAAGATCGCAAGAATATCACGACTCCAACATTGACCGAGGTGTTGACGCTACTAACAAGATTATACAAAGCTACAGCCGAGTTCTTGTCAGACCCTCCAGTCAACGGGTCTGGAGAAAACTGTGTTCAAGAGCTGAACGAGCTGACTTTAGACTATTTCTTCAAATTAGTGGTTTTATACAATTCCTCGCTCAATGAGTTGTTCTTGAGTCCCGATGTGTTCAAATTCGCCAAATGGTGCACAGATACCGCATTAGACGAGAAAATGGAATTGTAAATATATCATTATTAAATGAATGCCATAGGCCTCTATTTCTTATCATCTTGCCTGGCAGGAAGATTGTCTAGAAGAACGGGCTTGAGAACGTTTTCGTCAAAGTTGGTAAACCACTTTGCATGTTCTTCAACACTCAGAATGCTGTTAAGAATGCCAGATTGCGCAGGATTGGCCGAGTCCTGGCCGATGGAAGTCGATGGCCCAGGGAAATTTGCGAGCGTGTTTGGCGGGAGTTGCATGTCTTCTTCGAATTCTGAGTCTCTCATGAGGTCGTCTTGGGACGATGTTCTTGATCTCGAAGGCATGGAGTCCGAATATGGAGAAATGCTAGAGGAGCTGAATTTTTTGTTGATGATTGCGTTTGGATTTCTTCCAAAGTAGATGGATGAAGGAGGCACTCTTGGGGCCTCGATATCGAACTCGTCGTCACTCTCATTTTCCTCAATACAGCCGGTCTTAATATTAAGCATTTCCAGCATTCCAGCCGTAGTTCCTCCAAATAGAATCACAGTGAGCACCACCACGACCAAGACGGTGGCCAGCAATGCCGATTTAGATTCCCCTTGCAAGCCCATAGCCAGCGCGACTCCGACTGCTCCACGGAGTCCGGCCCAGAATTGCATCATCTGGTAATTGTATGGAATCTCGTCTTGAATGGAGGCAGGTGGCAGTCCTCTTCTTGCACCCTTCGAACGGGAAAACCAATTGATTGCACGTCCAAGTGGGAAAATAGCTGCCCATCTAGCGACACAAATAGACACAAATGTGACGATGATCAGAACAGGCTTGAAAACAAGCTCAACCTCGGTAAACAGTGACAATCCAAGATAGATGAAAATAAAGTTCTCAGACAGCTGGGCCAGCAGCTGAAAGATATATTTGGTAGCAATCTGGGTCCGTCTCGACATGTTGTAGTAGGCATAGTGCTTCATGGTGATACCGCAGAATAACAGTGACACAATTCCAGACATGTGACAACCATTGGAGAAGAAGTATGATTCGTATGCAAACAACAGAACCAGACAAGTCTCGATCTGAGGATATCTTCTTATATGAGAATGTTTTAAAACCAAGGCCACTAGGATTCCGACCATGAGTCCAATAATTGTACTGATGGTGAAAGTCATTATGAACATACCGATACCTTCAAAGAAACTTGAGAATTCTGCTTGTGATCCATGGAATTTCTCGCAAGTTTCAAACATGACAATACAAATGGCATCATTCAATAATGATTCACCAAAAATAATAGTGTACAATTTTGGGTCCACCTTGTAGGAATTGAAGATCGATAAGATGGTAACTGGATCTGTGGCAGACAAGGTAGCACCAACAGCCAAAGCATCAACAAAGGACATGCTGATACTCTCGATGCCTAATTTCGTGTAGATATATAGGATAACACCTAAAACCATTGCACTTATGAAAGTTCCCGGAATGGCAAAAGTAAGGATGGAACCAATATTTCGGAAGAAATTGGCTTGATGGAGTTCGTATCCCGAATTCAAAATGATGGGTGGCAACAGGATATTGAAAAAATAGCTCGAGTTGAACTTGACAGCGTCTTGAATGTAATGACCGGGACTCACTCTTATAATAAGTCCGACCACCATTCCGTAGAAGATAGACAAGACAGTTTCATGGATTGCTTTGATCCGCTTCTGTTGAAGATAGTAGGATGACCATAAAGCCGAACACAGCAAAAACATGACAATGAACAAGGCCCATGAAGAAAAGATCTCTTCTGCCATGGGATTGGTCTCGTCTAGATTATGGTCATCCGGAAGGCCAGTATCTGGATTATTTTCAACGGGCTCTTGATCAATCGGGTCCGTGCCATCAATCTGTTTGGCCAGTGACTCTGCAGTAGACCCAAGTAAGCCTCGTTTGGCGAGGTAAATCCCTGAACTTATAATTGCAGAGGCCATAGTATAAGAACAGCGAATATTAAAAAAATATAGATGAGCTGCCGATCGTCGCGACGATCCTGTAAAATAAATTAGTTCTACTTCAAATTAATTAGCTGGCATTTAATACGCATCAAATACTATAAACAATGGTTGGCCGTCCGATCGTCATTAGTGGTCCTTCAGGAACGGGTAAGTCCACTCTTTTGAAAAAACTGTTTGCAGAGTTCCCTGACAAGTTCGGGTTCTCTGTGTCCAACACCACCAGAAGTCCTAGACCTGGAGAAAAGAACGGTGTTGATTACCATTTCACGAGTGTCGACGAGTTCAAGCAGATGATTGCGGACGGAAAGTTCATTGAGTGGGCCCAGTTCTCTGGTAACTATTATGGAACCTCCATTAAGGCAGTTCAGGACGTTGCAGAAGTCATGAAAAGAACGTGTATTTTGGACATCGATATGCAGGGCGTTCAGAGTGTCAAGAAAACCAACTTGGGAGCCAGATTCATCTTCTTGTCTCCTCCATCCATCGATGAGTTGAGAAAGAGACTGGAGGGCCGTGGAACAGAGACTCCAGATTCTCTGGCCAAACGTATTGCAGCTGCTAGTGCAGAGATGGAGTACGCAAAGGCAGGCAACCATGACAAGATTGTTGTCAACGACGATCTTGACAAGGCATACGCGGAGCTCAAGGAATACATTCTTTCTGAGGATGTTTAGATCGAGCTTTTATAGATTCTTGATATCTAGCGCTCTCATTCTTAATAGAATATCTTCTAATCTTGCATCAATTTTGTCCTGTTGATGTTCCTCAACAGACATGGCATCCAGAGCTAGTTCTTTGTCGTCAAGTTTCGCGTAAATGTCACTGTATAATTTGAGCTGGATTTTGATAAAACTTTCAAATGTTGGGTCAATAAGCGACAGACGAAGTCCGATAAACTGCTCAAGCTCGTTCTTTAGTCTCACATTGATGTCAGAGTAAATTGTCTCTGCCTCATCGTACTCAACCTTGAACTTCTGCAACTTTTCCTGACTTTTTGTGAGCTGGTCTAACTTTTCTTTCATATGTTGCTCATTGACTTGGAAATCCAAAGTCTCATACTCATTCTGCAGTTTGTTCAACTTCAATCTCAAAACGTCGTAATCAACCTTCTTGCGCGCGCGTTTTTTGATCAACTTGTTAATCTCGTCGTTGTATTTCTTCAATTGGTTAATCGGTCCCAGAACAGTCACATTCATTGGTTCCAGAACCTGTGGAAGAATGTCCGCTTTGATTGACTCCATCATTTGCAGCTGTTTCAAACTAATTCCGTCTCGAACATTGACGACTCCTGACTCTTCCGTAACCTCCGCTCGTTTATCGCACTTGAGGTCAAAACTATAATCACCATAGAACGAGTCCAGTGTCTTCGACATGTTCAATTGAGTTTCCACCAAGTTCTCGAAGTTTGAAACAAACCTATCAAGCTCCACGTCCAATTCATCGGTATACGTCTCTAGCTTGTGGAAATTTGCCTCTTGGAGATCAAAGTCCTGGTCTATGGACTCTTCACCTTTATTGGTACGTAATATAACATGTGCACCGGCTCGATTGACCGCTTTTTTAAAACCAGACCACGACATAATGGAAAAAAGGGGTTATCTTGCGAATTTAACTAATTTACCAGATTGTAACAAAAATGTTTCGACCGGTTCTCCGACTTCGACGCGTCGAGTTTTCCCCATCAAGTTTCCTATCGAGGAATTAAACCATCTCGAAGTTTAGCTTCCATTTTTCCGGAATCCCAGCAAGAATGATCCTTAATGATCATTTCTCAACAAAAACACAGCCTGGGGTAGTCCGACCAACCAGATTTGGTTCCGAGATCCCGTGTCTTTTTGCTACAAATGCTGGGGTATTCAAATAGGCTATATTTTGGATAGAGCTATCCCCTCACGGAAACGGGGTGCAAGTTAGCCTCGTCAAGATCTTCTTAGGGAAGCAAATACACCCTATCGGTGGGAATTACTGTTTTCAATCGTTGGTACGCGCGTAACCACAGAACCGAGCACTAGCTCTTATAAATACCCCCCCATTTTCCAATGGTTGCAACATCTTGTTCTTTTATTCCGTAATTATGAGCATGAGAATTCCAAAAGCTGCGTCTGTTAACGACGATCAACATCAAAGAGTCATCAAGTATGGCCGTGCCCTTGTTCTGGACGTTGTCGAGCAATATGGTGGAGGTCATCCTGGTTCTGCCATGGGAGCTATGGCATTGGGTATTGCTCTTTGGAAATACACTATGAAGTATGCTCCTAATGACCCTTCATACTTTAACAGAGACAGATTTGTTCTTTCGAACGGTCATGTTTGTTTGTTCCAGTACATTTTCCAACACTTGACTGGTCTCAAATCTATGACAATGGACCAATTGAAATCGTACCATTCGAACGATTTCCATTCTTTGTGTCCTGGCCATCCTGAAATTGAACATGATGCTGTTGAAGTGACTACCGGTCCTCTTGGTCAAGGTATTGCCAACTCTGTTGGTCTGGCTATTGCTACCAAGAATTTGGCTGCCACCTACAACAAGCCAGGTTTCGACCTGATCACCAACAAGACTTATTGTATTGTTGGAGATGCTTGTTTGCAAGAAGGTCCTGCTTTGGAAGCCATTTCCGTGGCTGGCCACATGGGTCTGAACAATCTGATTGTCATGTATGACAACAACCAAATTTGTTGTGATGGTTCTGTTGACATTGCCAACACCGAGGACATCAGTGCCAAGTTCAAGGCTTGCAACTGGAACGTCATTGAGGTGGAAAACGCTTCCGAGGACGTTGCAACTCTCGTCAAGGCTCTGGAGTATGCCCAAGCCGAGAGAAGCAGACCAACTCTTATCAACTGCAGAACGGTTATTGGAGCAGATGCTGCTTTTGAGAACCATTGTGCTGCCCACGGAAACAACTTGGGAGAGGATGGTGTGAGAGAACTCAAGATCAGATACGGAATGAACCCTGCTCAAAAGTTCTATGTTCCTCAAGACGTTTACGACTTCTTCAAAGAAAAGCCTTCTGAAGGAGACAAATTGGTTGCAGAGTGGAAAAGTCTGCTTGCTCGGTACGTTAAGGAGTATCCTGCTGAAGGTGCAGAGTTTACTACTAGAATGAAGGGAGAACTGCCAAAGAACTGGAAGTCATTCCTTCCTCAACAAGACTTCACTGGTGACGCCCCAACCAGAGCTGCTGCCAGAGAACTCGTTAGAGCTTTGGGCTCAAACGTTCCTAATGTGATTGCTGGATGTGCAGACTTGTCTGTCTCAGTGAATCTACAATGGCCAGGCGTCACTTATTTCATGGACCCTACCCTTAAAACTCAATGTGGTCTTTCCGGAAACTATTCAGGAAGATATATTGAATATGGTATCAGAGAGCACGCCATGTGTGCTATTGCCAATGGTCTTGCTGCATACAATAAGGGTACTTTCTTGCCAATCACATCCACTTTCTTCATGTTCTACTTATATGCAGCTCCAGCTATCAGAATGGCAGGTCTTCAGGAACTGAAATCCATTCATATTGGAACCCATGATTCCATTAACGAGGGAGAAAATGGACCTACTCATCAACCTGTTGAGAGTCCTGCTCTGTTCAGAGCCATGCCAAACATTTACTACATGAGACCTGTTGACTCTGCCGAGGTGTTTGGTCTCTTTGAAAAAGCTGTCGAGCTTCCATTCTCTTCGATCCTTTCCCTGTCGAGAAATGAGGTGTTACAATACCCAGGAAAGTCGAGTTCCGAAAAGGCAAAGAGAGGAGGATACATTTTGGAAGATGTCGAGAATGCGGAACTGCAAATCATCGGTGTGGGAGCCGAAATGGAGTTTGCATACAAAGCTGCCAAAATTTTGAGCAGAAAGTTCAGAACCAGAGTGTTATCCATTCCTTGTACTAGATTGTTTGATGAACAATCAATTGGATACAGAAGATCTGTTCTGAGAAAGGACGGGCGTCAAGTTCCAACAGTGGTGGTGGATGGCCACGTTGCATTTGGTTGGGCAAGATACGCTACGGCTTCGTACTGTATGAACACATATGGCAAGTCCTTGCCTCCAGATGTGATTTACGAATACTTCGGCTACAACCCAGCCACTATTGCAAAGAAAGTTGAGTCTTACGCCTTGGCCTGTCAAAGAGACCCATTGTTGTTGCACGACTTTTTGGACCTCAAGGAGAAGCCAAAGCACGATAAAGTTAACAAGTTATAAGTAGGAATGAACTGAGTTCTTTGTTTGTTGAATAATAGTAGTTGTATTATACCCCACAAAATATCGAGACAGGTGGATAAATGGACCAGGGCAGAATTATCTGTCAATGTTGAGCCGCACACACAATTTCACGGAGTACCCCACACGGAACTGTCGCACGGGAAGAAAATTATTGGAGCCGGTGCATAAGTGCTCATCGAATGAGAGGCAACGGATCCCGAGACATGGTGTACATCCGAGATGAGGGGGGCGATATGTAGGGAATTTGAGCAAAACATATCCTTTATTGTCAGGCATCTGCCCCTCTCCATCTCCTTGTTGTTAAAGATTTGCATGTTGCGGCTTCCCCTCCTATTTCGACAATAGGGCAACAATAGATCAACAACTCCCAACACACCCCACAAACTCTCCAGTGTGTGTCTGGGGTTGACCGAAAAATTGTATGCAGTTTGGGTTGTAATTGAACCATGACCACTGGCGTGTAGTATAAAAAGTTGCTGATCCGGCATTCTCTATACCTCCGAAATGGCCGTTGTGAAAGAAGAGGACCAGATCCGTCCCAAGCGTGGACGGATGGCTAAACCAAAAAAGGAGACTCCACCTGCCAAAAGAAGAGTCAGAACAGGCTGTCTCACTTGTAGGCGCAAACATAAGAAATGTGATGAAAACAGACCGAAATGTGACTTCTGCACCGCCAAGGGTCTAGACTGTATCTGGCCCGAGGAAGTTAAAAAGAATGTCTTTGTTAACAATTCCTTTAAGGACTTTTGCTTTTCTCAGAAACAGCACAGAGCAAGGTTACACAAAGCTGGGTTGGGCTTGTCTCCAGGAGCCGGTTCTGGCGATAGTCTAACACCGATTGATCCGCGTTATTCACTGGACAGTTCCGAACAATACTTAAATGCCTTTGACGGATACTCGCGCAAAAGTGAATTTGTGGATGGTTCACTAAGCATGAATTATCCTGTCGTAGAAACGACAGAATCGCCCTTGTCTGGACTCTTCAGTACGTTTCAAGACATCACTGCAGAGTCTAACAACCTGACAAGAACTCCAAGTTTTATGATGGACCCTGGATATATCGATAGCTCGGTCCAGAGTTATAGTATGCACTCCACCACCGATAAGACTTCTTGTGCCTCTTCCATAACATCCGACATGTCAATGGGCAAGAAAGATGTCGATTTCGAGCATAGATTCTCGTTTGCCGGGTCTCCCGAGTATTATGATCTGCCAAATACCCTAAAGAGTTTCATGTGTCTGGTGGCTGCTACCAAAGACACGACTAACGGCACAAAACTGCCAAACAATGAGACTTTGTTCGAATTGTTTGCAGACAAGTCCAGTTTGGACATTCCTAACATCACCGAATCGGAATTGATGACGTTGATGGAGACTTATGTCGATCAGACTGCGCAGATCCTCAACAAAGATGATGAAATGCATCGCAATCTTTTTGTTACCACCATTCCTACAATGGCTGAAAATTTCCCTGCACTGCATTATGCCATTTTGGCTCTTTCTTCCAGACATCTGGAGAAGACCAATTGCTCGTACTCGGGAGAAAAGACTCTGCAATACTACAACTATTCGTTGCAGCAACTGAGTTTTAGTCTCAACAGCAATAAAGATATTCTTGGGGTTGTTGCCACATGTGTGTTATTATGCTATTTTGAGATCTTGAGCACGAACCCCGAAACTTGGCGTGGTCGGTTGGAGAATTGCGGCACCATGCTCCAAGCGTGCCGATTCAACGCGCAATCGGAGAATGAGCTAGAACAGGCTCTATTCTGGAGCTTTGTATCTCTAGACATTGGTTGTTGTGCTGTTGGCGAGAAGTCTACCATCATTCCTGTTGAGGAATGGTTTGGTGACAAGGACGTCCAGGCTTCTTCCATCAACGTACAGCTACACTCCATGTTGTATTTGACAGCACAGGTGTTCCAGCTGGTGAGTTCTACGGACGAACAAACCGACTTCGATTCAAAATGGAAAGTACTTTGGGATGCAATGAGTCAATGGGAGCTCAATCGCAACTCTGAAATGCGTAGCTTTTACCAGTTCAAAAGACAGGACTCATTTCCCGAGGTGCTATTTTCCAACTCTGCATCTATCTGTGCCAATCAATTGTTCCATTTATGTTGTATTTTGATGTTGCAAACGAAACCAAGACTTCTGAAGCTAGATAAGACTGACGATTCACTATTCCAAAGTGCAGTCAAAAGCGAGCCACCATCGAGTTCATCATGTTCTGCTGCCACGTTGATGTCGAGATCACAAATCTGGCATGCCAAACAGATTGTCGGCATCAATATGTGCAATATGTCCAAGCAATCGTGGCGGAATTTGGGTTGCAATATTCTGTCCTTGCAGGCGATCTGGGTGGCTGGTAAGTTGATTTCCTCATCTCATGAGCACTCGGTGATCCTGAAACTGTTGAAGGATGTTGAGAGCTGGTGTGGGTTGTCTATGAGCTGGCGTGGTGAACAGTTGGTGAAGTTCTGGCAATCAGAATGTTGAAAAATTATGTAATGATGTCATGATAAGGATAATTTAATTTATTCAGTGTTTTTTTTCTTGTTGAATTTATTTTTACCATGAAACCTCCTCCGAATTATAGCGATGTTCTTTTACAGGACACGAGAGATCAAAAGAAGTTTCCTGTTCGTCTTTCTGGAGATCAGAAAGCTCTTTTGAAACAGACAATTCCATTCATATTGAACCTTACTAAAACAAGATCAATTCATAAAGACACACAGCGTCTGCTTTCAAGCTTGATACTATTATTGGATATGAACTCCAATTGCCCTTCCAACGTTGTCAAGTTGTACAAATATTATAGATTCTGGCAATTGTCATCACAGGGACGTCTAATCACCACCAAAGGTCATTACAAACTTCGTTTAATAGACCAGCACTCCGAAATTCGTTTGGTGGGAATGGATAATTGGAAGAATGTTATGTGTTATATGGATTCATTATTAATTTCCATGTTTTACTCCAGTGATAGTTTTGACTTCCTATTGGATGATTATGTGGATCCAAGTCTTTCTGTCGAGTTACAACAGCAAGTCAAGGAACTGAAGGTGATGTTACGATTTATTGTCAATTTGATCAGAGCTGGAGAATTCATCCCGCATTCTTTAATGCAGCAACTGTGTTTCTCGTTAAATGACCTGGGCTGTGATATGGTTCTTAGTGAGACTCAACAAGATGCGTTACAATTGTTTGAGTTTCTTGCAGAATCATTGTCGTTGCCATTATTGACCATAAAATTAGACATCATTCATTCGGGTCGGCTGAATGTCAACGATGATATGCGGATCATAGAAGAACGTGCAGTGTTGATTTCTGTTCCCGAAGACGTTGAATCTACGGAAGACAACCACGAGCCAATCTCTCTGGAAGAGTGCTTAAATTCTTATTTCAACAACAGTATTACTGTGAGACGCCATCTTCAAAGACGACGCACTTTAGATAAAGACAATCAACTGGACGAACAAACAAGACGCGAGCTGTCTAATGACATCTCGCAATACGAAAAGCTTGGTATCGTGACCTCGAACGACGACACGCTGGATCAAACGCCGTCCCAAGACTCGGGTTCTTCGGTGGACCTGAGTACCGCACTTAGCAACTCCACTGTCACCTACGCAGATTCTATAAGCGATCGGACAGCCACTATTGGCTCGTTTCTCAAGCTTTCCGAAAAGATGGAGGCCAGCAGAACTCGGTCCTCGACTATTGCTACTGCGCTTAACAACGTGATAGTTTCCTCGTCTCGGCTCACTCGGAGAGCTTCTTCGGTGTCTAGTAACGAAGTTACGCTACCAGCATGGATGTTCCTGCAGTTGCTTCCATACTATACCGATCCCAAAGTTAAGTTGCGGTTGCAGAGTGTCGACAAGGCATTACGCAGGCAACAAGAAAATTCCATTTCCAGCAACCAAGAGATCCCAAACACACCTTTCGAACAGCGATTCTGCGATAAACGACCTGTGATTCCCATATGTTTGAAGAAGTACGTCTGGGACGAGAACGGACATAGCCATAAGATCGAGCGCAAAGTGGTCATTCCGGAAGTGATCAAATACCCATATTTTATAGCAGAGGACCGTTCCCGGCCGGGAATTGTTGACTTCAAGCGGTCCACCGACAATAGGGCCCCGTACGGCTCCTTCATGCTGGTCCTGGAGAGCTGTATTTGTCATCGGGGCAAGAACGTTAATTCTGGACATTATGTGTCACTGGTGAGAAAAGAGCCTTTCAATAGGAGGGCCACCAACGACAAATGGATACTTTTTAACGACATATTGGAGAAAGACGAGAAAGCAAGAGAAATATCGTTCCAAGACGCAATGCAACAGGAAGATCCATATATTCTATTTTACAAGATTGTGGAGATCGATGATGAGAATGATTCAGAGACTGACCAAAACACGATTCGACCTCCTCATGGGGCAAACGACAGGTTTTGGGGATCCGACGGCGAATCTACGGAGCGTAAGAACTCAGTGGTATCGCAAATCTCCTCATTGTCATTGAAATCGGCAATGATGCCACCAATTACCGTCGATCCTCCTTCACAACAGCATTCGTCAACCGTTTCACGATCCAGCTCCAAAAGTAGACACGAAACAGAAGTCATGCCGAATGACCAGGCTTATTTGGATATTCTGTCGCAATATTACTGGTACGATCTGAATTCTGCTGGCTTTTTGGATAAACCGGCAGACTATCTCGATCATCCTAACATTTGGACTCCAACTGAAGACGCCAACGACTCTGCCGAGGGTGGGTTCATGGAAAAAATCAATTTCAAGTTGCATACACTAAAACGTGGCTCTGTCACTGCTAGCATCAGCAATCCTTCGAATCCTGCCAGTATGGTGTCCTCGAGTGTGTCGGTGTCCATGGGCGAATCCACAGACACAGATAACGAACACGTTTCTGCGCCAGTAATGAAAAAGGACAGGATCCTAACTCCATCGCCATTAATGCGGCCTCGTGAACCTGCACCGGCACCGCATCACGAGCTGGTCTCGCCGCAATTTTCAAAAGTGTCTGCTATCCCATCAAATGGGCCGGAAAAGAAGAAACATGGGTTAAAACGACTTATTAAAAAGATCATTACGTGATTGGACCTGCCGTCTTGAGGAATTCATTCTCAATTTCCTTAGTAAACTGGTCCACAAAGTCGAGTCCCGGGTTATTGTTTGACGAAAACCAGTTGAACAGAGTTTCGGAAGGATCGGTGAAGTAATCATCGAAAGTTTGCTGATCCATGGTATTCGGATATTGAGGATACTCCGTTGGGCCAGGTTGTTGTTGCTGTTCCTGTTTGTTGATCTCTTCCTCGTAATCGACCACAGTCTTTTTAACAGCCTTGGTTTTGAATTGCGAGCATAGATACATCAAAATTGTGGAGTATCTGGTGCAGAGATGGAGCTCATCCGGAGCAGCATCTCTCAAACAGATGGCTGTTTTTTGAAGTAAGGAGATGATTTCTTCCACAGGAATGACACTTAGACGCAAAATGGCACTGGCAGATTCCGACTCTGGTGATTGGGTCAACGGATTGTTAGCTGTAAGGGTCAGATAGCATTTGACAATGAAAGCCACAGCCTTGATGGCACGAATGACCCATCTAACTGGCATGTATTTTAGCAGCTTCAGCTTGCTGACGCGTTGCATCACTGCCAAAACTTCTTTGGCGGCCTTATAAGCGAGTTCGACATAACGGGAATACTTTGCGAGTTCGTCGAGTCTCACGTTGCGAATCTTGTTGGAGCTGTTGGTGACTTCTTCGTTTAAGGCCAAAGAATAGAGATATAGCTTTGCATAGTAATAATCAAGAATCAGGGATTCTTTTTCGACTTGATGGTGTAATTCTTTGAATCCTTTTGCAGTAGTTTCTTGTTGGACAAGCTCTTCAAAGTCAAAGTTCAGATTATGAGGATTTGAAGGTTTCAACAATTTGTGATATTTCTTGTACCAGGATTCCAACAGGGGCGAGAAGATGTCCAAGACCGCGAGGTTTTGCTGTTTATTGAGCGAGCCCAGTTTTGGGTTCTGGACATAGAGCGATTCGTAGCAGAGCGAGGTGAATTGTAACAGTTCAATGGTGGCTTTTTGGTATTGGGTGAAGGAGAAATTAGGATCATTGATATCGACTTCAGCCAATGTTTGAGACAACATTGACCATTTGTTGAGGTTGATCGCCGAATTGGTTTCTGAGATATGGGTTGCCAGGAAAGTTAGAGGATGATCATGCAATAGAAAACTCAATCGTGTTGCCGTTCCAATCAACATGAAAGACATGATTTCCGATCGCTTCATCGCACTGAGCCCAGTATAATCCTCTTTAGACTCATCATCAGCCACATTGGCGTAATCACTCCATCGGAAATGTATGGCTCGAGGATTCCATTCGGTGAAGAGCAAGAAAGACAATAATGTGCCAATACTTCTACTACTTGACTCTCCCCAAACAGTCATACTGATCAATCGTTGACAGTATATCCATAGTTGTTCATGGATTTCGATGTGACGATTTGATTTCTCCAGAGCATGATATCTAGAGGAGATTGTCAAGATAGCACATAGAAGCATTGGATATCCTGGCAAGATGTCTGATTTTTGTAATTCAGGTGGAATGAAAGGGAAGAACGGATGCATTGTAGCAAAGAATAGCTTGATTAGTCGTTCGGCCTCTTGCTCAGTCAACACCTTATCAGGTCCGATGTAATCTATCTGATCCAACTTGGATGTAGGACGCGGTCGAATTTTCAAAGTCGATGCTACTGGAGGCATCTCCAAACGACTTTGTTTCAGTAAAGGAAATAGATTGACATCATGGCCAAAAGTTTCGGGCTCAGGAATAGATGTAGGAGATACCGAGGGCTTGATACGGTTTTCAAGATCGCCGATGCGTTCATAAGCATCGATGTGATCTCGGTCGTCAGCCTTAGCGAAATTACCTGCAATATGTGCCAAGAACACCATCGTGGAGTTTCCTGTGTTTTGAAAGGTTTCATCGGTTGAGGTAGGAGGAGTCGGCGTAGCTAATGAGGCCACGGACTCGACAGACGTGGTCTTGGGAACTCCTCGGCGACTCTCCGCAAAAACACACTCCTTGCGCTCACGTTTGCAACGGGCACATGGAGGCTCATGTGGAGAGTCTGCAGAGCCTAAATCGCACTTGACCTTGCGTGTACGGCAATTCAAACAGGCAAGATAGTTCCTCTTGAATTTGGGTTTATCCATAAAGAAAAGATCGACGCGACGATTTTTTTGAAACCTCCTACGTGAGTTTTATCGTTGTATGCTTTATTAACCTACTTACATCAGATGGCAAACTTCTTGGTCCACTCCTTGGCGGTGGCCTCGTATTTGGCACGATCAGTCTTGTAAATGTGGGCAATTTCCGGCACCAGAGGATCGTCTGGGTTGGCATCGGTCAGCAACGAACAAATAGAAAGAAGCACCTTAGAAATCGTCAAGGCTGGCGACCACTGGTCTTTCAAAATATCGAGACAAATGTTTCCGTTAGAGTTGATGTTTGGATGATATATCTTGGTCTGGAACGAGATCTTAGGAGGCTTGAAAGGGTAGTCTGTTGGGAAATGGATCGATAGGAAGAACACTCCTCCTGCATAAGGCGAGTCTGGCGGACCCATGATCGATGCTTGCCAATGATATAAATCATCGCCCACAGGACCTGCAGAGCACGACGAAGGTGGGTCTCTTCCCAAGTCACTTAATTCTTTGTTGATTCTCTTTAACGACATGTATGACTATGGGGTTCTAAAATTTAGAATGAAAGAAATTTACTCATACGAGCAACAAAACAACTATCAGGGTGGCGGCGTCCACGGCACAAAAATAAAAGGGCCCGGTGTCTGCGGCCAAGGTGGCCGTTTTTTTTCCCTCCACCATATTAAGAAGTTTCGAGAATTCCATACCGTTACCCGGCCTCTGGCAATAGTTAAGGCAACATGTGTAAAATATATAATTAAAAAGCTTATTTGATGAGTGGAGATTATGGATTCGAGGATGCCGATGCTTTCCTATTTTCGTTGAATGCAGCATCTTCAAACTCTCCAGTTTCAGATCCTGCCAGTTTGATTGATTTTGATGCAGCTTCTATCAAACAGGAGGAATTTGATGACGAGATGGCTAGATGGCTTGATTCTGGAGATTTTGAAAGCAACGTTATCAAGAGCGAGGGGGGAGATACAGGAGATACAGGAGATACATCAGGATCCAGGACACTATTTTCGCCACAAGATTCGCTCAGTTCTGTGTCGGAGAATGGATTTTCTGGCTCCCTAAAGAAGTCTTCAGTGATAGATTCCAAGTCTAAAATAAGAAAGGATAGATCGTCTCACAATGTGGTTGAGAAAAAGTACAGAATGAACATCAATTCGAAGATTGAAGAACTCCGAGATGCTGTGCCGTCACTACGAGTGGCAGCAGGGTCGACATCGATGGACGATTTGGATGGATTGGCTCCTGCTATGAAGCTCAACAAGGCTAGCATTCTTTCTAAAGCCACAGAATACATCAGACACTTGGAATCGAAAAATTTCGCTTTGATGAACGAGGTTTCTATGTTACGGCAAAGTCTCGGCAATCATATGGCTAATGCTCCATATCAGCCGCCTCAGCAGCCTCCACAGAATCCGTACGAACAATCGTATCCGATGCAACCACGTCAATCAATTCCGACGAGCTCGAAAGTCTTGATGGGAGGCATGACAGCTATGATGGGTGCTCAGCTTTTCGACGGGTTTGCAGATTCGGACTTCAAAGGTCTTTCGTTTGTTCCATTACATCAATTGTTCCCGATCTTGGAACGTCCTGAGATGGGAGTTATAATAAATTACGTGCGGATGATGTTGTTCATGGGAGGTCTCTTCCTGATCTTGCAACCATTATATCAATCTCTTTCGAAACCGAAAGAAAAACCTGTGTTATTAACGAAAACCGGAGTCAACTCTGGTCTTCTCAAACTGGCCGTGCTTGCAGCAAAAGTTTTGGCTGTCAAGATGAAGCTTGTCAACCCTGACCAAGAAACTAAGGCTCGCAAAATTCAGGCTCATAACATCTCTTTGAGCAAGCATCTTTGCACTGCGCTGCAAAATCAAGAAAACTTGCCTATGGGTACTCTCGGCTTACCTCTGATTGAGCATTTTTTGCAATCGTCAATAGTTGACGACGAGATCCGCCGATCTGATGCCTCTATCCAATTTTATTTCAATCGACTTATTATGGTGAAAATGATGCAGCTCCAATTTGGAGACTTCTTTGGCAAGTTCACTGGACTAAACAGAGTCCAGGATAGTTTGATGCTAGGACTTGTGAAAGTTTATAAAGATGCTAAGAATCCAAACACATATTCAAAGGAAACCATGCAGATCTTGCAATTTATTAATGACGACATGGAATTTATCGACAGCTTTGAACTGTTTGACAAATTGAGTGATGTGCTTAAATGGAGGGAGGTCAAGAGCGGCGGATCGTATATTAGTGAGTTCATCAAGAACTCAAGCGACTCTGAACTCTCATTGATCAACCTCATCTGTACAATCAGATCTGCTCAACAGTTGCGTCAGTTTATGGTTGACCATCTTTCTGCTATAGTGGATGATCATTCTGAGGGTGAAAACGATGACTCCAAGGTTGGATTGGACAAAATCAACTCAAATCTGTTCATCCCATCAGCCTGTATTGGTCTTCATAAATGCAGATTGATTCTCAACAGCTTGCTGAAGCCAAGTAAAGAAAACATGAAAAAGACATTTCAAATGGTTTTGGACGATGCAAGCGATGTGGTGGAATTTGCAGGGGCATTCGAGCCTGTTACCGAGTCTACAGAAGCAGTCGTTGATAATCCTGCCATTTCCAAAGTCTACCAGTTTGCACAAAAACCTTCGCGTCCTTCGAAACTCGTGAGTGACGAAATGCGCCTGTCACTCACTTGCTCGCTGATATTATTCTTTCTTTCCACAGACCAGGTTGCTAGCGCTTTGCGACTGGTAAAATATTTGAGCATTCCTAACGACACGGAGAATCTCTCAGTGCTGACTCTTGTCGGCCTTCTCCATGTTTTGGAAGCCATTACCGAACATATGGACAATCTAGACGAATACGGAGCACACAACGGAAACACGATCGAATCTCTAGTTGGATTCCTTCGCTTGTACGTTGGCTCCGAAAATACTCTCCTGAAAGAAACTTCGGCCTCTGAACAAACCCAACTAGTCGACAACACAATCGACTATGACGTTCATGACCTGAATGTTGATCTACGCAGCAACATCAGTCATCAACTTGTTTGTTTAGGTAAACAAGCATCAGGAGAGACCTAGATACTATTACGTAAGCGAATCGTATATCGTTGAAAATAAAAAGCCTTTAGTTTAAACCAAGATAGTAGTGTTATGACAAGTTCTGGTTCGGTGATTGAAGTGTCGACAGAATTAAAACACACAGTTTTTGGTGACGACCAATTGATACCCGAGTTTGCGCAGAAATCTCGTCCTGGTGATTCGCTCAATAATATTACCCATTGGAAAGAGTTAGGAACCTACTTAGAAGGACTACAAAGAATCACCCCTGGTTCTTCAGATTTGGATTCGAGTCAGCCTAGTTCGAGAAACCCGCTATCGAATCCGGTTGTTTATCGCATTTGCAACTCTTGTGACAGACCTATTCTGGAGACCCATCTGGGACAACATATCAAGCAGTGTTTGGAAACCAAACAAGCCAAAGAACTGGAATCGAGCAGCGTTGGCACATCTAACAGTGTCAAGAAGCGTGGTTTAGAAGATCTGAAAGAAAATACCCCCAGCGCCATGAACTCACCGGAGATGGAAGACACCAAGCTTATGATTCCGGTCAATGGAGCAAACGGAGCTACAAAGCGCCAGAAAGTGGCCAAAGCGGCCAAGGAGAAGAAGGTTAAGAAGACTGTGAAAGCAAAAGTGTCTGCAAAGCCGAAAGGCCCTGTGGATGTGGAAAAACAGTGTGGAGTGCCGTTGCCAAATGGTGGCTTTTGTGCCCGGTCTCTTACATGTAAGACGCACTCGATGGGTGCGAAGCGTGCTGTTCCAGGCAGAAGTGCACCTTATGACCAGCTGCTGGCAGCATACCAACGTAAGAACCAGGCCAAGATTGGCGCTGCTGCTGCCGCAGCACAACAAGCTCAAGACGACTTGATGCATGGCTCATCGGTTCCTTTGGACGACGAAGAGGAGACACATCAAGTGCTAGATGGAGTGACCCGGTCGACACCATGGCCACTGGAGAGAAAAGTCATTATGCCTACAAATATTCGCAATTCGTTCATTCGTATGAGAGAGATGTTCGCTGGAGCAATCTTACCGAGAATGCCTTCCAACCCGCTTGGTCAAATGCAAGGACGCACAGCAGTGGTGGATATTGACAAGACCACCGAATACGTGTTCCCTGTGCGGTCACAGCATCAACGGATGGGCAATGCAGCTCAATCGCGGCCTGCAGCACCAATGGTGAAGGCTGGCAGCCAGGGTCCCGTGGACGTGCAATCGCAGGTTTCTGCACAGGCACAACTTCTAGCACAACAACAACAGCAGCTGAGACTGGCACAGGCCAAGAAACATCATCAACAGGCGCAGATGCAGGCCAAATTCCAGACCCAGCAGCTGGCTGCCGGGGTGCTTCCGCAACAGGACAAACAGATGCAGCAGTTGACACCTCAGCAGCAACAACAAATGATGATGAGACGAAGAATGTACCTGCAACAACAATCGCAGCAATTACGTCAGCAGCAACAACAATATATGAATCCACAATACAAGAGTCAGCAGGAGATGATGATGAACCAACCACAGCCATGAATTAGTCTTTGGGGCGTTTTTCTAGCGGTGCGACATGGTCGGTGTATTTGATTCTAAAGAAAGAGGGGTGTTTCCAATTTCCGTTCTCGTCAAAGTTTTCAGGATTTGGCGGGCTCTTTTTGATGATTTGGTAGTCTTTAAGGATATACAATGTGAGTGCGAACCCTCCAATGACTCCAATTGCTACTGCGTTTATTCTTCCGTCAAATGTTTTTCCAGCCATGTATAGGAATCTCCACTATAAAAAAAAATGTTTTTGAATATCTTATCATGTCACTTCCAAAGAGAATAATAAGAGTAGGTAAAAAAGAGCTATAAAACACTAACTTCAGGAAACAGAGCGATTGGTTTCTGATCCGGTGCCGGGGATCACGGCTGTGCCGCACGAAGACAACTTGCGGTACTTCAACGTGACAATTGACGGTCCGGCAGGGTCGCCATACGAGGGAGGCAAATTCAAGCTGGAACTGTTTCTGCCTGATGATTATCCAATGGTTGCACCAAAAGTCCGGTTTTTAACAAAGATCTACCATCCCAACATTGACAGATTGGGCAGAATTTGTTTGGATGTGTTAAAGGCAAACTGGTCACCAGCATTGCAAGTTCGTACTATTTTGCTTTCGATCCAAGCTTTGTTGAGCTCGCCAAACCCAGATGATCCACTTGCGAACGAAGTGGCCGAGGAATGGAAAACAAATGAGGATAATGCCATTAATACCGCTAAACAGTGGACAGAAAGATTTGCTAATTGATTTACATATGAACTTCGCGGATTCCTGCAGAAAGAGCCACGTCTCCACCCCAGACGCTTGTCAGAACGTCGCTAAAGTCGTCCACATACACAATTTGGAGACCTAACGTTTCATAGACCCATTTCTCGGGCATTCCGTCCTTTGTGCGCGAGTCTTTTAGAAGTTCTTCCTCCTCCTCGATGAATCTTGCCAATAGCTCCTTGGCCACTGTGCGGTCCTTCATGTTATAAATATAGTCTTCAATCACATCTTTGCGGTTCTGCCGAGGAAGCAACACCTTATTGACTCTACCTGAAAGATGTGCTCCCAGCAATTTCTCTTTCACTCCTCCAATTGGCAACACTTTTCCTGTTAACGTGATTTCTCCAGTCATTGCCAGATTATCAGACACTTTCTTCTCCAGAATCAACGACATCAGACAAAGCGTCATGGTGATTCCTGCTGAAGGCCCGTCCTTGGAGATGGCTCCTTCTGGAACGTGCAAATGGATATTGAGATTCTCATACCGTTTCAACAAATTGTCTCTGTATTCTTGGGTGCCGAATATTAAATTATGATGCAGCATATATCCAACCAAGGTGTTAGCAATTTGCGAACTTTCCAAGAGAACCTCTCCAAGACGTCCTGTGCAAGTCAAATTTTGTGATCCAGGCAATCCCACCATTTCGAACCGAAGTAAGGAGCCGGATCCGTCAGTATTGTATGATAACCCATTGACGACACCATATCCGGTTTGGACCTTGGTTTCATCACCAAATGTCGAACGAAGATGCGGTGGCACACCAATGTACTTGGCTAGATCGTGCACACCAACTTGTTTGGAGTATTTGCCCAATTGCGACTCGATGGCTTTACCTCGACAGATAGAGCCAATGAGACGTTCGAGGTTTCTGATTCCAGACTCACGAGTGTAACTGGTCGCGATTTTCAGGATTGTTGCGTCATCAATACACACCGAGTCTTTGGCAAGTCCTGTGCGTTCGATCTGTCGAGGAAGAATGTATTTCTTGCAAATTTCAATTTTCTCCATATAATTGTAGCCGGCGAGTTCAATGACTTCCATTCTGTCGCGAAGAGGCTCGCTCAATTCCCACATATCGTTGGAAGTGCAAACAAACAGAACCTGTGATAAATCAACAGGGAATCCGATGTAATGATCTTGGAAATTTGTATTTTGCTCAGGGTCAAGGATTTCGAGTAATGCAGCCTCGGGATCGCCTTTTCTTGAGTTGGATCCAATCTTGTCCACCTCATCAAGAAGAATCACAGGGTTCATAGATTGACATCTTCTCAAAGCCTGGATGACAAGCCCAGGAATAGCGCCAACGTAGGTCCGACGATGACCTTTTAGGTCTGCAAAATCATTCAATCCACCCACACTGATTCTTTGGAACTTCCTTCCTAAAGTGGTGGCAATCGATTTGGCAAGAGACGTTTTTCCCACACCAGGAGGTCCGGTAAGAAGTAAAATTGGAGCTTTAAGACTGGATGGAGCAACAGGTTCTGAAACATTAGTCTCTGATCCCATAACGTATTCTGGCTCCTTTCGAGGATGAGTTTGATTGTGAAGGTTGAGAACAGCAAGATATTCCAAGATCCGTTCTTTAGCACTCTCCATTCCATAATGATCAGCATCCAACAGTTGCTTAGCAGTGGTAAGATTCAGATCTAGGCTTTCCATTTGGGAATCTAATCGTTGCCAAGGAATATCCATCACCACTTCCAAATAAGTGCGCAAGACTTGATATTCAGATGAGCTAGATTGCATCTGTTTCAACCGCTCAAAATCCTTGGTGATCAACCGTTTTCCATCATCACTCATCACTAGATTGTCCAAAGACTCAATAAATGTCTGAATTGGCTTGTTTTCATCTTCTTCCGATTGAGCTTCTTTGCGGTCGACTTTTGATATTCCAATCTCCTCCACCAATTTGCGCAGATTTCTCAAATGGTTGGAGATAAATTGCGACCGAACCAAATTTCCATGAGCCTTGCCATTTTTCAAGTCTAGAGCCGCCCATGTCTGTTCCGAATAGTCTACATCCAAATGTTCTTCGAAAACCTTATTAGAGAATTCCAGACACTTGTAGAGCACATCCAGCCGAGTCTCTGCACGTGATGAAAGATATTCCAATTTCAATTTGATTGGGAATGGAAACAGAGCAATCAGAACGTCGTTATAATGTGAATAATCGCCATTAGGGGATGAATATGCGGTCCTCAACCTATTTAGCCCATTCATAACATCAGTTGCTGATAATTGATGATGAAGTAGACTTGCCAATGGAATCAACTGTAGAAGAATGGATCTTAGCCGATCAGTTTCATCCTTGAAATTCTCACGGAACTTCTCGATGTTATCTAATAGCCTAAAAATTGGTTCTAATTCAGGCTTTTGTTCCATTTGTTCCATTTCCACATCCAGAACAACAGAATTGTCTTTCAAATCAACAATGTATCCTCTAGTCAATCCTTTGAAACTGACCACTGTGCTCTCACTCATTTCATAAAACCCAGTAATAGCGCAGACTGTACAAACGTCACTTTCTTCCACACCCGGCAAACAAGCAAGAATTCTCTTGTTGGCCAACTTGAACCGAGAAGCAAGCACAGATGCCGTCTTGTTACGAGACCTTTGAGACAAATCATTGGCTAGTTTCTTGTTCAAAACAGCACGGTAGGTGATTCCAGGTAGAAACACAAGATTCGGCTCAAGACGGTAAAGCGGAAGCTCAAGTTGCAATTCAGAGCTCTTTGCCGACATTTGTTAAAGATTAAAGAAAATACCCCGGTAATTTGATATATAAATATTACGGATAAGGTTTCCCAAAAAAGCAGGGTGTTGCACACGACCACTTTTGCCTAAACAACACAAGAAATGAATAACTATGCCAACATGCCAACATTCTAGGACCAGCCAGGTAGGCCGATCATCATTTTATGAGATCAAGGATCTGTTGTGTCAGGTTGGATATCTCGTCTCCCCCGTTGAAATCCTCTCCAGTCAGGTTGTTCAGGTTCATCTTACCCTTATTGATTTCGCTTTTAATTTTTTGTTTGATTTCCTGATCGTTCGATTCCAGAAGCTGCAGCATGGTCCAAAGGGCAATGTGTTCGAAAGTGGAATTTCCCGAGCTGAGGAAGTTGGAGATGAAACTGGAAATTCCGTCGTAGTTGTCGAGGATAATTTTGTAGTTGTGTATTCTTGAGCATAGATTGGCCAATGCTGCAGCCGAATTGCCACACACTTCTGGGTTCGACGACTTGGTCAGCGGGATCAGCACGTCAATGATACCCAGATCCAGTAGCTTGGCTTTGAGGTCGTCGGCAAGAGCCAGGATTGCAAAGCACGCAGAAATTTCGCTCTGGACGCTTTCGGGAGCATGTAACACCAAGTCTTTGCATTTCTTGACTGCACCGGCTTCCAAAAGCTCCATTCTGTTTCTCTCGCTGCTAGCAGCCAGATTTCTCAACGTAGAGACTGCGTGACATTGGATCTCGATCGAGTCCGTGTAATCAACCAGAGCAACCAGCGGTTTCAAGAACCCTGCATCAATAATAAGCGCCTCATTCATCGGATGGATAGAAATGTTGCGGATACAAGCAACGGCAGCGAGAACCAAAGGCTCATGTTGGGACTTGAGCAAGGAAACAAGATTAGGCAGTCCTCCAGCCCGCACAATTTCCAGTTGATACAACGCGTCGGATGCAAGATTTCTCAAAGCCAACGTGGCTTGACATTGCACTCTCGGACTAGAGGAGTCCATTAGCTGAACTAGCTGGCTCACCAGTTTCGGCTCGGTAGTGGCCAATTTCTTTCTATTGGTTTCATCCACAGCAATGTTGGATAAAGCTGTCGTACAATAATATTGCACGTCTGGGTCTGGCGATGATAGCAATTGGACTAAAACAGGGACAGAACCGGCCTCAACAAGCTCTTTCCTATTTTCTAACGAGTGTGTCATATTTAACAACGCGCCAGTAGCGTTTCTTTGCACTCTAAGGTCCGGACTCTTTGCTAATTTGGTCAATGGAATAAGGGCACCAGAAGTGGCGATTTTTGTTTTGTTTTTGTCCTGAGTAGCGAGGTTAGTAATACATCCAACTGCGTTGCATTGAACTTCGATGTTGGAACTCATCATTTGTCTTATAAGTGGCACGAGCCCGCCCATTTCTACTATCAGCACTTTGTTTTCGTCATTGACAGCCAGGTTGCCCAATGCGGCACATGCTGCTCGTTGAACATCTTGGTCGGAACTTTGAAGTAAGATTAGGATTGGCTCTAGAACATCTCTGGACACAGCACGGATATCTTTCTCTGTAATCTCGGCAAAGGCTAAAGCTGCACTTCTTTGTAGGTCAATATTGTCGGAGTAAACCAACGTGCTGAGCGCCTTGAGTGGGCCGTCGGAGAAGAAGTCCACTTCACCGCGGTTCTCAAGGTACTGTAGCAGTGCGGATATCGCGTCTCTTTCGTTGTCGGCCAACAATTGAGGATACAAGTTGTCATGTTCGCTTTTGCTACAACAACAACCCATTTTTGCGTATGATTTGGTTTAAAGACAGACACGGATTGAAAGGTATTCTGAAGACGTCAATTCTATCTAAAGTGGCTAATTGTGCGATAAATTGCAACCATAAACTGAAAGGATACACGTCTTATCCGCTTGTTCTGTTTTAACAAATTTTTATGAGGGCAATATGGTAGTGAATTACACAAGATAAGATGGAATAGCTCAAGTTTGGGTCAATACATGTTTGCAAAGTTTTCTCGTTTTGGGGGCGGACTTTTGGCCGTCTTATTGACTGGCACTGCGAATGGGTCTGGTTTCTGATTATATGGCACGTTTCTGGTTGGTGAGCGGTCTCTGGCATTACTTTTAAGTTTCTCTCGATAAAGCTGTAATTTCTTCTCGATGTCCTCTTCATCCATTCCAGAGTCTTCCAACTCCTCGCGATACTCCATCACTTTGTTTTCCAGTTCTCGCTTCTGCTCATGATTAACTATTTCTCTGTCTTTCACCACGGTTGAAGTCTTTTTATGCTCTTTTTTTAAAAGCTTTCGCTTCAAATACTGCTTTCCACCACTTTCATCAATACGCGAGTCATTCTTCAAGTTTGACAGGTTTCGCTGCACATATCCATTCGTCCCCGACCCTCGAGCCGTATTCAGTCCAATTCCATTGTACATTTAATATTCAAACTTTTTCCAGGCAGTGCAGATCATCATAATATGTCTCAACAGATGTTAGGTCGATGGATAAAGCAGGAGGGAGGCACAAAAAAGAGCGAAGGAGACAAGAGTGTATCTAAAGAGACTGCCTCTATATCCAGTGTTACTTCCTCTGCCTTTGACGCGTTCAAGTATTCTGCTTCTGATGAAACATCAAAGTCATCGACTCGCGTACCAAGAAAGCGTAGACTCGACAAGCCGTCATCAAATGCGTCTCCCGAACCTCCCAAGAAAGCTGTTAAATTGACTCCACTAGAACAACAGATTGCTGACTTGAAACATCAGCATATGGACAAATTACTTGCTGTTCAAGTTGGATACAAGTATAAGTTCTTTGGCCAAGACGCTCGAGTGGCTGCTCAGATACTCAACATCATGTTCATTCCGGGAAGAATGTTTGGGTCCGACTCTGATTCAATGTATGACAAGTTTGCCTACTGTTCTATACCTGATGTTCGTTTACATGTCCATTTAAGACGGTTATTAAATGCTGGACACAAAGTCGCCGTCGTTGACCAGAATGAGACTACGGCAATCAAGTCGACTACTGCGTCGAAAAACAAGTTGTTTGAGCGTAAGGTCAGCAGGGTTTATACTTCTTCGACTTATATTGACGACGATGAGGTTTCTCCTGGAGGTCGGTTTGTGGTTGCAATTAGAGAGAGTAGAGGCAAGACATTAACGTTCTCGTTGGTCGCTGTTGATGTTTACTCGGCAGATATTGTCTATGATGAATTTGAAGATACATTTGTGTGTGATGAGCTGGAAACTCGGTTACACCATTTGGATCCAACTGAATTCGTGTTGATAGGAGATATCTCAAAGGAAACTAGAAAGGCATTGGATTTGTTCACTCAACAGACTCGTGCAAATTCACAGTTTCGAAATGAGACTCGAGAGACCAAAACATATGTGGAAATCACCGACATTCTTTCCAAATTGAATGGTGGCTCCTTTGATTTAGTGTCCAGTCTTCCTACCTCCCTACAAAATTGTTTTGCAGAATTGCTTGAATATCTTGGAGAGTTTGGTCTTGCAAATGTGTTCGAGCTAGTGGAAAAGTATACACATTTCTCGGAAGTGCATCAATGTATGATTTTAGATGCTAATACTATCCAAAATCTGGAGATATTCAAAAATGGAACCAATGGTCAGGAACACGGATCATTGTTGTGGATTTTGGATCATTGCAATACTCAATTTGGACGACGTGAGCTTAAAAGATGGATAGGACGGCCGTTGGTAGATAGAGAACAGATTGCCAATCGCTCAGACTCGGTCGAGAGCATTCTAGTTAATTATCGATCAATTCCAATTGAGAACAGTGTTCAGATTTTGAGAAACTGTCCGGATCTTGAGGCTGCTCTTAATCGTGTCCATTATGGTCGATCAAAACGCAAAGATGTCTATCTGTTTCTACGCAAAATGAATGAGATCCTCCATTTTTATGGAGAATTGCAACCACAACTGATTCAATTCAACCCCTTTCTTAATGAATTGTTCAACAATCTCAAAAGTCTCGGAGCCACCCATTTAAAAGACTTCCGCGACCTGTTAGCCATGATCCATTCTCCGGCGGCCATAGACGAAACTGCTACCGATCAGGTTACTGCATATTTTAACTCCAACTTCTTCGACTATCATTTGATTCAAAAACATAGAGACGATATTGCTGCTGTTGAACAGCAACTAACTGATGAGCTCAAAGACATTCGCAAAATCATTGACCGGGCAGGAATGAACTACATCACCAACAATAAAGAGCCATATTTGATAGAAGTCCGCAACACACAAGTTGCTAGTCTGCCCAAGGATTGGATTAAGATAAATGGAACGAAATCGGTTTCCAGATTCAGAACTCCTTCCGGAGCAGCATTGTACAAAGAAATCCAACTTCATACAGAACTCCTGGAAAAAGAATGCAATGAAGCATTCTCCAGATTTGTTCAACGAGTTGATGACCATTATCTACATTTGAACCAAACAATCAAACAATTAGCAATATTGGATGGCTTGATCTCATTAAGTGCTGCATCGTCAAATGAAGGATACACCAAACCACTGATTGTTGATACTCCATGTATCGATCTTAAAGACTCAAGAAACCCGATCTCCGAAAATCTCAAGACATCCAGCAAATACATCCCGAACGGATTCGAAATGTCTCAAAGTGAAGGCCGTATTGCCATCATCACAGGTCCAAATATGGGAGGTAAGTCCTCGTTAATTCGTCAAATAGCACTCATTGTCATAATGGCACAAATTGGTTGCTACATTCCTGCAAAAAGCTCCAAATTGGGAATATTCAGAAGCATCTACACTCGAATGGGTGCTCAGGATGATTTGATCAAAGGAGAATCTACTTTTCAAGTGGAATTGAGTCAATGTAGTTCGATTCTACGCAATTGTGACTCCAATTCGTTAGTCTTGCTAGACGAAGTCGGAAGAGGAACAAGTACTGCGGATGGATATGCTATAGCACATTCTATCTTGAACTATCTCGTCAACGACAAGAAACCGTTTGTGCTCTTCATCACACATTACCAAAATCTACACACCTTTGACCGTTACGAGGCTGTGAAAAATTACCATATGGGAATCCAAAAGGTAGAAGAAGAGCTATTTTTTACCTATAAACTCACTAATGGCAGCTGCGGCCGGTCGTATGGTATTAATTGCGCCCGGTTGGCAGGTCTTCCGTCCTCAGTTCTCCAATCAGCCTCAGAAAATTCAGAGAAATTCGAGTCTGAATGGAGACTCAAAGAAACAGTCAACTTGGCACGCAAATTCAACAAATTCATGAACCAACGTCAATACGATCAGTTGCTCCAATTAGCCGACGAGATCTAATCACATCCGCAAGAATCTCCGTGCTGTGCTCGTGTCTGGACGTGTCAATGTATAAGATATATCTCCCAGCTCCATTCCTTCGAAGCGCATCACGTGACTATCGTCGTTATGGTGGATGGTGACGGAGCTGAAGTCTGCGAACGGATCCGGTCCATTAGGTGAGAGAACTGCAGACGAGGACGTTTTACGTTTCGATTTCAACGTGCCCATTGATCCCTGTGTGGATTTTCCTTCCTTATCGCGCCGTTCTTTTTTCTTTTGCGTGAACACTGGGATCATTGGAGGTTTTTGATTTCTAAGCAAGGCCCATTGCACGCTTTTGAAAAAGGGGTGGTTTTTGATATCGGAAGCACCACTGCGGGACCCAAGACGTTTGATTTCGTCCTTTATGAGCAATTTTTTGACCAGATTCCGACAACTGCTGGAGATGGAGTTATAGTCGGGGAACTGCACGTCGTTCTTGAGAATATTGGAGAACGTTTGGTTTCGCGTCGAGCCCTTGAATGGGGTGATTCCAAAGATCATCTCGTAGATGAAAATACCCAAAGTCCACCAATCAACAGCGGCAGTATGTCCCTTGCCCCAGATGACCTCGGGCGCAATGTATTCTTCGGTTCCGACAAAAGAGTTAGTACGGAACCCGTTTATGCATGCATTAGTGTCGAGTTGGGGCAGGAAAGACGAGGAACGATGCGAAGCAATCAGTTCCGGTCTCTTTATGTGATCTGTTTGCTTAGACAGGTCGAAATCGCTCAACATAATATGGCCGGACTGGTGGAGCAAGATGTTTTCTGGTTTCAAGTCCCTGTAGATAAATCCCATCAAATGCAAGTATTCTAGAGCAGCCACGACTTCCGATGCGTAGAATCGAGCGTCAGCTTCAGAGATGCACTTCATCTTGCGTGTTTGGAGTGCCCGGAAAAACTCTCCACCCATGCAATATTCCATGCACAAATATAGATGGTCTTCCGATTGAAATGAGTGGTATAAGGTGACAATAAACGGGTGACTGGCAGTAGCTAGGATCTCCTGTTCAGCCAGTACCCGTTTGATCTTGTTCCGTTCCACCATCTCGTTTTTGTTTAGGATCTTCATAGCAAAGAGTTTCTTATTGGATTTTTCCCGCACAAGATACACTTTACCGACGTCTCCCTTTCCTAGCAGCTTTAGTTTTTCAAAAGATTGTGGACCCACTTCGACGTCCGAGATTTTGAACCCAGTACTAGAGTAGTTTCTTCCAGTGTGTTCGGGCAAATTAGGCGAGCTGCTGGAAAGTTTGATTTCTCCAATATGTTGTGCGATGTCAGTGGAACTGGATTCTGGGGCCGATGAAGGTGTAGTAGTTGGATCAATCAACTGGCGCAGTCCCAAAGGTGCAGACGCAACTCTTTTTAGTTTCTTCTGGATCGAGGACGACTTGGATGAGCTGCTTTTGGGCTCTTCCGACTCGTCGGAACCATTTGCCAAAGTAGTGGTCGAGTTGTTCACCGAGTAATCATGTTTGAGTTTAACCTGGAAGTCGTTCACTGGGTTGATGTAATCTTGTTCGCCAATATCACATTCTTCAACGGCTTCTGTCAGTGAGATTTGTGGCACAGACGTTGGTTGGACAGGACTGGATGGCGACCGCATTCTACGGAATTTCCGTATGAGTGCATTACTTGTGCTTTCCTGCCGAGCCTCCTCGTCTTCCTGATCGACTACCGGAGTATCCTGTGTCGGAACAATGTCCTCGTGCTCGTTGGAGTTAAATCTGAATATCTTTTTGATTCTAGTGAATGTGCTATTTTTTGCGACTTCGTCGTATTCTAGCTCTGCCGATGCTTTCGGAAGAGTGAAATAGTCCTGTACAGCGTCGTCGCTCGTCATTGGTGGTGTTTGCAGTGGAACAGAAGGCGGTTCTGTTGCTTTCCCCGAGTTGAATAGTCGTCCTATGGACAACTTGCGGGAGTTGGATCGTGATCGGGATCGATGGTACGCATGGATTCCGTTAGAAGAGTGTTCTGGAAGTGGTGCAGAGGCATCAGTGAAAACGTCTTGACTCTTGGGAGACCGTGGGGGAGTTTGCGAGTCTGCCGGACAAGGTTGTTCTGTCGGCCCTTGTTGCAGACTGGGGTCGGTAGATGAAGTCATTGGCAATGCGAAGGTTTCATGAAGGTCTTGCAAGTTCTAGGCGACTCTTTATTCGAGTGAAAATGAGTACCTGACGAAAATAACTCTAATGGTCTAAACAACTCAGCCTTTAATTGTTTTTTTCTGCGAGATTAAATCAGCTATAGCATATTATAAACGATTTCTATTTACATCTAGTTGGCCAAATGCGGCGGGAGTAGGAAGTTGGCAATCGAGTCTTTGATGTAGTAGATGTGTCCGCACTGGCCGCACACCATTTTGCCGTTAATTATTTGTGTTTCGAGCAGCAAGCTGTGTAGATCTTTGAGCATCTGTTCGTCTGGTTGTTCTGGCTTGACTGTTGGCAGCGAGGTATTACCAAGGTCTGCAGCAACCTTAACGACAGCATCCCAGTTCAGTCGTTCGAGCATCGAGACCAAAAAGTCTGCGTTAAAGTCGTGTTCTTGTAGCTCGAGCTCACAGTCTTGGAACTTGAGCGGGAATGACAACTCGGCTCCATCGCACGACTTGACGGCGCATTTCACAAAGTTGGTGGTGAGGAACTTCATTGATAATTTTTCAATAATATTTTCTAATTAGTGTTTTTTACGGAGTGCCAATTTTTCCGCCATCTCTTCATGGCCTGCTCTTTTCAGCACATGGCAAATGTCTTCTAGTTCTTGTGTATCCAGCTCTTCTTGCTCTAGTATGCCTAAGAAGCTCTCTATGGACTCCATGGACACATTTTCGAACCGGAACAATAAGAAGTCTAATACCGTAGCATAGTATTCTTTACCGATCCAAGTTTTGTTGTAGAACACAAACCCATCCTGTTGCAACTGATTAGCAACGTCTTCTTTAACATATTTCGAGACCCTTTTGTTATTCACAAACTTGCGCGAGATCTTTTTATGGGCCTTTCTGGCAGCCTTTTGTGCTTTCTCTTCAGGAGTCATTGGGACTCCTGCAACTGTTTGCAGAACAAGTTTGGCAATAACATCCAATTTCAGATCGTATAGTTGTAAAAACACTTTCTGGAACAATGGCCGACATTCTCTAGTGAAGTCTGTCGTCGAGGATAAGAATTGGTGTAGTATATGCGACAAATTGGCGATATATTGGTTAGTCGATTGCTTTGAACTTTTCAGTTTGGAGTAGTTCGCCACCAGTTGGGAGTCGACATCGATTTCTGTGTGAATATCCATTCCGTACGGAATCATCTCAAAACCTCGTACTGTCGGTTTGTTGATAATCAGATTTGGCAAGTCTTCCACCTCTTTTGGAACACTTCTATTAGTATTTGCCAAATATGCTGGGACTCCCGTACAGTTTGTAAGCTCGTCGGGAGTAGATGGAAGATGCGAGTCTGTTTCTGCGATGTATGGAAGTAACGAAGGCTTCTGAGCCTGTAAGAAGTTGACTTTGTCGATGTGTTGATGCGAAAAATAGTTTCTAAGGAGCGAGAATTCCCCTGAAACACGATCAAGTGGCATCTCGTCGCGCACCACATCTATCTTTGTGGTGTATTCCTGAATAAATTGAGGCAGGAACATAAAGAATATAAGGTGAGACCCAAATGACACCAGTTTGAGATCCTCGTAAACAGTCCAAGCTGCACGGGGACTTTTGCGTGGGACAGGCCGTCTAGCCATATGAATCCATCGGGGGGTATAGAATTGGCCAAAACCGCTTCTAAGGCGGACTGTTGCTCGTGCAAACATGGGAGTTGTTGACCAATAAAAAAAATATAATTAAAAAGTGGTGCGAGGGGGGCAGAATCAATACTAGAGAAAAGAGTAGATAGTAATGACTTAAAGTTAGAAGCAGAGGTGAAAAGTCGAGAAATGGTCTCAGTAGTTTGATCTGATGTAGAATCTCTGACTTTTGGCACTCGTGTCCAAATTTTGATTTCTTTCACTATATTGAAAATCTTGTCCAGTTATTATTCATGGTTTCGCATTTGTTTGTCTCTGCCGAGCTTGAGGGCGTCACAAATCTGCGGCCGACCGAGGCACCATTCGAGTACACGTTCCGAATTCAATGCACCGGGTGTCGTGAACAACATGGCAAAGATATAAGTATCAATCTCCAGGAGAAGCACGAGGTTGTTGGAGGCCGTGGTGAGGCCAACTTTGTATTCAAATGCGATTTCTGTGGCAAGTGGTCTAATGTGTCGATTAGTCTGCCAAAGAACTTTACTGGACTCCAAGAGTCTGGTCGGTGTGCTTTATTAGACATCGACGCACGTGGGGTGGATCTCGTGGAATTTGTGCCGGTCGGCCATTTCCAATGCGAAGGAGAGACGGGAACCAAGTTTGAGCAGGTGGATCTGAGTGATGGTGAATGGTACGACTATGACGAGCGGGCGGGCGAGGTGAGCATTACAGATATCAAATGGGAGATTGTGAAGAAATAATATGGGAGGAGAGGACTCGAAGATGTCCGATGGTTCGATCAATGCCAGTAATAATAGCAATTCAGATACTGTATCATGAAACCCCAAATCAATTTACGAAACCATTGACCAGTTGATGCTACCTATAGAATATATACTTTGATGGAATGGTTGCAGCAACATGTTGCTCTTAATGAAGGTACACCAGAAAGTTGATCACCCATTGGTTAACGAGTCTATGTACCAAGTAGAGCTCGACACTAAACTCCTATGTCCTTACTGTAGCTGCTCTATTTTGGGGCGATCGACGCGTCGCCAGGCAAAAATTAAAATAGTCTGCTAATGATCCTAACATGGAGTCCACTCAACCCACTGACATCGCAAACTCTCCGCTACCGCTGGAGTTGCTAATGGTGGTGTTTCGGTTTCTTGATCCAGGTTCTTTGAAGAACATGGCTCTTGTCTGTCGGACCTGGTACCGGCTTTCGAAAGACAACTCGATGTGGATGCAAATCTTCAAGGAGCGTTTTGGCAACTCTGTCGACGCGTTCTCCAGCATCTCTCGCAGCAAGTTATGGCGTCGAGAACTGATTGAGCGCGAGACTTTACAGAAAAATTGGAAAAAGGGCAAAGGAACTTATAATACATACTATCTGGACAATTTGTTCTATACGACCGACTTGCAATGCGATTTCCGCACAAACAAGCTTCTGACACTTAATAAGAACACAGGAAACTTGATAAGTTGCAATCTCAACAACGGGGCCAATCCAGATTTCCAGCCTTCCATCATACCCTCGGGAACTACTGCTTACAACATGAGTAAACATAGCATTGTGTTTGGGCGCTGGGATGGCAAAGTGTTTGGCTCTTTACTCAATTATAAGAACATACTGTTCTCTGGTGTCAAGGAATTCAAGGGAGATAGTCATGTTGGAATGGTGACTTGCGTGAGTGTGAATCCTGGAGAATTGGGTAAGGAGGGCAAGGTTGGAGCCTTGTCAGGAGACGAGAATGGGAACTTGGTGGCATGGGATTTGAAGAAAGGAGAACAGACCGGATCATGCAAAATCTGTGACAGTGCCATCTTGAAAGTCGAGTCCAATTATAAACATCTTGTATTTGTTCTAGATGCTATGGGTCAGATATATCTGTTGGAGAATATGTTTTCAGGAACGCCCAAAGTACAAAGAATTGGCAAGATCACCGATTTAGACCCTCAACATGCCGTTTCGGTGCGGATGTTGGTGGATTATGGTGACCAGAATTTGATTCTTATCACTGCTACCAAAGTGGAAGTTGTTTCTTATCGCGAAATTAGTACACGACGATTAGAATTCGATGATGTGATCTACAAAACTTCCTTGGAACAGAATATCACTTCACAAACTGCTCGTAATGATGAGATTGTTGGAACGGACCCATTGTTGTTGGCAATCTTGTTGAAATCCGGTCGTGTCGTTGTTTTGAATGTGCGAGGCACAGAATATGATATTCGACCAATATTAGACTTCACACCAAGATTGGCATTGGAAGACGATGATTATCAACGTGTGATTGCACAGAATCCCGATTCGGACCTTCCTGCTCTTTCAGAAGTTGCTCTTAACGCTCTGGTATTGGCAGTCGGTTCATATAACGGCAAGATCGAATTCTACGATATCTTGACGGGCGAATATTATCGCCGCATCGCAATAAAACCAAGCGCAAGAACTATACAAATGATGGGAAATCAGATGCTATCGATCTACAAAATCAGCATGGATCAATCATTATCAACAGGAGTCGTCACCTTCGGCCCTGTAGTGCAATTTTTCCAATTTGGTGACTTTTACAAAGACCTCGACACCAAACGCAAGAAAAAAGCTCTCAAGGAGCGCAAATACAGTAACAACCACTTGAAAGAGGCCATGCATGATTATGAGCTGGAAATAAAAGAACAACAACAAACAGAAACGTTGATCAATAAATACAACGGAGACCATCTGGAGGACTCTGACGAAGAACTACAGATGGCATTGGCATTGAGCATGTCCATCAACAATGAAGAGGACGAAGAATTACAAAGAGCAATAGAATTGTCCAAACTGTATGATTGAGGGTGACTGACTACCAATCGTCGTCATCGTCGTCATCTTCGTCGTCACTATCACGACGCGCTTTTTGTCTAATGGCTGCTGCCAGGTCGCCAGCAAGCGAGTGTTCCTCCTGCTGCTTTTGTTTGAGTGCAGCAGCTAAGCCATCGGCCAGTCCGTTGGTCGAGAACGCAGCCTCTGCGGAAGAGCTGTTGGTTATACCATTGGACGTTCCGTTGGACGTGCCATTGGTGGTACCATTAGCAGGTTTAGATGGCGCTGCTGGTGCAGATGGTGGTGCCGGTGTTGATGCAGGCATTTCACATGGAACAATGTATGTAGTCGGAACCCATCCCTCTTTCGTTTCGTCCAAAGATTTGGCAAGCGACCAGCCCGCGCCTTGGTCCTGCAAAATATACATCACAGTGTCCTTGGTACAAGGGAACTCAGATGGCGAGCCCGTGCCCGGGAAATCATATGCTGCCTTATATGTTGGCCATTTAGGCTTGGCTGCAGGAGGTGGAGGTGGAGGAGGTGCTGGCACAGAATGCGCGGCAGGTTGTGTCTGACGCGTTGGCGGAGGTGTTGGCTTTGGTTTGGTAGCAACTGCCGGTTTCGGTCCTGGCGTGGCCACAGGTTTGCGGTTCACAGGTTTTCTGTTGACCGGTGGCTTCACAGGACTAGGATGATATGCGGCAGCCGCAGCTGCAGTAGCCTGGTTCGAGACCTTGGCCATAGATGGTGCGGCCCTTTTATAGTTTGCAATAGCATTTCCGTTGGTTAAAATGGATCGTCCCTTAGGCTTTTCCTTAGGCAGGCTCGAAGCCGGTAATCCGGCAGCAACCTTGACCGTACCCGATTTGTAGGCATCTCCATGTTTAGGAGCAGCACTGTCGGCTTGGAATTTGACCACATGAGGCTTTCCAGGCTTCTTATTGTAACTAACAGTTGGCCCGATAACAACACTAAGCGATTTGTTCATCGTCTTGAGATGGGTCACCAGCTCAGTCTTGAACATGGTATTAATGAACAGATCAGGTTGCGTGGACGAGTTGATGTTCAAAGCAACCCAGTCGTCTTGGAATTTCGAGAGTGAAACTTTGCTGACCGAACTCACAGAAACGGTGGATTCAATAGCATAGTTGACCTTCCTATTAATCAACTCTTCTGCAACAACATAGAACTTACTTGCTGAAAGAAGATAAATTCTGTTCAATCTTTGCGACGATCTTCCAAACTTAGAATGCAGAATTTGACCTCTAGAAGAGAAAATAATGTGTTCCGAAAGACCAAGCGATTGCATCAAGAACTTTCCAAATCCACCAGTTTTGTCGTTGCATCCAAGATAATCTCCAAGATAGGCTCTGGAACCCAACAAACTGAGTCTTCTTCTCTCCTTTTGATTGACCACCAAAGAGTTACCGTAATCTCTGAGCTGTTCAAACTTGTTTCCTCCCCCGACACGTTCTCTCCACATCTTCTGGACGAATTTGGCTGCGTTCTCTCTTCTTTTCAACCATCTTCTGCAGGCTCTTTGAATCACACGCGCCTTATTTGCCCAATAATTCTCTCTCATCTCCTCCAAAGAGAACAAAGTCTCTGGTTTCTTAATGAAGACTTTGGTAACACCCAATTGCCATTCAGATTCGGCAATTCCTGTATCTTTCAAAATCAAAGAGACAGCAGTTTGATGATCTCCTTCCCAAATGTATTCACCGGCATAAGAAGTCTTTGTGGAAAGTAAGTAAAACCGCTCCACAAACTTCTCAAATGTCTGTCTATAAGCAAAACCAGCTCTTCTAATTCTAACATTCTCTTGCAATCCCAGATATTTGACCTGGTGAAGAACTGCTTTGGTGTCATATTCCGATGGAGATCTGTTCTGGTTCGGCTTGATGGTACGAATGTATGAAGGAGATGCCCTGGAAAGTGTCTCAACCAATAAGTTAGCACTGGTCTTAATTCTGTCACCGGCAGTTGGAGGCCGTCTTTTGGACGAAGAGTCAACTTTCTCTGGGAATATAGTTTGAATATAACTATTCTGAGAAGTTCCAATCATTTCCAACAAGTCTCTCAACATCTGGTCCTTATTCTTGTCTGTTATTCCGGCAATATCGTAAGTCACATCTCCAGCATAATGCTTGACAACAAATTTGGACGATCTAAGCTCGAAATGCGGGTTCGAGGTAACCATGTTCAGTCTTTGTGCAAACGATTGGTCAGCAGCAGTGGAGTCGGCATGTGCAGTGGCACACGCGTCACTCAACGCGGCAAATATTCCTGGTGGACGTTTCGACTCGATCAGATCACAAACGATTTTGTTATTGAAATAGTTGATTGGAGTCCATTGAATTTGTTCCCGAACGTACTCGTCCTGTTCAGACTTCAATGTCAACTGGATGAAAATCTGTTGCAACTTTTCGTTCACGTAGTTGATACAAAGCTGCTCGAACGAATTGTGCTCAAAAATCTCAAATCCATAGATATCCAAAATACCGATGGATTTGTGGGTTTCAAAATGCATGCTCTGGAACGACTTATTGACTCTATCGACAATCCAGTCAAACATGTTGTTGTACAAGCCTTTGGCAAGAGCATCTCTGACTGCAGTGGCCTGGACTGGATTCAAAGGAACATGATACACAGATCCTCTCTTCATTCCATGACTAGTCTCAACCGTTCTTTCGACAATAGATTTGACAAGAAGCTCAGAGTTCACTTGAAGCAAGTAAGCCACAAAATCAGTGACTCCAGTGTCACGGACCTTGGCATTTCCTTCTTCGTCCTCAACAAAAGTGATGTTTCCAATCCATAAGATGGCAGCAAGAACTCTAAAAACTTGATCCTGCTCCTCTTGGGTCATACCAATAGTTTTCATGGCATTGGTAGTTTCTCTATAATCGGCAAGGTCATCAACAGAATCAACCGAAGTGCAGCCGGAAGCACTTGTATAGATGTATTGTTCAGGTTGTTGAACTCCGAAGGTCTGACGATACTGATCGGAAGCACCTTTGGTGAATTGATAGAAAATATGGAAATTTCTCTCATCTTTGATCTGACCAACCACACGTTGCTTCTCCAACAAATAGTTGGTGATGTTGGCACTGACAGGCTCGAAAGCTTTGTTGAATTGGATCTCCAAATATTTTCCATGTCTCGAAGAATTATTGTTTCTCAAGGTCTTAGCACATCCGAACGACTCCAAAAGCGGATTGGTGGCCAAAACCATATCCTTGATCTGCTGGATATGTGTCGACGAAGTATATGACCCAGAGACCGCAGCAATATACTGCATGATACGTTTAGCAGCCTCAGTCTTTCCTGCTCCGGACTCTCCGGAAATAATCACACATTGGTTATCGTTGTATGCTCTCATATTGTAATACATGCTTTCTGCAATTGCGAACACATGGGGAGGAACTTCGAGTCTGTTCTTGTTCTTGTAAGAGTTGAGGACTTCATCGGTATAAATGCCCAAGTCTCTGAACGGATTGACCGAGATCAGCACATGTCCAATATAGGTATAGATGGTTCCGTTATGGAACCGCTTTTCCAGGTTTTCATTGATGGCTTGATCACTGATTGTTGATAGTAATGTCAAATCACTAACACCGACTTCTTTCTTTTTTCCGGAATCGAATTGGGCCTTTTTAACAGGTGCACTGCTGTTTTTAGCAGGTGGACCTGTTCCAACGTTCTTGGTTCTCGCTTTTTTTCTACCTAACATGGCCAATCAGGAAAAGAACCAGGTTGTCTGTTGAAATAAAATTGTTTGCCTCTTGATAACACCTAACGGGACGGCCGGGCCGATCGACGCGAGGAGGAAAAAAAAGTAAAATACTCTTTCTTCTTTTTGTTTTATCGGATCAATCTAATCATGTGGGAAGACTACTTCTCTGTTCAGATATTCTTCATTATATTGCGAGAGACGCTTGAATCGGCAATTATTGTGTCAGTTCTTCTCTCTTTTCTGCAACAGAACTTCACCACGATTGATGAAAATGGTCTTCGAGTGACCAAGGTGGCTCCATCTTTGTATCGAAGCTTGGTTTTACAGGTTTGGGTCGGGGCAGCAGGTGGATTCATCATCTGTTTGTGTTTGGGAACTCTTTTCATTGCTGTTTTCTATCTTTTGGGTAACGATCTGTGGTCAGTTGCTGAGAGAGTCTGGGAAGGAGTTTTTAGTATTATCAGTGCATTGATCATTGCTGTGATGGGATTGGCCTTGCTACGCATAAACTACTTGCAAAGCAAATGGAAATTTAAGCTAGGTGCTGCTTTGAATCAAAACGATGAGGATGTCATTGATGAAGGTGAACCGATGGCAGATTATTTAAACAAAACTGTCACATTTCGCATGAAGGTCCGCAAATTCGCTAGAAAATACGCTTTGGGAATCTTGCCTTTTGTCACCACCTTGAGAGAAGGATTGGAAGCTGTTGTTTTCATTGGTGGAATTGGAATCAATCAACCGGTTACTTCATTCCCATTGGCTATTGTTTGTGGAGGACTAATGGGTGCTGGTATCGGATTGGCACTCTACAAAGGAGGAAACAGAATGTCGCTACAATTTTTCCTTGTTTTAGCTACTTGTTTCTTGTATTTGGTTGCTGCAGGACTGATTTCTCGTGGAGTTTGGTTTTTGGAGCTCGAACAATATGTTCGAAAATGTGGCCAAGACCCTTCAGAAACAGGCAGTGGGCCGGGATCTTACGATATCGACAACTCCGTGTGGCACGTGAATTGCTGTAACGGACTCAAAGACGGAGGATGGATGCTACTCAATGCCCTATTCGGATGGACAAATTCTGCCACATATGGTTCGGTGATTTCGTACATTTTGTTTTGGGGTTTTGTGATTGTTCTACTTAAAAGCAGGGAACAGGCTTCATCCAAGGGATACCTTCCCGCTATCCCTGTTCGTTTCCAGTTAAAAAGAATCAAGCAGAGAATTGCTAGAGATCGACTTCTCTTGGAAGATATTGTCCATGGATATGCAGACGTTTCCAGTAACCACAGCGTCAATGAAGAGCACGAAGAAAATGAATCAACAACACTTCTACAGAATACCGCTCAATGATCCCAAATCCATTTAGCAAGGTTGCGAGTAATACCATAAGGAGGGAACTCGACAGTACCAGTCAAACAGGTAATCAATTCGTCATCAGCCGTGTATGCCCTAGCAACCACGACGTATTTTCCAGGAGGGACTTCCTTAGGAATCTCGACAATCTTGGTCAATTCGTACCTGTCCTTAGCAAGTGGGCACTCCATGTCGATATTAGGCAATTCCTCGCAAATGTCATAGGTTTGGTGCAACAATTTGATGTACCCATACGAAACATCCACTTCAACATAAGCACCTTCGTCGACTTTAGTCATGAGGTCACCTTTGGCATAAATAGTGAGGTTTGCTCCACGTTCTGGAGGGTTCGGTGATAAGTCGACATGGCTGAGCTTGAGAAGCTGCGAAGAAGCGGCATCACAAACAAGCAATGGTGAATGTCCTGGAACAGGCTTCGTATCCTGGCCAGGTAAAGCAAAAGGCGAAAGCGAAAGTGCGTTGGCCACTGCCAACAGGAAAAAGACTAGGGGGGAAAGCATAACAAAATTTGTAGGAGGCAAAAAATGTGATGTACGTCGATGCGTCGATCGTCGGCGTCGATTTACGATAGGACGAAATGCACAGAACATCAGAATCACGAATTCAACTTTTCACAAAAAGTAAGCCACACACCACCTCCGGCATTCTTTATCACCCCATCCCGGAGATGCCACTTCCACGGAGAAAGGGTCAGCAGAAAATCTTTGGTGCGAGGTGTGATTGTCCGAACAGGAACAACCAAACTACCAAGAAACAACTAGACTAGAGGCTCTGTAATAATGAAGCAAGATCCTATTGTATGTATTTGGGTATCTATTCATGATGAACCCCTTTTTTGACTCCGCTTGGTCACTCATCCCATTTGCCGGCCCTCTTATGGCCGTTTTCAAGGCTGTGCAGAGTATATGCGCATGTTCAAATTTGCGGTGTCATGGATACATGAAAAACTATATAAGGTGGATAAAATACCATTTCCGGAATTTTCAATTGATATACAATGACTACAGTTACTAAGCTTTTTGCTAGATACGTCTACGATTCCAGAGGAAACCCAACCGTCGAGGTTGACATGACTACAGACAAGGGTCTGTTCCGTTCCATTGTGCCTTCCGGTGCCAGTACTGGTGTGCACGAGGCTTTGGAATTGAGAGATGGCGACAAGTCGAAATGGCTCGGAAAGGGTGTTTTGAAGGCTGTTGCTAACGTTAACGAGATCATTGCCCCTGCTGTGGTTGCTAACAAGATTTCTGTTGTTGAGCAAGAGAAATTCGATCAATTCTTGATTGATTTGGATGGAACCAAGAACAAGGGTAAATTGGGAGCCAATGCCATTTTGGGTGTTTCCCTTTGTGCTGCTAAGGCCGCTGCTGGATACAAGGGTGTTCCATTGTACGAGCACATCTCGGATCTCGCCAATACCAAGAAGCCATACGTTCTTCCAGTTCCTTTCCAGAACGTCTTGAATGGAGGATCTCACGCCGGAGGATCCTTGGCTTTCCAAGAGTTCATGGTTGTTCCTACTGATGCCCCAACTTTCTCTGAAGGTTTGAGAATGGGATCTGAGGTCTACCACAACTTGAAATCCCTTGCCAAGAAGAAGTACGGCCAAAGTGCTGGAAATGTTGGAGATGAGGGAGGTGTCGCTCCAGACCTTTCTACTCCACAAGAGGCTTTGGACTTGATTGTCGAGGCCATTGCTGCCGCTGGTTACACCGGAAGAATCGGTATTGCTTTGGACACTGCCTCTTCCGAGTTCTACCATGATGGAAAGTACGACATGGATTTCAAGAACCCAAATTCCGACCCTTCGAAATGGCTCACTGGTAAGGAGTTGGCTGAGCTCTACACGCAACTTATTAGAGATTACCCAATTGTGTCATTGGAGGACCCATTCGCTGAGGACGACTGGGAGGCATGGACTCATTTCTTCAGCACCACCAGTATCCAGGTTGTTGGTGATGACTTGACTGTTACCAACCCAGAGAGAATCAAGTTGGCCATTGAGCGTAAGTGTGCCGATGCACTGCTTTTGAAGGTCAACCAGATTGGTACTCTTACTGAGTCGATCAAGGCTGCCAAGGACTCTTACGCTGCTGGATGGGGTGTGATGGTTTCGCACAGATCTGGAGAGACTGAGGACACCACCATTGCCGACATTGCTGTTGGTTTGAGATCCGGACAGATCAAGACTGGAGCTCCTGCCAGATCCGAGAGATTGGCCAAGTTGAACCAAATCCTTAGAATTGAGGAGGAATTGGGTGACAAGGCCATCTACGCTGGAAAGGACTTCCACAAATCTGTTGCCATCTAATT
Source organism: Ogataea dorogensis (assembly GCA_030568015.1). Taxonomy (NCBI): domain Eukaryota; kingdom Fungi; phylum Ascomycota; class Pichiomycetes; order Pichiales; family Pichiaceae; genus Ogataea; species Ogataea dorogensis. Next base: position 666,983 of record JAJLTE010000002.1, on the reverse strand, counting down.
TTCTACTTTTTAGATTTTTGGTGTAAGGAGGTTTTGAAAATATCATGAATTGTTTAAATTTAATATTGAAATTTCTAAATGTCCGATCGAGTTTCGACAGACTCCTCCTCGTTCACGGCTCGACAGCCAGTCACCGAGGACTCGATCAGGTTTCTTGAACACTATTTAGAAAGACGACCCGTTGCGAAGAGGGCTTGTCTCGCTTGCAGAGAGAAGAAAGTCAAATGTGATGGGGAGGTGCAACAAGATCCTGACGGAGATGGTGATGGAAAATGTTCGAATTGTTCCTCAGCAGGGATTGCGTGTGTGTTTGTTCCCAGTAAGCGTGGTGGACGACGTAGAAAGGCACCTTGTACTGAATCCTGTGCTGTTCCTTCTGCCACTGAATCTTCAACCCCTTCTCAGTTTAAACGACAAAGACAACACTCTATTCAAACTGATGACGACGATGAGCAGTTTGATAGGACGCATCATTTCCAACTTCCAGGACGTGTTGTCCCTCCGTACGGAAATCACAAGAAATGGATGCCCAAACAAGAATTTTATCCAGAGCCATATTTCTACTATGAGCAGTCACCGCTATCACCCCATCCCCCTCCTCCTAATCTCATGAGACATGGCCTACCCCCACCTCGCCCGACACATCATCTACCTCCTCCACCATCTGGTTTCTTCGCACCCTACAGAGCTCACAGACCGCATAATCGTCATCCTCAAGAGTACATGTACGGCTTTCCATACGGTCCTCCTCAGAATTTATCGGTTCCACCATCTCCATACTCATATACGGATAGTGATAGCAGATTTTCGGGCTCGGGACCAAGAAATCCTATTCTACCACCATTGAATGTTGCTGTCCGCGAACGAGAAGATGACGAGCTATCCAAGAAGTCTACTAGCACCGAAGATTGGGTTAAGCGACAGAAGAAGTACCAGACCCCTGAAACTCCTGATGCAAAGTCGATCAACTCAGATTCCTTCTTTACAGCTGCTCCTGTTAAGTCGGCCAAGTATAATGGTTTCTCCGACGCTGAACTGGCAAGATTTGGTCTGCCACCTTGGAATTTTACATCCACAGTGATCCAGCTGTATTATAAATATGTGAACATATCATATCAGTCATTGCCGAGTTTTTCAGCATTTACTCAGAAACCGGGTTTAAGTGAAGATATGGCTGCCTTGATTTCCATCATGCTCTGCACGGCTGTTCGCTTTATCAGCTTGAATGAGACACGCGTACCAAAGCACTTGAGTGACGAGTATTGGATTAACCATACTGATACACTACGTCAAAACTTGTCTATTCCTGCGGAACTAATGGTTCTGACCCTGTTATGCCGTCCTGGAGACGACGACCAGTTAGAGCACTGCTACAGGCTCATTAGAGCTTCCAACATTGTGGATGCGCTAAAGATAAAAACCAAACAGGAATTCCAGGAAATGGTCCAAATAATATCTCCATATCAACTTCTGGAACGAGAGTCAATTCTCAGGTCCATTTGGAATGTTTACAAGTTTGGCACCTATCGCAGATTTGATTCTGGCTATCCTTATAAACTGAAACGGAACTTCAAGGTTCCAATGCAAATGGAACTGCCGCTGGACGACATGGTCTATTACAAATTAAATTTAGGAACCATCAAATCCTGTTTCGAGAAACCAATTTCTCTCGGTCAAATTAACCTCAACGTCCCCTTGAAGACTCACATCCCTAGTTCTGTTTTGTCCATCATCTCATGTAGTCTGTTAGATGAGATCATGGAGTCAATTTCGGAAAATGCTCTTTTGGCGGAAAATGTGCTTAGATTCGATACTCAGCTACACAACGTGGCAGAATCGCCGTCTTTCAAACCTTACCTTATTGAGAATAACCGTATTCTCATAGATGGGAATGCGCTACTCTCAAATTTCACGAATCAGGCATCATTATTGATCCTCCATTCAACAAATTGTTGGTCAATGCTACCATTTCATCCTAAAGAGTCTGGTCAAACCCCTAATCCTATGGCATTGATCAATGAGATTCCTATCCCATTTCCTAACGCTGCAGACCTCGAATCCTCAACCGATCGAACACAATGGCGGTCGTTATTGGAATGTATGAAGGCCGCCTGTGCTATTGCTTCATTGGTGCAATTGGGTGAAGGTATCTGTGCGGAATCTCTTGCTATGAACACCATGCTACCAGTTAGTGTGGGTCCATGCTCAACAAATACCAACGAGGATTCTTACAGCACGGATCCAGAACTTGTGGCAAAATCCTGTGTGCAACCAACCACAGAACCCTGGGTGCAATTCCCGTCGTTTGGAACTCCAATCGTTTGTCAGGCTGTGCCTCTATTGTGCTCCGGAATCTTAGTGCTCCAAAGACATGATATACAAGTTGAAAAGATGCAGGATCGTTTCACTGTCAGCGTCTGCCGCGGTTCTGAGTTACTGGTAGAATGGGATACCGATGCTGCTACGGCGCAGTTTATCAGCGAGAAACTACGCAATAATTACATGATGGACAAGCTTCGTCTGTTTAGCAAGTTTCTGGGAGTGGTGGGCAGATACTCGGGTATTACGCGACTCGCCAGCTCCATTACCGAAAAATTGATCCAGGAGCTTGTAGAAAGTTAATCTTAAAAATATGGTCTAAGGAGTATGAGATAAGAAATTTGTCCAAGCAACAAAATTTTAGGTATGACTGTACTCGATCTCTTCTCTTTAAAGAACAAAGTGGTTCTAATTACCGGAGCAACCAATGGAATTGGTCAATCGATGGCCGAGGCTCTGTACGAGGCGGGAGCGTCGGTTCTGTTCACTCATAGGCCGGCAACAGATCCTGCTCCCACAATTGCTCGGCTGAAAACAGCTAATCCGGAATCCCAAGCTGTGGTGGCACCTATCGAATGCGATCTTTCCACCGTCAAGTTGGACCAATTGGAGCAACAAATTCTAACTCCAGCAAGAGCCCTATCTCCAAGCGGAGAAATCGATATCTTGATCAACAATGCGGGAATGACTAATAGAGATTCACTTACAAACGTGGCTGTGCAAGACTATTATGAAGTTCTACACGTTAATATGAATGTTCCGATGGAGTTGACGAAGCTAGCAGCGGCACGAATGATAGAAAAGCAGATTCGTGGAAAGATCGTCTTTACTGCAAGTCTGTGCTCGTTCCGTGCTGCTGAAAATCTTTCGGCATACACCACCTCGAAAGCGGCTATTTTGCAATTTAGCAAGTGTTGTGCAGTCGAATGGGCCAAATATGGCATCAACGTCAACTGTATAGGTCCTGGATATATCCGGACCAACATGACCTCGTTCCATACAAGTGACTCGGCTAGAGAACAACGTTTGCTAGGCAAGATTCCGCGCGGCAGATGGGGGGTTCCGGACGACTTTAAAGGTCCGATAGTCTTCATGTGCTCGGCAGCGAGCGATTTCATCGACGGCGATTGTCTGATGGTGGATGGAGGGTTCCTTGCGATGATGTGATCATTCGTATTTGACAACCAAGGCAGGACACATGTTTTTCGAAACATGCAGTTCTAACCATTCAGAATTGGAGGAAAACTCAGTAAAACATCCTTTGCACCTTCCGGGTGCTTCATGGCGGTTGTTAAGTCGTGTGCCAGGAGGATAAACGAAATGGCACGACTTAAGATGTGTCTTCAGAGTATCTCTTCTAGAAAATGAGCCGGTTCTATGACACACTGTGCCAAGATTTTGTAACCAGCTTGTACCTGAATAGTTGGATTTGTTAATGGTATGGAACGGACATTTGAATGGCAGTTTGTCGCCATGCTTTTTCATATGTCTGCGTAAATAAGATGGATGTTTGAGAGAGCGATTGCAAATCTTGCAGGTGTAAGGGTTTTGCGATTCCTGCGATGCTAGCGATTCGGTTGTATCCGTGGTGGAGGATTTGGGAGTTGAGACTAAGTTGGCTGAGTCTACTAACACTGAACTTTGGAAATGAAGATAAAGCTCGTGGTCTAAAATATACTCGTTACCCAATAGATCTTCGTCGTCTGAAGTCTCCTCATAGTCTTCGGCGAAATCGAAGCCGGACTCGGTTGCAGTGCTGACAGAGTCCATAATTTTTCCAGCTCCCGTGCTTCCTTGACGAACAACTTCACTCAAATCCCATCCCATCGGATTCGGATCGTTAAAATCAAACTCAAACTCATCCACAGCACACGGCTTAACATTAGTAGTTTTTAGCCTCTCGTCAATAACAAAGGAGTGCGAAAAAAGAGGTTCTGGCGCAGAGACTGCACGCATCCAGGGACCAAGAGCATCTAATAAGGAAACAAGAGGCCCCATCAGAAGAGAGCCCCCGTTAGGATGAAGTAAAACTTTATTCATGATTTAAAAGCATCGACCGGTTTATGTCAAGAGTAAAAAAATATGTCGAAACATTTTACGAGATAAGCTGCCAAATTATCATTGCCGTGCAGAAACCTGCAGACCAATCATATACGTCATAGAATTAAAAGGAGCGCAAATTCATGCCGTATCTAGTCGTCTGCTACTAGAGACCACACTCTGAAGGCTTCCAAGCAGATTTTTATCTTGGCATTGGGGTTGAATCTTGGCAATCTGACCAAGACTTGAGGTGTGAGGCGGGGATCTGGAGATATCGAAAATTTAAATATGAATGAAATCGGATTAAAAGAAAACGGTGTACGGGTGCTTCATGGACGTCAACAAGCTTTTTGAAAAACGGTCGGCTGAGGAGGAACAAGGAGGGGCTTTGAAACGTCAGACTCTAAGTCATGAGGAGCGCGTTTTGGAGTTTTTACAGCAGGATTCGGCTGCTCAAGTTGGGCCTTCTGTATCATATAATGTACAATGGGTGAAAAATAGTTTGGCCAAGCTGGGCAAACTGGTAGCAGAGAATCTTGAGACGCGAGAAAAACACTCTGCACAGCCTGTGAAACTGATGGATGCCGATTTCGAGCTATTCCAGGGAATCAAGGTATGGTCGGAGATCAGTATTGCCATATTAGAGGCTCCAGATTGGCAGGAATGTTATCGAGAACTGGGTTCGAATCCGGTTTTTTCGCAGCTGTTGGAATTGATAGCTGTCCATCCCAATTTTGATGTTGGTGAGCAAGTGTTGAAGGTATTGGTGGATCTTGTTGAAGATGAACGCGAAGAGGCGCAGAGTATAATGTCTGAAATTTTTGTGCGAAACAAGATGGGTGATATTTTGGCTCGGTTTTTGGAAAAACTGGATTCTGGACTGGATGATGAGATTCGACAACAGGATGCAACGTTGTGTATTGGATTTGCGGTTAGTTTGGTTGAGATGGAAGCCATTAAGCCGACAAATTTGAGCAAATTGGATCGTCTCATAGTGAAAAATATTTCATCTGCTCAACCTTCTCAATTAGATGCTATTGATCAATATTCTAGCGAATATTTGGCTGCTTTAGTGATTGGGAGTGATTTTGAAGTGTTGGTGAAATTTGAGGAGCAGTTGGAGCAGGATTTGGTTGAAATTTTGATGGTTTGTTGGTCTAAACTTCGCAAATTGAAGGAATTGGATGCAGAGACTAAAGAGTTCAGCGGAAACGTGATTTCGACACTTGGATATCTAATCAAGTCAAATTTGTTTGGCACTCGATTTGTGGAGAATGAGGGTATTGATTTGGGATTCTTGTTCATTTCTAGAGGCAGTTCCAATTGGCATATTAAATCTGGATTTGATGTGCTTTGCAATATAATAGACGAGCAATCAGGAGCAGAACTTATTCAAATGGGTATTTTGAAACATTTGATGAAACATTTCCGTGTTAAGACACCCAAAGAAGGTTCATTGAACATATCTGTCTTGAGATTCTTGGCAGCTCTGTATAAATATCTTCCCTTTGACACCGACGAACGTATCAGATTGACCAACAAATTTGTCCATAAAGACTGGTTGAAGAAGCTTCTGCAATTCAGAGAGTTGTTGGAGACTGCAAATGACGAGTTCATTGTCCTGGCCCTCAGTCTCGTGGATGTTGTTCTTTTGTGGCTCTTTAATGAGACATTGGTAGCACCCGAATTTGTGGATAGCAAATTGAAAGAGATTGATCTCTCAATCGAAGAATTTGTTTCTGAAGTTGAGCGCGACATCCAAGCATTGGTCGGTCCCGACCAGATTGATCTCATGACCGAACTAAGGGACGCATTTGTTGCCAAAATGGCGCCCGGACCAAAAATGGCAGACGCGGAAAAATAAGTGCAATTAATTGAAATAATTCTGTTTACAAATGACTGAAGAGGTTCAGAAACAAAATCGTTCCCATAGATATGTGGGGATGAGCAAGCTGGATAAGTATGAGGTGATTCAGCAACTGGGCCAAGGAACTTTTGGAGTTGTGTTGAAGGCGCGACAAAAGAGTACAGGCAAGCTTGTTGCCCTTAAGAAATTGATTGTTCATGAGTCAAAGGATGGGTTTCCAATCACGGCCTTTCGAGAAATCACCATCATGAAGCGTTTCAAGCACATAAATGTACTCCAGTTGATAGATATGATCCATGAGGCTTCTGATGATGTGAAAAGTCCAGGCTTCTTCTATACAGTGACTCCATATTTGAGTTCCGACCTGAATGGTTTGTTAAACAACCCAAGGGTCCGTCTGACTATTCCACAAATCAAATGTATTATGAAACAGATATTTCAAGGTATCGAGTACATCCACAATCAACAATATCTACATCGGGACATTAAAACGGCTAACATTCTACTCGACTGGTTCGGAGTTGTGAAAATTGCCGATTTTGGTCTTGCGAGAGTTTACCACGGTCCACCACCTTTAGAACCCTCTTCGGCACCTGGGGGAGGTCAAGTGGAGTATACTGGACTTGTTGTGACTCGGTGGTATAGACCTCCAGAACTTTTACTTGGAGACCGTAAGTATACCACAGCTGTGGATATGTGGGGCATTGGCTGTGTTTTGGGAGAAATGTACAAGAAGAAACCAATTTTGGAAGGAAAGAGTGATTTGGATCAAGCAGATCTGATCTTCAGGTTGTTAGGATCTCCAACTCCTGAGACCTTCCCATCAGCAGAGCAAATTAATAGAAATGGAGTCAATTTGCATGGCGATTATCCACGGACTCTAGAAAAGGAGTATGGAGCTATAATGACACCTACAGCAGTGCGGCTTCTTGCTGGATTGCTGACGTTGGATCCACAGAAACGGTTCAATGCTGCCAAAGCTTTGGAGTCTGACTTCTTCAAAATGGAGCCTCTGGCATGTCTCCCAGAAGAGCTTCCAAAGTTTGAGGAGAGTCATGAACAGGATATCAAACGGTTCAAAGAGGAGAAGAAACGAGTTACTGGTGCTGTGGGTAACGGACGGCCTCCTAATCAGTCACTAGACCACTCTAATTACGGAGCAGACTATGAGACTCCAAGAAAACGGCGCGACGTTTCCCACGACCACCGGTGGTCGGGCGAGAGGGGACGCGCTTGGGGTGGCCGTGAACCACGTGAACCACGTGATTATAGAGAACATCGGGATTACAAAGATCACAGAGACCAGAGAGATTACACTCCATATAAACAAAGAGACTATAGAAATTACGGTGGCCCTTCGCGCGACTACCACCGTCCGCCACAGGGTCCTCAGCATGGCCCACCACATGGTCCATCACATGGTCCACCACATGGCCCGCGTCGGTTTTCAAATGACAGAAACAGCAGCAGTTTGTATGCTCAAACGGAAAAAACAAGTCTTAGTGCGGTTAAAGACTATCTTATTGACAAGAAGAAGGAGGAGACTAAGAAGCAATGATCATTTGGTCATTTGGATCTTGGCGAGTCTTTCAACGCGGTTCATCGCTTTTTTGAAGAAAAGGGTGCAACTGAGAAGAGAAACTGTGGAAATGATCCAAAACCAGTAGTCTTTCTCCTCAACAAAGTTTTCTAGATTCATACCATACAGGCCACCTGCAAATAATAAGCTGCCCAAACTAAGCAGTCCAACACTGAATCTCAGACCCAGCAACATGAGTTGGTTTCGATTTGAGTCCAGAATGATAGCAATGACTTCCTCGGTGGTTTTGACATCGCTCATGGAGTTTTCAGCAGTCTGAACTATAGAATCACAATGCAGGGAGTATGATTCGAGAAGTAATTCTACCTCCTCGTGGTCCGTGACTGTTCTTGAAAGTCCTATTTTCTTATCGGTCAAATATAATCCAACTAATTCCTCGTCGTGAGTTAACATTTCATCGAATAGATCTCTAATCAAAGTAGCCTTTTGAACAAACTGTTGCAGTTTTCTTGATACCATCAATAGGTACTTGAGTTTAGTCATGTCGACGTCATCTTCAAGTTCTTCCAAGATCCCATTGACGACTGTGACATGGACTTTCATTTCCGAAGTCAAATTATCAATAGCACTCATAAATATTGTTTCAAGTGCTCGCAATTCGTACGGAAGTGACTCATTGTTATCATTCCGTAGTTTCTCTGATAGATTCGACACCAACTGGTCATTTGCGAAGGATTGGTCATAGTTAAATAAAACCACTGTGTCGGCCTTGATGAGCGTCTTTATGTGCAAGAGATTGAGTAAGATGGAGTTTTCGCGCACCAAGATCGATGGCACAATGTCATCGTAGCCCTTGTCGACCTTGCGCAAGTCGCGTGGAAGCAAATCGTGCTTTGAAATAAGCTGTGATTTCTTTATATCTGCGGCAGTCTTTGAGTAATTGCCTTTGGAGTCAAACACGATACATTTCACAAAAGAGTTGTTGAACGAGCTCGAACTGATCTGTGGACGTGACAAAGAACGTTCGAGAACAAAGCTATCGATATTCCTCAAAGGTCGGAAAGTTGCAAACCCTCGACAAACGCTTTTGAACATTAGGAAATTAAGAAATTAATAATTCTAATATTTATTTTATGTCTCCAGAAGACTTTGAGGTTTACGAAGAATTGGGACGTGGGGCGTTTGGTGTGGTGTACCGGGCCTTTGATAAGGTGAACCAGAGACTGGTGGCAATCAAACAGGTGGACCTGGAAAGTGCAGACGAATTAAGTGAGATCCAGCAGGAAATCAAGATTCTCGCTACTTGCCAACATCGTAACGTCACGCGGTATTATGGGTGCTTTCTCAAAGTTTCAAAGTTATGGATAGTTATGGAATTTGTTGGTGGAGGTTCATGTTCGGAGTTGTTAATGGCAGGTCCATTTGGAGAACGTGCTATCAGTTACATTCTAAACCAGTTATTACATGCTTTAGTGTATCTTCATGACAATGGCAAGATTCATCGTGATTTCAAAGCTGCTAACGTGTTATTAAGTGAGACTGGTGCTGTCAAGATTGCAGATTTTGGCGTGGCAACTCAACTATCCAATAACATGTCCAAAAGAAACACCTTTGTTGGTACTCCATATTGGATGCCACCAGAAATTATTCTACATCAGAATTATACTCATTCGGCCGATATTTGGTCTTTAGGTATCACAGCAATTGAAATGGCTTATGGAAAGCCTCCCTTATCACAATACCATCCATTTGACGTTCTTTTCAGAATTGCAGAGGATCCTGCTCCAGAATTGGATTCGAGCTTCTCTAAAGATTTCAGAGATTTCACTCAATTATGTCTAAATAAAGACCCAAAGAGCCGACCAGGAGCAAAACAGTTACTGAAACATTCATTCATCCGTCACGGAGCTGATGTTGATCGGTCTGAAGTTGTTGCATTGATCACGCGAAAGAGAGAATGGGATTTAGAGACTGGCAATACTGAGAAAAATTACTATACACCAACTATAGACGAGAAGAAACCACCAATGTTTGATTTGACAATAAAAGAAGATACAGAAGAAACATTGAAAAGAACACATAAGACAACACAGAAGGTGCCCTTATCGCCAATAAAGAATATTGGAACACAACATGAGGACTTGGATTTGAAACGAACATTAAATCGAATTTTGAATCAATCGTTCAATGAAATCACAGAAACACATCATCTATCCACTTCGCAGTACGATCAATTGGTAAATTTTCAGTCTGTTATGATGGACTCAATTGTGACCAATACGGACGACCGGTATAGAGAGATTTTCAGCAGTTATTTCAAAGTGATGCTGAAGAGAATAGCAAAAACAGATAACCACCAATTGCGAGACAAATTGATCCCGAATTTGAACGAACCCGAACCGACACGGCCTCGTGATGAGATTGAAGAGCTTCTGCTGACGCGATGGGCAGAAGGAATGGTGGAACGCTGGAAAGATAAGGACATTTCATAGATTAAATAGATTGTATAATTTTCACAGAAAGCTGAAGACCTTGGATTTTGTTGGCAAGGTCATCAAATACATCTTTAGGAATCAGAATACCTTCTTTTTCAGGGGCCTTTGAAATTGGAGGTTCAGAAATTGGATCGGTTTCAAATTGTAAAGCTTCAGATTCTTCCTCGTATTTCTCCACAGGTTGTGATTGGATCTTGATTTCTGTTTTGACTGGCTGAACAGTAATTTTGGCATATAATTGAAACACAGTCATAATCATTTTCAGTTCTCTGTCGCTGAAAACCGATCCAAAAATCAGCTGGTTACCAACCATCATATTCAAATCTCTCATATCTGCCAATCTCTCCATCAATTCCTCTGACTGATGACAGTATTTCTCCATAAAGGAAAGAATAACAGGAATGTACTTCTTGTTAAAAACAAGCACTGGAGTTTTGTTTTTCCGTTCCTCTAAACTTTTGTCAAATGGAGGATCGACATCAACAAGACTGTCATTCTCCATGAGCCAATTGTAGAAGCACATTAACATTGGCCGAGTCTTCTTCTTAGTCAACTCCTTAAGCACAGCAACAGCATATACTTTAACTTCTTTAGGGTTTTCAGGGAGTACTTTGGTTTTCGAATCCATGACCAAACCAGACATCTTGAGCTCCATTTATAGCAAATCTGATCAGATGGCTGGTCTGAAACTATCTCAATAGAAGCAAGAGTGGCTGGCTGTCTATAACGGTTCTAGGTAATTTGTGACATATCACTTTTTAAATTGCAACCCAGCCAGTTTCGATTGCAATTCCTGCATATGGGTCATTTCCGAGGATGGAGGTGTAGCCTTTTTCGCAGGCACTGGTGGCTTCTTCTTGAGACTAACCGTTTCTGATAAGTCTGGAGACGAGAGTTTCTTTGGAACTGGAGGTTTCTGTTTGGTTGACAAATGATTAGGTTTTGAAGGTGGAGGTGGGGCAGTATTGGTAGCAGGCACAGCAGCTGGCGGTGGAGGCGTAGGAACAGCACGCACAGGGACCTGTGGTGGCTGTGGCACTTGTCTTCCAACAGATGGGCTGGCAGGAGCTGGTTCTGTTTGAAATTTCGGAGTAGGTGGTGGAGGTTGAATTTTAGACAGATCTGGTAGCTCGAATTTTTTTGGAGCCTCCTTAGCCTCGACCGTAGGTATCGAATTTGCTCGCGATGGAAGCGATGGCTTGGAGCCAGTGGCATTGGGAGACACCACTGCGGATGTTGAAGCCGATGAGAGCGACGAGACGCTTTGAATAGCAGTTGCTCTGGCTCTCTGTAACGATTCTTCCTTCATTTTTTGCATTCTGAGCTTGAACTCCTTCTCTTTCTCCAACTTTGCCTGTTCATCATTTCTGCGGAATGCTTTTGGTGGAGGTGGGCCATGTTTGGAGATGTCGAAATCCATTAGCGATTGTTTGAATTTGGGCTCTTCAACAGGAGGAAGGCCGTTTTTGTTTTTTGGAGCCTCTTTTTCGGGCATATATATGGTAGAACTTGTGGACTCAGGTGTAGGAGCAGATTCCGGCGGCGTTGCAGGAGCATATGATGGTGCGTAAGGTGGGGGGCTTCCTTGGGGCATCTGATAGTCTCTGCTTGGAACTGCTACAGGGGCCGGTTGAGGCACAGTGCGTTGCGGAAGAGGAGCCACTGGGGCTGACGGAACCGATGCAGTTGATGGAACAGATGCTGACAACGAGATGGATTGAGAAGTCGTGGTTTGTGTGAGAGGTTGGTAGGGCTCCTGCTGATATGGGGCCGGCTGATAGCCGTGTGCAGCCTGGGGTGAATAATTGTACTGGGGAGTTGGTTCGGGGGCTTGATAAGCTTGTTGGAGAGGTTGGTATTGAGTCGGCTGTTGATAGACAGGAGTGGGTTGTTGGTAGACTGCCTGAGGAGCTTGAGGGGGTTGAACAGTTTGAACAGACTGAACAGGTTGAGGTTGAGGCTGTTGAGGCTGTTGAGGCTGCTGATACATTGGCTGCTGATACGCCGGCTGGTACGCCGGCTGAGCAGGTTGAGGAGGCTGTTGGTAGGTGGGCTGAGCAGGTTGTTGGAAGGATTGATAGCTCTGTTGATCAGATTGTTGATAGAGCGGTTGATAAGGCTGCTGAGCAGGCTGGTATTGCTGATACTGCTGATATTGCTGAGGAGCCTGTTGAACCTGCGAGTATTGGGGCTGTGTAGACTGCATTGTCTGCACAGGTTGTACATTTGGTTGCGGCTGGCCATTGACTGCCACATGACGGGGAGGAGGTGCAAAGGAGCGTGGATCTTTCATCTGACCCAGAGGCACAGGCTCGGGGGAAGCTTCTTCCTCCTCTCCGGAATTAGCCCCGGTCTTTTTAGTTTTGTTGTTCTGATAAGCTGTTTTCCCTGCATGATATCCATATTTAGACACCGCGGCAGTAGCACGACCTGCGCCCTTGAGAGCTGCAATGCCACCAGCCTTGAAGGAATCTTTATTGTTGTCCCAGAAAGAAGACATTGATTTATCTATCGAAAAATTGAAAACACAGCCTGAATAAATCCAATGATTGGGCTGTTTATTTTTCACGCGTTTTTATTTATTCTACGATGTCTAGGATCTTTGTGAATAATAACTTCAAACTGCTCAAGGTGAGGTATTTGGGACAAGATTCGTTGATAGATCGATTGTGTTATGATGAGTTGGGAGATAATCCAGAGATCGTGAGTTTAAAGAAGAAACTAGTTACGGCCATCTTGGCAAACGAGCTATACAAATCCAACAATTCGGGTCTTCTAATTCCCACCAATTCGCGACTGTTCTCAAATGGAAGCTCTATGAACGAGAAACCAGATTTTGCAGAAGTGTTACGACATATGGAGGTGAAAACAAGAATTCAGGAATTGGATTATGATGGAAGACCACTCAAATTGGGATTGTTTAGATTCAAATTGCTCAATGTCATTCCATATCAACTATTCACCTTCATAGAGGTCGAGCCTGGGGTCATGTTGATGATGACAAAGGCATTGCCGAAATTGCATCATGTGGCCACAGACTTTCTGGTGAACGATCTGGGATGTCTAATCAGTTCAATCGAATTATCTGACACGTTTCTCAAACAAACATTGGACTCTACCATCGACGAACTCGACCCCAACATTGTCGGAGAACTCGAACTTGCATTCACCAATATCAAAACTTCCAACAATGCTCTCAATCAAATAGTCATCAATGTTCCAGGCCAGGATCTGGAAAAATTCCCCAAATCGGAATTCTCACACGCATTGTTTCAACATCTCCAAAAGAACACCTCTATCGACCTGAACCAGCTACAACTCACCAGAATCAGATGTAATTTGTATCTGTTTGTGGCCGAGGGTAGACTGCGATTCAGTAACGATCTATCGTTCCAAGTGATCCCTCAAGAATCAGACTCGCGGCCGTCGCTTTGGCCTTTTCTCATGCAGATATGTGAGCTATGTATCAAATAAACTAGGCGCTCTGCTCCAGCTTATCGAAATCAAAGTCGAAACTAGACCCGCACCCACAACTACTTTTCGTGTAGGGACTATCCACCACCTTGAACTGGGAACCGATCAACTCATGAACGTAATCGATTTTCGAGTCCCGTAAAATTTCTAAACTTGTTTTGTCAACCAAAACCCGGGCTCCGTCTCGCACAAAGATGGAATCTTCTTCTGGCTTGAAATCGTCCACACTGGCCAAATTCAAAAGGTACTGAAATCCATGACACCCACCACTCTCAACTTGAACCCTCAATGCAAGTCGGTCGTTGTGTTCCTCTCCTGCGATCTGATTGAGTCTGTCTGCGGCGGACGGAGTGATGGCAATAAATAAGGGCATGCTGTTATGATCTGAATATTGTTGATTCTGGACTTTTGTCTTGTTAAAATCTAACAAAGGAGACGAATAGCGTCTCATGCTCATTAATGGCATCATTCGCTTGGGCATCATTGCCCCAGCTTGTCTTATCATTCGCCCATAAAACATGAATAAAATAAATTAGTAAATTATTTTAGGTCGATCGACGCGGGGGAAAATCAGGCTATATATCCGATCAATAATCTCTAGTTCAGTATCTATCATGACTGAATCCCAATCTTCTCAAAGAGGTCTATATGAACTGTTAATGTTATCAGGAAAGTTAGAACATTTACGCAACAAGCCAGACGAACTGTTAGAAACCATCAAACGGCTCGATATGCAAGTAGCTCCCACTTCTGCTTCTAACGCCTACCTTGATTCTTTACAATCTGAATTTAAAAAGAGCATGCCACAATCAATAATGCTTCTTGGAGCAGAGAAGGATTGTGGATATTCATTGATATATCTTGCAAATCTGTTCCGGAAGTGCCGTCATTCTTTCGAGATCCATGGATTCTTCAATGAAGCTAACAATTCCCAATTTATGAGAATTCTATCCTATTTTGTGCAATTGGCAGAATTTCCCCAGATACATGTGTATTTCTCGACCAATCTCGAGTCTTGTTTGGCTGATGCCAACTTGTCTCCTGATTGGGTCTTTCTAAGTCACGGAACTGCGGAACATGATCTACAATTATTACGGATTCTGGAGACTACAAGTATCATCCAACCAGATGTAAGTATTGGTCGAATTTATTGTCCAATTGAACAAGATCTGTTTGAACAATACTTATACGCTTCTCCAGCATTCAAACATAATGCCAATAGAAAAGCAAATCCTCATTATCCCGGAAGATGGAATCTCATTTACTCGAAATCGAAAAATTGCAGGCTCGCAAAATGTGTAGAATTTCTTAGTGCATAATTTATATTATTTACCTTTTATATGTCTGGTCCGCCTCCAACTTTGCAGGATCATGATATTGTGATCTTTCGGGTACCTTACATTTGCAACTTCAAATTATCGGGACTCAAATATGCCTGCTTTCTGATGTGTGGAATCGCAAACTTATGGCCCTGGAACTGTTTCTTATCTGCATCCGAATACTTTCAAGACAGCTTCAGCTCACAGCCAGTACTAGCAGATACCTATTCATCCTCTATGATGACAATCTCGACCTTGTCCTCGACATTATTCAACTATTATCTTTCACAGCGACAAAAAGGAGCAGATTATAAATATCGTCTCAGCGTGGGGAACTGGCTGCAGGCAGCAGTGTTCCTTTCATTGACAATTTCCACCTTGATACCCAACAAACCAGCTGTTGTATACTTTATTTTTGTCATGATGAGTGTTTTTATTAGTGCAAGTGCCACTTCTCTCGCTCAAGTGGGTGTTTTGGCTTTGGTTAACGTGGAAGGTCCCATTTATGCAAATGCTTCTGTTGTCGGTAATGCCGTTGCAGGAGTTTTGCCATCGATCTCGTTAATCGTCTCTATTCTCATGAGCAATGCTCAAACTGACAGAAACAAGGAGGTTTTCAACTATTTTCTAACCAGCATGTGTGTTTGTTTAATTGCTATTGCATTGGTTTGGATTACATTCAAATATAAAGAAAAAGTGGGTCAATTCACCAAAATCCCAACCGAAGAGGATGTGATGGATCTAGAAGAGACAGAAATGCCTTCCGAACGCCATGTGTCGTTCCGTGAACTCTGGGATGTGCTTAAATATGTCCAAATCACCATCATGCTCACTTTGATGCTAACATTGGTGTTCCCAGTCTTCGCATCCAACGTGTATTCAGAACATGTCGATAAGAAATACTTCGTGCCATTGGCGTTTTTAGTCTGGAATCTGGGAGATCTGGGAGGTCGAGTGGTGACAGTGTTCCCAGTGTTTGTGTTGACTGATCAACGAAAAATGATGGCCTATGCTGCCGGCCGAGTCTTGTTCATTCCATTATTCAATATGTGCAATGTTCGTGGCCGTGGAGGCTTTTTTGGAGACGTGATATATCTACTGCTACAGCTCTTTTTCGGTCTTTCGAATGGTCAACTGTTCTCGTCATGTTTTATGACAATCGGTACACTATTGACGAATGACAACGAGAAGAAGGCCGCGGGAGGATTCACAGCGTTCCTGATTAATGTCGGATTACTTTCAGGAAGCGTTTTAAGTTATGTGTTTGTGTATTTGATGAGTGCATAATAGATAATTACACGAGTTGTTTTCTGGAACCTTGGAAGAAAAACTTCACCACCAGCACTTGGAATGCAGCCATACTGCACATGAGCACTACGTCAAAGACGGAGAACCAGAAGATTCTGGTTTCCGTCGACTTGACAGTGGACTGGTTTCTGTTGTTTCTTGTTTTGTAGTATTGCAGATTAGTGGACAGTTGAGTCAACTTATTCTCGATATTCACCACAGACGACTGGATACCTTCGACTGCAGCATTTTCACTTGGTGCGCTTGGTAACGAGGCCTTGAAATCATCATTGTCCTTGATCTCGAAGTCGACGACTTTCTCAGCAAACGTGGACATTTCGTTCGAGAAACAGAATTCGTACTCTCCAGCAATCTCTGCAGTGAGGACGTATTCACCTTGTCTCTGTTTTTGTTCACTTATAAGCACTCTTCCGTCTGGAGCTTTGATTGTGTAGTCGACATCGAACGAACCTCCAGCCTGGACGGCAAAGTAATATCCGATATTGGACTTCTGGTTCTGATTAAAAATGTAGAAACAGGACTTCTCGTTCGGCTGAAGCGTAAATGTAAGTGCAGTAGCCGACACATAGCTCAACAGAGCTGCTAAAAAGAAGAACTTCGACAACATGATAAACAAGAAAGAAAAGTAAGAATATTTTTAGATTCGCGACGCGTTGACGACGAGAGCAGAATGAACAAATCTTATTAAACAGGAAGGGAATGGGAACGTAAGTAATCAGTAATGTGAACGTAGTCGACTGTAACATTTTGAATTGAAGATGGACTTATTCATCAAGACCCTCATCCCATCGTCTCATCTATTGCTCTAGAGTCTACAGATCTAATATCCTACAACTGTTGAATTCTACAGCTCTAAATGCCAATCTCTCAACCAACATCCAACCTCTCTTGTTGATTCATCACCCTCTCTTATATCAATTCCCCTCCGCCAATCTTTCAGCTCCCACTTTTAGGTGTCGAAAAATCTTGTTTATTTTTAATTTTCGCCATGAGATCCTGTTTGATTTCCCTGCTGCTCATAGTGCCCGCTTTTGCACACGTCGCACTGCTGCCATCTCGAGGCAAGCAGTGTTTCTTTGAGAACCTCAAAGCCCAAGACGAGCTCGCCGTCACATTCCAAATCGGTGACCGTGACAGAGACTCGACCGAACAACTCACAGCAGACTTCTGGATCAAGACGCCTTCAGGTAGACTGGTCGAGAAGAAGACCGATGTGTCGCATGGAGAGGTGCAAATAAAGGCACAAGAAGCCGGAAAATACGAGTATTGCTTCTCTAACGAGCAGTCTTCAGTGCAAACCAAAGACGTGTCTTTCAACGTTCATGGAGTGGTTTACGTGGACGTGAACGACAACTCGGACGAGAATCTCGACACCTCAGTCAGAAAGCTGATGGAATTGGTTTACGACGTCAAAAACGAACAAAACTACATCGTCGTCAGAGAAAGAACACATAGAAATACAGCTGAAAGTACCAACAGCAGAGTCAAATACTGGTCTGTTTTGCAACTGCTTGTGGTGGTGCTCAACTCGCTGTTCCAGGTGTTCTACCTCAAACGGTTCTTCGAAGTCAAGACTGCTGTTTAAGTATATATCATCCTTTAAAAAATAATCCCTACACCACTTTTTTTTTCTCAATGTCGTCAAGAACTTTCTATCCGCAGACCCCAGTCGAGTTCAATTCCAGCCTCATTTCCTCGCTGGACAGCTCACTCGAGACGAACTACTCTAGACAGCAAGTCTCGGGACAGGTTATTGAGAAGGAAGTGTCGAAAAAGCTCAAGGCTCTGGAATCCAACAAGCTTACCAAACTCGACGAAAAGCTCTCTTCATTGCTTCTCCCCGCTGATGAAGGCACCATCAGCGTTTCCGCCATCAATGAGCAACTTAACAAGTCTGCTGAAAGCTTGAAAAAGCTCAACGACTCAAAACCTGTTAAATCGGCCGCTCTCCTGGCAGCAGAAACCGCAGTGGTTAATTGCATGAAAATCAACAAAGACAAGCCACTCAACTGTTGGGATGAAGTGCAAGCCTTCAAGAACCTCGCCAAGAATGTCTAGATATTCAATAAATTCATTACTTTTCTACACACCCACACCTTTGTACATCAGAATGAGAGCAGAATCACCTTCTCCTCCTCCAGCAAGAGCCTCGATCTTCTCGCGACTAATAACGGTCACCTTATCGTCGTTGAACTTGAACCATCTTTCGCCCGAGAGATCTAGTTGGTCTTTCACGAAACATTGATAATGACCAGAATCTGCCGACGAGCCCTGATGAGCAATAACACTGGTCAATTCATACAACGAGGATGGGTTTTCTCCAGACTTTGGATCGTAAGAGTCTGGTAGAGCACTCTTAAAACTCTCTGCCCACTTCTTTCTCAATTTGGTCAACTCATTGCTCTGTTCAGCTAGTTGTTCTCTTGTAGTAAGCTCTGCAGATTTCTTGGTTTTCTTGAAAACACGGCCCTCGTCTTCGTTCTGCTTTTCCACTTTGTAGATAGCGTCTCTAACTTTGGCCTTCTCCTCCCTGATATCGTCATCAACAAGGTCGAGCAGGTCCAACTGGAATGGGAACTGCACTTTGCGCAAGATCTTGGATTTCTTGCCAGTATCTCTTTTCCAGAAGAACCGCACAAAATGAACTGTCAAGTACTTTGGAAGTCTGGTAATCTTGCGTGTGACCTCGTACTCACTATTTCTGCCCAAAGACTCATTATTTTTCTCTATAGTCTCCTTCAAATTGTTCATCAGCCCGTCTTTCAGGAAGTTGGTGCTAATAGTAATATGGCAGTCCAATTTCAAAGCCTCCTCAAAACCATACACCGGCTCCTCTGAAGTTTCAACGCATCGCGTGGCTGTTTTGAACTCAATCTTGAAGAATTGCTCTAGACCGTCGAATTGCCGGAGAACAACACTCAGAATCTGAGAGTAAGCCTCCTCGGCATCCTGCTGTTTGTAAAACCCATGGTTATCTCTCTCACTGAATTGAGGGAAAGCAAGTCTCATAGTAGTGAGAAAATTCAATGGAGTGATCTTTTGCTTTTTCAATGCCATCTTTTCGAACAGCTCTTTCAGATTGAACACGAGATTTTGCTCGACTCCAGAACCATTCTTTTGGTATTTGACCAAGCGATCCTTCAACTCATTGACCGCAAACATCGATTGTAGTGAAGAGTTCAAATAACACGTATTTCCCAAGTTCACCAGTCCTGATGGGTCGTCATTAGGATTGAAGTGTAAATCGTTAGGATCCATATCTTCAATGAACTTGATGGCTTCTTTAGGCGCGTCAACAGGCGCGTCAGCGGTTCCAAGAACCATGATAGTTTGGCCAGGCTTCAAATTGAACGTGTTCAGATCGCTGTCATCTTTCAATTGGCCACCCTTTAACAACACCTTCTGTCTTTCAGGAGGAACATTAGTTAAAGAGTAGATTTGAAGCTTAAAGGTCAATCCTGGCTCAGAAAGATCAACTTCAACGGGATAGGTCTTTCCCGAATGTTTGACAATCACTGGTATTAGACAATAATCATAACACTTACCTTCTATCGACATGGGATGGCAAAAATAAATTGGGAAACAATTTAAGGGAGGCAAATATATTTGGTATTGATAAAGGACCAACTCGAGAAGACCCAAACTCACAAACTCGAATCATCAATTCTACATCAAGTCCACCTGACGCATTCTTATTTGACTCTTCTACAGACCGCGGTTGCTGGTTGTCCCGCTTACCTAAGCAAACATGAGCTACAAATATTTTCTTGAAAATTTTTAGCTCATCGACTCATTACCCACCATGAGCACCTCGAACTGCAGATTCTACGAAAACAAGTACCCGGAAGTGGACGACGTGGTGATGGTGAATGTCCAGCAGATTGCTGAGATGGGAGCCTACGTCAAGCTGCTAGAATATGATAATATTGAAGGAATGGTCCTGTTGTCAGAGCTTTCTAGAAGACGTATTAGATCGATCCAGAAATTGATCAGAGTGGGAAGAAACGAAGTGGCTGTCGTGCTGAGAGTGGACAAAGACAAGGGATACATTGATCTATCTAAAAGAAGAGTTTCGTCGGAGGAAATTGTCAAGTGTGAAGAGAGATACAACAAGTCTAAGGCTGTGCACTCGATTTTGAGAAGATGTGCTGAAAAATACAACATCCCGCTAGAAAAATTGTACGAGACCATCGCCTGGCCTTTGAGCAAGGAATATGGTCACGCTTTCGACGCGTTCCGCATTTCCATCACTGACCCATCCAT
Organism: Ogataea dorogensis; assembly: GCA_030568015.1. Lineage (NCBI taxonomy): Eukaryota > Fungi > Ascomycota > Pichiomycetes > Pichiales > Pichiaceae > Ogataea > Ogataea dorogensis. The sequence continues at coordinate 646,358 of JAJLTE010000002.1, read as the reverse complement.
TTTTAACAAGGTTACTCCACCTTCCGAGGAAGTTTTGGAGGACTTGAAAGAGCACATTTCCAGAAGACTGACTCCTCAGGCCATCAAGTGCAGAGCAGATATTGAGGTCTCGTGTTTCTCTTACGAGGGAATCAGTGCCATTAAAGAGGCTCTTACCGCCGCAGAAGCTCTCAGTACAGAACAAAACTTGGTCAAGGTGAAGTTGGTGGCTGCTCCAAGATACGTTGTCACGACCCAGTCGTTGGACAAGACCACGGGAATCAGCATTTTGAACGAGGCCATAGAAAAGGTGAACGAGGTGATCACCAAGTTTGGAGGAGTCTGCGATGTGGCGATGGCTCCGAAAGCCGTCACTGCCACCGAAGACGCAGAGTTGCAGGCTCTTTTGGAAAGAAAGGAGATGGAGAACGCGATGGAGAGCGAGGAGGAGTCCGACGAGGAGTTTGATGAGTAAATAGCAGAATAATACAGTGTACTTGCCATTATCCAAACATCATTGCCATGAGATCTTGTGAGCTTTTGATTCGACGATTTGGACTGCTTAGGCCTTTGCAGAGATGATAGCATGCGGCACTAAAGAACCATTTTTCGCTATTGAGTTGCAGAAAGTCAAGACATCCCTCGAACAACGCATTTTTATATTCCAGAAGTTGCAATGGATCTTCGGAAACTGTTTGTACATGTTGACGGGCCTCGATCTCCAGATGCAATAGAACAATCACATGTAATACCGCATGGATGGAGACTATCTGTTCCACTTTTGGATCCTTGCTCTCTTTCACGATTATACGTGAAAAACATGAGATATAATGCATTTTATTGTCTGTCAAAGGACATTGAGAATTGACCAGTTCGCCGTTTTCTAACTCGTCTTCCAAGATGGACACAAAGTCCACTTTCGATCGTAGATACATGATTGCAGAGAATGCACCATATACACGGAAAAATCGAGTATAAGTATCACCGAACATTTGTTCTGTGCTGGAATCATCTCTGTTGCAAATAGCCAGGATATCTCGTTCCAAATTATGATCCAACGACCGGTTTCCAGGGGGTCGGTATCTGCAGACAATTATTCGTTCTAGTAGATCGCAAATTTCATACCATTTGCGAAAGATCTCGTAATCTCGAGTGTTTCCTTCGAAATCTTGCAAAGTCACTGTATCAGCTGCCAAATCTAAAGTATTATAAAACATGGTGGAACAACTTGTAGCGGCATGAACACGATCTAGACAAAAAGAAGCCCAAAATAGTCGTGAAAGAAGCGACAACTTGTAAGAAAGACGGAAAAAAATGGATCCAGTAGTATGGTTGCAAGGATGACTTTCTAATTCTGATAATTGATTCCGTGCAGCACTATTATGAAGAGCAAGGTCGGTGATCAAAATACACGCTCTTGAGACATATTCTCGAGATACTTGCGACCCTGTGGGACCTTCCTCTTGATTGCTCATCAACAAGAAACTCTGAATCAAGGTGATCTTGTTGAGTTCACATAATTTAAGTAATTCACATTTGCGTCGTAATTGTTCTGCCTTTTCTCGGATCTCAGACTTATCCAAATCAGGATCATATCGAATTCCACATAACATCATTGCATTTAGCAATAATGGCGGTGTATTCTCCAGATCATCAATAATATCTCGATCCACAACTGGATACAATGGATATAAATTATCCAGATATAATCGAACCAATTTCCGTTGTGTTTTCATATCCGGCTTGGAAAAGGCTCCCTTCATTTCAACATACTCCAGAAGTTCTGCATCAACGTTCAATGGACGAGTATATGTTTCTCTAGCAGGAAGAAACAAATCTCTCCAAGGAAAATATAAATTGAAGAGCTCTCCATCAGAAAGTGCAAGAAATGAGTCTTTACTGAATAGTGGAGCTAAAGGATGAGATGTAGTGATAAACTGATAACTATTGTTGGTGCTGCTAATGGCATTGGCATATATTTTGTCGTTCCAAAACACAGATTTGGATGATTTCACTGGAGTCTTGGTATCAGATAATGAGCCTATCAGTTCACATTGGAAGTCTGATTTCAAGCATGATTCACATGCTTGGAATTCCTCTTTGAAATAGCATTTTCTATGGAGACGTCGACATCGATGACAAGCTTTAGGAGATTTAGTCTTGCGATTTAATCTGAATGTATTGACTTTAAAAGCATCATTCATAAATAAATAATTTAATTAAAATGTCTCTTAGTGGCGAGCCCACAAAAAAGAAGATTAAACTGGAAAATGGATTGAAGAAAGAGGATTGGCCAGCTGAGTTTCAAGAACTTGAAACTATTCATTTCCATCTCAATTCTTACTTCACTTTCCTTTCTTCTCGAAAACATATTATCACCACTTTTGATCTACTCAAACCGTCAGTTGAGAAAGCGATCAATCGTCCTTTGGAGCTGTTGGACGTTGCCAGAGTATGTCAATTGGTTCCCCGAGACGTTTTGTTTGATTACGTGGATGAAGATCAGTTTGTTCTCGAGGAAAAGCACTTTACTTGGAAAGATGGGTATGCACAGAAAGAAACAGACATTTATGATATCAAAACTGCTGAGGAGCCAACAAGCAAACAATTGTTGATTTTCGAGTTCATTGATGGCAATTTGAAAAAATCCAAGACCAGATCGTCTTATATGACTGAGATCAAGGTGCCAGTTTATTCTCAGGACTCCATCCAGAAACGCATCATAAGACGCAATAAAAAGTTCACTGCAGCTGTTCAAACGTTTTTGAAAGACTGTCAGGATCGACACATTGATGATCCTTGGCATGAACTTACTGAAAAAGCGAAAAGTCTGGTTCCCAAACCAAAAGAGTTCGTTGACCCAATTGAGGAGATGATCAGCCAAAAGCAGGAACCCGAGTTAGCAACAAGAATCAAAATCACAAAGTTGATTGAGAATCTACAGAAAACCGATTTCTATGACGATCAGATTGTCGAAAATGGAAGGATCGAAATTGAACCACGAGGATCCATTTTTGGTGAGTTGGACTTCGAATTGTCTCCAGTAATTCTCGAAGCGCTCAAGGATGTTAAAGGAATCGAAAAGTTTTACTCTCATCAAGCTGAGGCTCTCAATCATATCAATCAAAACCATCATATCATTGTATCTACATCCACTTCCTCGGGAAAATCCTTAATTTATCAACTTCCCGTCATCAACGCTTTGGAACATGATCCAAGTGTCACTTCCATGTATATATTCCCCACCAAAGCTCTGGCCCAAGATCAACGTCGCTCATTAAAAGATCTTCTCAATGTCATTCCATATCTTCGAGATTTGATGGTGGAAACGTATGATGGAGACACAGAAAAACGTGATCGAGAACCAATCCGTGCTTCTTCCTCAGTCATCTTTACGAATCCCGACATGCTTCATCATTCCATTCTTCCAGCTCATCAATATTGGCGTCGATTCCTTTGCAATCTCAAATACGTCGTGGTTGACGAGTTACACATGTACAAAGGTCTCTTTGGATCACATGTGGCTCTAATCATGCGTCGACTTCGTCGAGTCTGTTCCATGCTTGGAAACCATAATCTCGTCTTTATTTCCTGCTCTGCTACACTGAAACAGCCAATAAGACACATGCAGGATATCTTTGGGTTGCCAACTGACGAAATAGTGAATATCGATCAGGATGGATCTCCACATGGTGGAAAACATATTGTTGCTTGGAATCCTCCATATTTGGATAAAAGTGATCCATTAGCAGGAAGAAAGCCATTTATCACTGAATCTGCAAAGATTCTGATTGAAATGGTTAAGAGTGGTGTGAGAACGATTGCATTCTGTGTGGTCCGCAAAGTTGTCGAGCTTTTGATGAAAGAAATCAGATACCAATTGACTGCGAGCGGGAATGCAGACTTGATTGGCAGAATCATGAGTTATAGAGGTGGTTATTCGCCTGTGGATCGACGCAAAATTGAAGATCAAATGTTCCGTGGAAATCTTCGTGCAATCGTGTCTACCAATGCCTTGGAGCTGGGAATTGATATTGGCTCTCTGGATGCAGTCTTGATGTGCGGCTTTCCTATTTCCATTGCGAACTTCCATCAGCAATCGGGTCGTGCTGGACGGAGAAATCATGACTCACTTACTCTTCTCGTGGGAGGAGGTGATCCTGTGAGTCAGCATTATATGAAACATCCCCAGGAATTTGTGGAGTCTACATATCCTGAATTGGCCCTAGATTTTGAAAACGCCGTGTTGTTGGAAGGTCACCTTCAATGTGCCGCTTTCGAAAGAGCAATAGATGAATCAACGATCAGAAGCAAATACTTTGGCAATCCAGACCTGGTCAAACATCTATGTGAGGCCAAATTAGAATACGATGAGTCTACTAACAGCTACCAATGCAATTCACGGTTTTTGCCATGGCCACCAACCCATGTCTCTATTCGTGCAATTGAACAGGACATGTATGCTGTGGTGGATATCACCAATGGTAGAAATGTTGTGATTGAGGAGGTGGAAGCCTCGAGAACAAGTTTCACGTTGTATGATGGAGGAATCTTTATTCATCAAGGATTGTCGTATTTGGTGAAGGATTTCAACCCAGACGAGAAATATGCTAAAGTTGAACGTGTCAATGTTGATTGGTCCACTTCGCAAAGAGATTTTACTAATGTCGACCCTTATGAGATTGAGAAAGTCCGTTCTATTAATCATAGTGATGTTCCTATTTATTTTGGCAAGATCTTGTCGACAACAGTGGTGTTCGGCTTTTTCAAAATGGATAGAGATAACAAGATTTTGGATGCAGTCGAGGTGAACAATCCTCCTGTTCTAATTCATTCTAAAGGCATATGGATCGATATTCCAAAGAAAGCACTGGAGTTGATACGCAGTAAGGAGCTGAATGCTGCTGGTGGAATCCACGCTGCTCAGCACGCACTAATGGGAGTCTTGCCTTTATACATCATGTCTGGTTTGGACGAGATTCAAACTGAATGCAAAGCACCCGAAAAGGAGTTTGCCAAGCGCGAAACCAAACGGAAGCGGCCTGCCAGATTGATTTTCTATGACAACAAAGGAGGACAGTATGGATCTGGGTTGAGCACTAAAGCTTTCGATAATATCGACTCTGTGCTTCAAAAGGCACTAGAGACGCTTGTGGAATGTGATTGCGAATGGGGGTGTCCTAATTGTTGTGCTGCAACATTCTGTAAGGAAAATTCATTGGTGCTTTCGAAATATGCAGCAATTATCATCTATTCGGTCATTATGGGCCATGATCTGGACTTGGACTCTATTCCTTCGGGTCCCGAACCCAACATGCCACAGATTGACATTGAAACGATTGTTCCTGCGGATTTTTCAGCCGTCAAATTTTCACCCGACGTGGAAATCATCGATGTGCGTAAAGCTGAAAAACCATTGATCCCTGTGAAGGAGGAGAAGTACACTATTCCAAGTAACGTTGTTGTTTCTGAAGACGACTTCAGTGACGATGATGTGGCCAAAGAACTGTGATTATTTGGAAATCGACGTAGCTGTCGTTCCTCTCGAAGATGGAACGGAAAATGGTTGGGAAGAGACCCGTGAATCGACCCTAGCCAGTGCTGGTGATATAGGTAATCGTTTTGACTTGGCCAATCGAAACACTTGCTGCACGGGACGCAAGTAGATGGATGCCAGAGTCCCGATATTGAGTTCAAGCTCTTCAAGGATTTCCGCTGGAAGCCTATCACTAGAAGATTCAATGATGGGCAGAGTCGGTTTGACAATACTTTTCACATCTTGATTGGAAGAAAGTAATCTCCAGTAGAAGAACCCACGTTCGCGCAAGTCGGGCTCATTTGCCTCTTGAGTTGTCTTTCGAAGCACATCCTTGACCAGGTCTTCAGTTCTATGTGTTGGTCGACTAAGATAAGTCTTCATTATGGCTGATAGAGTGGTCAATTGTACTTGAGTTGGTTCGTTGTCGAAATTGGTATAAAGTGATTGCAGAATGGAGCCGGAGTCAGCGATCGACGTACTGTATTCTCCAAGAATCCATATGAATGATCCCCGGGACTCTGCGTCAGTAAGAAGGCCTATGTTGGAAACTAGAGTTTCCAAAGCATTAATGTATTTCCCAGGATATCTGCGAAAAATGTCTTTCATAATAATGGCAACTTCCTGAACAATTGGAGGAAGAGAGGTAGAGAGGAGTTTGGAAATCACTTCCAGCGACTTATCAGCAACAGATGGCATTTTGATGGCAAGATTTCCAATCACTCGGATACTTTTTCTTGCCATCTGATCATCAATCTCCAAAGCGTATTCTTCCAGTTCTCTCAAGACAATGTCCATGTTTATCTCGTTTGCAAGAAGGAAGATGAGTTCAAGTTTTGTGTCTTTGATATAAACCGGATCATCAAACTGACAAAAGAACATTGAAACTGGCAAGTCCAACAATTCCTTCTTATCTAGAAGAAGAAGCAAAACGTTTCTCATAGTCAAAAATTGCATCTCGGACGGTTTGGACATCATGTTTGCAATACAAGCAGAGATCCGTTTTGGAAGTGCAGGTAGGTGGTCAACAAAATTGGGGACGTAATTGCTCAAATAGACAATCACCTTAAGAGCATTGATAACAACGCTTGAATTGACATGTTGTAACAACGGAATGCATTTTTCCACCAGAGATAGCGCATCTTCTTCAGTTTGTGGAACAAAAGCCATGACTGAGTTTAACAGACTAATTTGATTCCATTCGTCACAATTCTGTAGTTGGTCCATCAACCGGAAACAATTATTGCGATCAATTGACAATTGTAAACCATCCTGATAGTCTAGTAAATCAAACAAGCAGTTCAAAGCAGCTGCAACAACTGCTATTGCAGGATCGTGTAGCAACTTGTTGAGATTCTGTAATAATGCTTGTTTCACGGGTTCTTCGGCTTTGGAGTATATCTGAGAAACGGCATAGATGCCCGATTTGCGCACCGAAACATCTTGATCTGCCATAGCAATCTCAATCCAGTTCACTGCAGTCTCACGGAACTGCGAAAGATCGATTCCTGCTACCGTCCTTACAGCCAAAGACCGTAATATCGAGGATTGGCTGCTGAAGTCAGATTCTAATAACGGGAGTAGTTTCAGAGTATCTTGTGGTTTCTGAGCAAAATATGTACCAAAATACAAGTACACCATCCGTTTGATCTCCAGGTCATCCCCGAAATCATTGCCAATCGATAGCACCTCGCTGGCCAAGAGAACCATCTCATTATTGCCCAAGGTCATATTGGCAATGATCTTCTTCAGGGTGGTCTTGCGGAACATTCCAGATCGAGTCTTCTTGTCATTGGTACGAAGCTCATTCAGAATCTCACTCGCCCGCACCCGCATGTACAATTTAGAAGGAGCCATTTTAAACAAAATATTATTTATTACAAACTAAAATGTATATCGATAGAGGGGTGAGGTGCACAGCCTTGTTTACGCACTAATGGTGGGGACTGGAATTCGATCGAGATCGTCCACGGCGTTGAAGAATTCCGATTTGTTGGATTGCGGCGAAGGGACGGTTTGAGGGAAAGCAGGCGGAGGTGAGAGGTCCAAAGAGCTTCGGAGTCCGTCGTCGTCAATGAAATCTTCGATTGGATCCTCAAAGTTCTCATCAAAGTTGGCGTATTCCTCCAATTTCTTCTTGCTGTACACCATTCCATCTTTGAACGTCTCCATCAAAGATCCGGAACCCTGCCATCCTGTTGTCATCTTATGATAAACCATCTCTTTATACACTTGCATCCAATCCCAGACAGTCCAGTTTTCGGCCAGCGAATTTGTCATGTTGAGATTCACCAGCTGGTAAGCGACATTAGTGTCAAGATATTGTGTATGAGGCAGTTGTGGCAGTCCAAAAAGCATAGAGTCACGATTATCTCTACCAGAGACAAATCTTTGTGGTCTTCCATACAATTTGAACGAGTTCATCAATGGAATGAGTAATCTGATCATGGTCTCCGTTGGTTTCACGCCCGAGTGTGATTCTGGGATCATATACATCATGTTAACTTCCTTGAGTTCAATTTTGCGTCTAGAGTCTGTTGAAAAAGTCGAGTTCACTCGTTTGTGCAGCGCTGTCTTCGATTGCGATCCAGACCGGGAATGCGATTGCATCTTTTGCAAATCCTTGTTTCTCATTGACTTCAACGATGAGCTCGATAGCTTGTTGACCAATCCAATTGATGACGATCTACTTCTTGAATGTCCGTGAGTCGAGGTATCGACTTCTCCAGTAACCACCTTCTCCAAAAGATATTCGTTAACGAATATCTGACCATTTAAACGGATCAAAGAATTGTTGTCGATAAATTCTGGGTTTTCGGGATACACGGACACACAAGAAGAGGCACTTCTCACCGATGCCAAAAGGTTTTTTTTATTCTTGTTGGTAGAAGTGTAAATCTTCACTTTGCCAGGTTTCTTCGAGTTGACATTTGGTGTGATCACCACATAGCATCGGATCCATTTATCGTTCAAGAATGGGAACCGTAACACACACCAATCCTCCTTCAAATTATTGTTAGATGGCGCCAAGAGAGTGCGGATATCGGAATAAAAAATGGCCTTGCTTGAAAACAGAGCTCCAGTGAAACTCTCTTGAAGTTGACGATTCTCGAACTGTGCAAGCAATAAACAAGCATAGAACATCTCGACATCCTGTTGAGTATCAAACCGTAACAGGTAAGTTTTAGTTCCCGTCAAAGTGATTTTGATGGAATGAACATCATTCTGAAACAGATATTGACAATCTGCATCTTGAATATTAATATAGATTGGTTTGAATCCTCCATTGTCATCGTTTCGCAATTCCTGTGCAGTTAATGAGTCCATTTCCCAAATTGCCAACTCGTTTCCACTCAGCTTTGCACTAACATATACCCATGATAAGTCAGAAACAGAGTCACCGTTTTGAACAGGAACCTGAACTGGCATCTCACAGTACGCACGGGCACCTTGGGCATGTAGTAACGTCACAACAGGAACCAACTCCTCAGGAAGTCTCGAGATGTTATCGGTTGGATCTGATAAGGTCTTTCCGAGAGACAAAGATTGAGGGGCAGGGCTATTCCCCTGTCGTAAAAACGTGGTAGGTAACGAGGATAAGCGTTTGGAGTCGATTGTCGAAGTACGTTTTGGACTTCTGACGTTTTTCAAGGAGTCGGAATACGTTCTTGTCCCCGAAGGGGCGACAGGGTCCTTGAAACCCGGAACTTCCGAGAGTTTTGACGGCTCAGAAACGGTCTGCGAGACAGGCGTCCTTTCTGACAGGCTCTGGGAGCTGGCCGACTTCTTACGCGAGAAAAGTTTTTTCAATGCAGACATGAACAAAGTCTCAAACAGCGATACCCGTGAAATTTATACTTTTAGTTAATTTTTCGGAAGCTGGTGCAAAGTGGCGAAGTGCTATTTTTGCTTTAATATGATACATTCAGTTTTAATCTGTAAGTAATCTCAATCCAGGATGTCCTAACCGCAAAGTCAATACTAAGGGGATTCCAAGACTTATCAAGTTCTATACTCCTGTGGATGTGGCCACTCAACAACTATTATTACAACAAGTTTACGAGCTGGTGGTGGCTCGTTCCGATGCTCAATGTTCATTCTTAACACCTCCACCACTACTTGAAGATCACACAGACATAAAAGTCATCTATAGACACTACGCAACACTCTATTTTGTGTTTGTGGTAGACCAACAAGAGAGCGAGCTGGGAATACTGGATTTGATCCAGGTGTTTGTCCAAGTACTCAACACATGTTTCCGCAACGTGAGCGAATTGGACTTGGTTTTTGGATGGCAAGTGCTGGAAGCTGCTTTAGAACAGATTGTACAAGGCGGAATGGTGATAGATACCAGCATCAAGAAGATTGTTGCGGCTATCGACGACGCCAATAATCAGCAACTATCAACCACCCAAAAGACATGGTGGAGATCTTAATTTATATACGCGCATCAGTTCTTCCAAAACTTCCATCCCCTGCTAGTTTCGACTGGTTTCTGTTCCATCTGCTTTGTAGTCTCTTTCAAAAGTTCTAGCTCCTCTTTCTGTTTGGCTTGAGCTTGTTCCCGCTCAAATCGTTCTCTTTTCACTAAAAAGCTCTCTTTAGAAGGCTTGTAATCCTTATCCCATGGAGACATCAATGGTCCAGTCTTCCAAATCGGATCATTAGAAGCTGAAGTCTGCTTAACAATCTCCATCAACATCTCCTGCTCTTTCCGCCTTAGATCCTTATTCCGCTCATAATTGGCACGAATCTCGGGCGAAAGCTTAGAAATCAATTCCTCATCTGTAGGAGTCGTGAATTTAAAAAGTAAAACTCCTCCTCCAACTATTCCTCCACCAACAATGATAAATCGCTTCCAAAGTTGCCAATTAGACATTTACTATTACCAAAAAATCAATGGAAAATTATTTCGCTTATCCTATCTTCGCGCTGACGTAAGCGCGCCGCTCACTGTTCTAATGATTCGCTCGATCCGTCTCCAAAATCCTCCTCGTCACTCTGAATGATGAATTGATCCTCTTCGTCCACCACTGCCATCTCAATGTCTCGACCGCTAGGGTCTTGCTCGCCATATCCGAGCTTTTGTAGCACCGTTCCTAACATTCCTTTCCGATTATCTGGAGAGTCCAATTCTTGGTCCTCAGATTCGTCCATCCAATGCACCTGCTTCTTCTTCTTCCGTCTCGATAAAGATATAAATGCAGATTTCTGCCGGTTTTTGAATGAATGGTAGAATCGGTACAAAACAAATACCAACACCAATAACATGACAAATACCACCAAGTAAAATGATAGACCAGATAATGCCATTTCGCCCAGATAAAGCGACGAGTTGTGGTTCTTTTCCGATTCAGGCTGCTTGGTCTCCATTTCCCTGAACTCATAACCCCCATTACCGTCGTAAACTGGTGTAATCACCTGGGTGTCACGTTTCTCCACTGCTCCAACTGCCATATCGAACAGTCCCCTACTCACCTCTGGAAGGTCATATGGAACCATATGAGACGAGTTGTAAACCCGGACATATGTGAGGTTCATCTCTGAGTGCACCTCCCCAACTGCGTTGGTGTCGTAAATCCATTTAGAACGGTCAGAACTGGAAAATCCAGTCTGTCCAGGAAAGATCTCCAATTTCTCAATCAACATTTCGATCGACCTATAATTGCAAATAATGTCCTTATCTCCTGCAAAAAGCATGATTGGCATCTGTTGGAGAAGTTCTGGGAGAAGATCAAACGAATGGTGAGACGTTTTAGGCTGGAAAAAGTAACTAACTCTGCCACTGCATTCTCGCCATCTCCTGCTCTGTTTTATATTCAATGATTGTTGCACTGTCTCCAGATTCAAGAACTGAGTGACTACTGGAAGATCCTCAGGCCAGTTAGAACCACATTGAGGAAATGAGTCAAACTTGCGAAAGTCATACATGTTGTAACATTGTTCATTGAGAGGTTTGGTAGCATCCTTGGTATATTCTAAAATTTTGGTGAAGATTTTGGAGCACGCGGACTTTTCAAAGTCGTGATTGGAAGGGTCATCTATTGCCTTTTGACAATTTTCGTGTTGTTTCAAAAGTTTTGTAATGTATGGTGCTTGTTTATCGACGAGTCCATTATCCATTGCAAACGGCACATATGCCAATGATTGGACGTCTGGCTCTATCCAGCCGTTTCCAATGACGAGGCCTCCCAATGTGATATTTAACGAGGGAGTATGTGTGATCTTATGTGCAAAATGCGGAATATACTGTCCAGCATACGATTCGCCTGCCAGGAATATCTTTTTCCTTTGATCCTGGGGAAAGACCTCAAAATACTTGGTCAAAAAGTTGACGAAATCGGTGGCTGCCTGTGTCAATTCTGTATCATAGGAATCTGTAAACGAAAACCCTGTTCCTGCTGGTTGGTCAACGAAAACGATATCGGCCACTTGGGACCATGATCCAGGGTTATGTTCGACCTCTAAGTCTTGGTTTATCCGGAACGGACCTGTCTCCATCATGGCCCCATCCATAGAAGAACAACCTGGTCCTCCGTTCAACCAGAATATCAGCTCATCACCATGTATTTGTGCAAGCATTTCCGAGTTCTTGGTACTCTCGAATCGCCAAAAAAAGATGTCCGTGTTGTTCTCAGGATATATCTCAATATAACCAGCATGCATTTGTGGTCGAATTGTATCGGGAATCTTAGACAGCCCAGGAAGATCCTTGACAAGATACTCTTCCCGGGAAGCGGCCATACAATGCCCAATCAAGCTGAACACTATAAATATTAGTTCAATCATTTGGGTTTGTCTAAGCCTAGAAGACTAGGAAAATTAAATTGGGGTCGATCGGCTTTAAAAAAAACATGGATCATTAAACTACACAATGTTTGAAGTGTTTGTATTTAAACAATCTGTGGATGTTTCCAAATTGCAAAATTCAAGCCAATTAGCTGCTTTTGATTCCTTGGATGTTGCATTTTTCGACGAATCCGTACAAATCGTCGTTTTGACTCCAGAAGATGTAACTACTGTTGATATCGATCTGATGTACAGTATTCAGAATAAATTGTCGAAAACGCTTGATACTGGTGTTCAATTGGAAGATTGTACACTTTGGACGTTTCAAACAGACATCATGCCAGATAAACTCTCGAATGAACTGAATATTTTGGTATCCTATAAACAAACAAAGAAACAAATACAAGAACCTACCCCTGCATTCCAAATAGGGCCAGTTTTGTTGACAAAGCATATCGATCAATATCAGACAGTTTCGATGAAAACGTCGTTGAAAATATGTCCCGTGTTTCAAATGAGGTTCCGTACAATTAAAACAGAAAAGACCTTAGCATCTTTAGATTTGGCACTTTCAAACCAATTCCGCAACTCCCACTACTCTGTTCGCATCCAAAACGTCAATATTACAATCAAAGACTGCCAAGTTACGGAATACTCCAAAATTTTATACCCCGTGTCATTGGAATCCAACTCCAGCTTGAGCTTAGCATACAAATTGGTCAATAACGATATAAAATGGGTCAAACCAGTGTTTGTGATTATAACTTGTGTTGTGAATGGGAATCGTAAGATCTCAACACGATGGAATACCAATGTGGATTTTCTTTCTGGTCCATCTATTCCACCTATGACTTCTCCAAATTTGAAGTCAAGATCCACAAACTCAGCGTTAAGTTTGTTGAAGAAGAATAGACAAAAATCAAATTCATCAGTGACTCTAGGTCATGCCAAAAGAAACCTCAATATTTCTGTTTCTGGTCAAACCAAAGTCAAACTTGGCGAAGTGTTCAAATGGAAGCTTCAATTTATCAACAAATCTACAGAATCGCTGTCGCTCATTTTATACATCCAATCGTCTATGAACAAACAATACGAAAAGTCTGTTCCACCAATTCCACTGGCGAGCTCGAACTCGAGCGAAAACGACCCGGTTCCTCTATATGCTTTGAACCACTTGGTACGGGCTTTTCAGCATGAGTTTAAGAAAGTCGGACTAGTTTCATTGACCAACAATCTCAAATTCACTTTAGACCCTGGAAACTTGTTTGAGACCGAACTCGAACTTATTGGAATCGAAAAGGGATTGGTTAATTTACATGATGTCAAAGTGTTGGAGATCAAAAGCGGTGAGATCTTTGAATGCGGAAGATTATTAGACGTGTTAGTCGTCTAACAGTTTTTTCACTTCAAATTCATCCTGGAAGAAGAACCCAAAGTATTTGAACCCAGAAATCTCGTCCAGTTGCAAGAACTTCATCAGTTTGATCATTTTGCGGAAGATTGTCCGCGACCGCTGCTCGGCTTCTAATTGAGGGACGCTTTTAAGCCAAACATAAAGGATATTTATCAAACCAGTTGAACCTTCATTCTCCAACATTCCAATTGAGTTCAATTTCTGCAAAAGACCGAAATCCACAGTTCTGAGAGTCATATCCCTCAACAACGAGGTCTCAAAGTCGTTTAATGATGACAGATCAATGGTCCCTAATCCATCAATAAGATTTTCGTTCGATCCTTTCATTATAAAGTCAAATGAGTGTACGATGTTTTGGAACTGTTGATCATCAAGCTGTTCAATCAAACAGAATAGAATCGACTTGGTGGTGATGGAAAATGCAATGAATCTGACAAACTCGAAGTTGTCGAATGTCATGGTGAATGTTTTTTCCAATGTCTCAATCTTGTTGGTGTCAATTTCAAATCTTAGTTGTTTACTGGTAGTTGGATCCAGTTGGCCATCATCTTCCAATAACTTGATTTGCGACTTTCTGAGGAATTTCTTGCCCATATCAAGATGATAGAACAATTTCTCGTTAGTCAAATTTGTCAGAGTCACCTCGAATATCTCCTTCATTCCCAGAACAACATCAGCATCCAAGATTGAAGGTGTGACGTCCACCGTCTGCATCTGATTGATAATTCTATCGAATTGTGCACCGATTTCTGCTTTGCATTTCTTAACAGCAGAATAATCCACCAACCTGGCGTCCAGTATGAAATCACTGCAAATAGGCATATGATCAGACCCAGATATCTCATAAGGAGAGTAATTGACTTGATACAATCCTTCTCCACTATAAAGAATGCGATCTGTATAGGACGGAGTGCGAGTGAAATCGTATTGCAGCAAATCCTTCAATTTATAAGTTGGTCGGAACTTGATTTCGCCTTCTTCAAATCCATCAAAGATCGATCCGTTTGATTTAGCGATGTTCAATTGATCATAACCTGCCAGCTCTCTGAAATTCTCTCGAGAGATCAAATCCTCAACGTTTTCACCCTGCACTCGATAATTCAAATCTCCAGAAACAAAAACAACTTCTTGACGCACTTTCTCAAACACGTTGTCCAAAGGAACATCTTCAAGCTTCTTCATCTCATCTCCACTCAATGAATATTCAAACATCGAATGATCAGACACCTTGTTGCCGACTAAGGAAACACTACCGATAGTACCAAAACTATCTTGCACTTTCTTCAAGCATTGTCGACGCATATCCAAAGCTGCTTCATCTTCTCCATGGGTTAAATGCATATTGAATGTCTGGACACGAACACCGGCCAACTTCTCGTCAATGGCTCCAATAGAAAATTGCACTTCAATGCATCCCTTATTATACCAATTCATATACCCAAGACCAACTGTTCGGACCTCAACATTCGATATCTGATCCAAAAGCTCTTCTGCCGTAATGATAATACTGGTCAGACCAAGAAGACCACTTTGATGGACCACCTGGTACCGACCTTGGGGCAGCACAGCCAGGATTCCGGTGCTCCATTGATCAACTATCTTTTCTGAGGTGGAGAATGAGGTCAATGGGATTGTTTCTTGCAATCCAATAATGTATATATCAGCATAATCATTTTCAGTTCTGAGAAGTTGTTGTAGATGGTCCTGGTTCAGACTTTCCAGGGCCTTGACATTCCAACTGATCAGCTTGACCTTCAACTTTTTCGAGACACTAACTTTGTCAATCTGTTCGGCAACATAGTCGGACTGTAGAATAGACTGATATTTGAATTTGTTGGACGGATTTAGCGATTCGAAGATGTACACTTGAAGAGACTTGTTCATTAAATTATCTGCATTGCCCTGAAATAATTATTATATCCGACTACACTGCCCGAAATTTTAAGTATGCTCCTCCTGGGCGTCGTTGAACTCTTCCTCAGAAGTGTTAGTGTAGTTGTCTAGGATGTCGTGGGAAGTCTCAGAAGTGGGAGATGTTAATTCTTGTGATTCCGACACCTCGGGCGTCTCAACCTGTTCCTTTTCAAGCACCCCCTCCTTCTCAGGAACCACGTTTTCATCCTTCTCAGGAACCACCACTTCCTCTCTCAAAACTAGCTCTTCTATCTCCACAAACTCATCAATTGTCCCAGACTCTTCCTCTTTGTCCAGGGCCACGTCCGGCTTCTTTTCCTCAGGCTCTTCTGTCGGCTGTGGTATTTCTGCTAGTGTCTTTCCGCTATCATCTTTCTTGGTGTCTGCACTGTCTTCATCTTTGGTATCTATGGTGCCGTCTAGCCGCTTACCTAACCAACTGTTCTTCCATCCGTAGACTGTTCCTCCTTCATCGGCATCATCCCAAATGCCCAATTTCGAATAGAAAAGTCTCCCCCGTAGCTCTGTGAGCTCGCACCACAGTCTTATAACTTCCTCTTCATCGCTTGTTTGCTTGATCGACTTCATTTTTGTCAAAAGGTCCACTGTCCGTCTTAATTTCACAGAACATGCGATACACAACAAGTACTCCACTTCTTTCAATCGCAGAACGTACAATCGAGCATAATTCATGGCCATCCGCGATTCGCCACAAATAGAGCACTTGGATTCCACAGCAACAGGCAAATCGGTATCATATTTGAACATCCTCATGCTCTTGATGGACAATGAAGGAGAAGATGGAGGAGTCGAAGACTGTTGACTTTGTGCAGACTTCCAGATCTCAGTGGATGCACTTAATGGCTCAATAGTGACCTTTGAGTCAAATAGACTTGCAACAAAGGATTTCTTTTGGAAGAACTTGACCGAAGGTGAAAGATCCAGTCGAAGCACAGGCTCAATTTCTTCCGAAACAATATGACGATAGAATGAAGTCTCCTTGATATTTTGTAGCCCCGAAAGAGTCTCTTTAAATTGACTGTAAAGCATTAAATCGAATCGCAACTGATTGAACATTGGGGAGTATATGATTTTGGAATTGAACTTTTGTAATTTCTGCAATGTAAACTGCGAATCAAGCACGACTTGCGTATCCACAGTGGAGGATCGACTCTGAAGGTTTTCCTCGCGCTCAAATTCATAGATAATGCTTTTCAGATTCGAAAGCTCGTTATTTAACACTTCAATTGTGAAGTCTCTATCTCTCAATGTTGCAACCAATTTCTCGTTTCTTAGTTTGAAATCATTTGCTTCAATGTTTGCCTTCTTGACCTTCTCATTCGCTTGATCAAATAAAGTGGCACTCAGATCCTCCATCTCATAACTTAACCGTTCGACCTCCTTATCGCTTTCCTCCTTTTGTCTTCTACTTTCAACTAACTGTCGTTTCAACTCTTGCAATTTCTGATGGCTATTGAGCAAGTTGACTTCTAGCGCCGAGCTCTTCTCCGTCTGCTCCAAGAGCTGCAACGAGAGCTGGTCGATTATTTGTTTGTCGTCACTCATTCAGTTTGGAAACAAAAATAATAAAACACAATAAATCCGGTGTAGAGATGAGGAGAAATAAATGTCAAATAGTTTGTTCTGGTTCTTGCCCTTGATTATTGCATTATTTGTTTACAAAAACATGGAGACCGTTCAACCACCTTTGGAATGGAATCATTCACCAGAAGAGATTTTGAGACTAGCTGATTGGCTGATTGAGGAAGGCAGGAAACTGGATGATCAAATAGCCTCGAGCATCGACAATGCTTCGTTTAAGAGTGTCATTGAGCCAATGGCACATTTGGAAAACATCCAGGAATCAATCGCCAATCAAATCACTTTTTATCAACATGTTTCTGCCTCGAAGGAGTTAAGAGATGCGTCTAATGAGGCCGACAAAAGACTGAGAGAGTATGGAATCGAGGCGGGATTGCGTCAAGACGTTTATCAGGCAGTTCATAAGGTTTATGAGACAGAATTGGACTCTCTTAGTGGAATAGATAAGCGGTTCTTAGAAAAGGTCAATCGCCAATACGAAAGAAATGGATTGAACCAGTCAGAATCAGTTAGAGAGCAGATCAAAACTCTCAAACAACAATTATCAGGATATTCGATTGAGTTTTCAAAGAATCTCGGAGAAGAAGCAGAATATATCTTGTTTACCAAAGAGGAACTCGAAGGAGTTCCAGAAGATGTCATTGGACAGTTCAAACAGCTAGATGACAAATATAAAATGAGTTTCAAGTATCCGGATTTGTTCCCTGTTTTGAAGCATGCAAAGAGTTCAGAGACTAGAAAACGGGCCTTTTTGGGAGATCAGAACAAAGTCAAGGAAAATGGGCCTTTGTTGGAGAATTCTGTGAAGCTTCGTGCCCAATTGGCTCAATTACTTGGCTTTGAGAACTATTCCCAATATATTCTCGAGGAACGAATGGCCAAGACACCTAAAATTGTGATGGATTTTTTGAATGATCTCAAAGACAAATTGCGGCCATTGGGAGAGGCAGAAATTGCGGAATTGAGTGAGATGAAACACAAAGAGACAGGAGATTCCAATTATTTTATCTGGGATCAGAGATACTACCATACTAAAATGCTAGAGGATCAATATCAAGTGGATGAGCAAGCAATTTCTGAATACTTCCCTCTGGGACAAACAATTGAGAGGATGTTGAATATTTACGAACGGATCTTCAAGTTGGAGTTTGAACCCGTTTCGAATCCAAACTCCTGGCATCCGGAAGTTCAACAATTTAAAGTCTGGAAAACTGACAATGGTAAGGAGTTTGTGGGCTATTTGTATTTAGATTTACATCCAAGAGAGGGCAAATATGGTCATGCTGCCAACTTTGGACTTGCTCCTAGTTACATTGATCTTAAGACGGGCAAAAAAGTGTATCCTTCCACTGCATT
Source organism: Ogataea dorogensis (assembly GCA_030568015.1). Lineage (NCBI taxonomy): Eukaryota > Fungi > Ascomycota > Pichiomycetes > Pichiales > Pichiaceae > Ogataea > Ogataea dorogensis. The sequence continues at coordinate 627,768 of JAJLTE010000002.1, read as the reverse complement.
GGTGTGCAACTTCACCAGAGATACTGACAAGAAACCATCTTTACTCAAACACGATGAAGTTGTCACGTTTTTCCACGAACTTGGTCATGGTATTCATGATCTTCTTGGTGCTACCAAATATGCTAGATTCCATGGAACTGGAGTTAGTCGTGACTTTGTCGAGATGCCTTCTCAATTACTGGAATATTTCTGTTGGAGCAAAGAACAATTGAAATTTCTCTCTGGCCATTATGTTTCTGGGGAAGATCTACCAGATACCTTGATCGACTCGTTGATCGCGTCGAAGAATGTCAATGGCGCTCTTTCTAATCTTCGTCAATTGCATTTTGGTCTATTTGATATGACTCTCCACACGTCTAAAGACGGAGAAGTTGATATGGACAACCTTTGGAACAAAATGCGTGAAGAAGTTGCTTTGGTTTCGACAGATGGAGAGAAATGCAATGGGTATGGTTCATTTGGCCATCTTATGGGTGGATATGCTTCTGCATATTATGGGTATATGTGGTCGCAAGTGTTTGCGGCTGATATTTTCTACACCAAGTTCAAGAACGATCCATTTGATGTTACAAGCGGATTGGAGTATAGAAATAAAGTTCTTCAAAAAGGAGGATCCTGCGAGGAAATGGATCTTTTAGAAGATCTTCTTGGAAGAAAACCTACATTTGATGCATTTTTGGAAGAATTGGGATTACGCAAAAATGAAAATAAGTTGTAATTTTCAGCTCTAATATTTTTCTATTCTTCAATGTCAATTTGTACACTTTATATTCGCAATTTGAATGAGAAGGTGTCGCATGAAAAACTCGGAAAAACGCTTTCGGGGTTGTTAGGCGATATTGGGATTTCTATCCAGGACATTAAATTGTTTAAAAACCTCCAATTGAGAGGCCAGGCGTTCATCACCTTAGACTCTCAAAACGAATGTCTTAAAGCCATCGAGAACCTCAATACGAGAATCATCTTCGACAAGCCCATGGAGATGTATCTTGCGAAGACAAATAGTGATTTGGCTCAAAAACAACAATTAGATCAATCCCAATACGACACATATATTGCAGAACAACGAGCACAAAGATTGCAAAGTCGTACGAAAAAACGGAAGTTGGCACCTCAAACACCAGCCACTGCAAAGAAGCGCAAGGTCCCGGGATCCAAGACCTCAGAGCCAAACAAAATCCTGCTTCTCACCAACGTTCCAGAATCTGCTACCAGAAACGACGTGGTGGCGATATTCGAGCCTTTTACTGGTTTCTTGAACGTCAATCTCGTGACAGTACGCAACTTAGCATTGGTAGAGTTCCGCTCAGATGCAGAATCCTCAAGATGTCTCGAAAATCTGGGGAACTCCATCAAAATCAAGGACTCTGATTGCTACCTCCAATTCGCTAAAAAATAACCTTAACGCTTCTTATATACATCTAATATTTGCCCGTAATGACTGTGCGCATCGCGTCGATAAAGTTATCCCTCTTCTGGCCTCCACGATTGATATCGGCCATTAATCTCTGATAATACTTTGGATTTCCCTTTGGTTCCAACAGCTTCTTGTCCAGCTTATAAATATTGGCCCATTTGTTGTCTGCGATGTTCTTAAGCGTTTTATATTGTTGATTCAAGATGTCTGCATCGAAAAGCTCTTTCTTATAGTTTGGAACAGTATTTTCATCTGCAAAAATCATCTGCTTTAAACGCTTAACATCGATTTTCACAAGCTTTTGTTGCTTCTTTTGGTCCAAAGCCTGTTCTTCTAAAATTTTCTTTGGAATCGGAATGGATCCTATATTGCTAAAACGCTCGATCTGTGAGAATTTGAACGACCCATAATGCTTCACTTTGTCGGCAGGGAATTTTTCCAGCAAATTAACAATCTTTTTGGCGGTACTGGTAAACGTACTTGTCATGATTATCCATTAATTATTAATTAGCTTTAAATTTTCACCGTGCAAAATTGCACATCCGTGCACCAGAAACAGGTGAAGGGAAGGTATTATATGTTCTGATCGGTTCGTTGACCAATCTGTATTCGAACTCGTCAAAATCTTGATGTTTTTCACCTAGGAGATGGTCGAAGTATCTCACTCGAGTGCGAATATGTGCATTGCAAGCTTCTCGCACAAATAATGGATGCACTTCCAATAATGATCGAATTTTACGGATGTATAGTTTCCTCAGGTCTGGTGCCTCTAAGTACAGGATATCTGCATCGATGGCTTCTTCTCGGAGTTTTTCCTGATTTTCGATCTCTAAGGCATCCATTTCAGAGTTGTATTTGAGTCCTAAATCTTGGCAGCTGACTTTCTTAAGTACTGGTTTCTGGACAATTGGATACTTCCCTGGAGTGAGAATACCTTTCTTTTTAATGTATTTCTCGACCTTCAAGTCCACATATGAGTTCCCTTTGAGTTTCAAGGCCAAACGGAGGAAAAAGCTTTTCAGGATGAGTTCTTCTCGAACTTCCTTTCTCACAATCTCTTGATAATGTTTCTGGCGCAAACCTGTGAGATCACATAGTTTCAACAGGTCTTCCAGAAATCGGTCATCCTGTTGCGAATGCATCACGTCGGCCATAATATAGCATGGTTTTTCGGCTGTCTCGAAAATCAATGGATGGGACCGATTTGTCGAAGCCACAGAGCTCCAATCTTTCAATTCGTAAAACATGACGATACCACATTCTAGAATCGCCCCCTTGATCCTATATATGTTTGCATCGGGCCAACAGAACAAAATTTCAGTTGGAAGGGTCTGGATCCGAGCCGCACGGGGCAGAATGTTTTTTTTTGGGCTATTGAGGAGTGTTTTCTGTGTCTAACAATTGTAACATTTGCTCACTAGATTGCAAAGCCAAGACATAGTTTGCGTTTTTGAGATGCATTTTTGTTTGCTCACGTAGTTCAAAAGCTTTTAAAACGGGTCCGACTAGTTTTGGTCTGATTAGACTGCCATTTAAAAGATCAATAATGGTTGACAGTTTATGGCCAAACATTGTGAGGTTTCGAGTGATTTCGATTCGCATTTGCATTTCAATGCGTAAAGTTGGTGTGAGGTTTTCTTGTGGAAAGTGATAGCGATCCAGAATAGCTTCGGCGAATGACCACATGCAGTCTTTAAGCGCAGATGCTGGAATTACGCTGTCGAACAATTTTGTATGCGCAAAGTAGACCGATCCCCATGATTTGATACTAAGAATTGTGTTCTGGTCGCTGGAATACAACTTTTGCTTGTCCACGACTTTGGTCTGAATCTCGTTCATTGCTAGTTCAAATGGGTAATACACCAGATAAAGAGCGTCTGGATTTTGATGGGTCTCGTAGAAATGTGACAGATTCGGGAGGTCTAACAGTTCATCTGGAAACTTTTCATCAATATGATTGGCTGTTCTGAAGGTGATTTCTTCCAAATCTATGAATTTTATAGTGTAATTAGCGACAGAGTCCAGAATTGGTGTGAGATATAAGTCAAGAGCTTGTTGAGCTTCCCATTTCAATTCAGGATTCATCAACACAAACACCAAGTCCAGGTTTTCTTCTGGAACTGGATTCAAATGAGTTTCATGTAAAATTGTATGTTTATCGTTGTCAACTAGTTGAACAAAATTCTCAATTGAATATGCTTTTAATTCATCGTTGAAACAATGGTCAACAATCAATTGAGTTGCAAAATAAGGCACATCGTTCTGCTCGACTGTAGAAAGTGAATAGAAAAGAACTGCAAAACCTTCTGCTCCGTCAACATATATCCCGTTGTCATTACTTAACATGAATTTGACAACTAATCCATCGGTCTGATTCGTATATTCTTTCAAGTCAAATTCAACTTTGGGTAATGTCATCTCTTCTGTTTTCAATCTACCAGCAATATGAATCTTTAATGCCTCTCCAATATCTGGAAATCGTAAATCTAAAGATTCATAATAGATAGGAATATTCACAGTAATATCATCTAAAGGATGATGCGAAAAGAATTGAAGTATTTCTGGATCAATACCTGACTGGCAAAGATGCTTGTAAAGAAATACACCCAAAAACAATGGGATTTGGATATATGTGAATAACTCTAGAAAAGAGTACATATTATTGAAGAAAATATATAAAATCCTTTCTTTAATGTCGGGGAAGATCCAACCAACAAAAGAAGAAATAGAACTGGAAACTAACAAGTTCAAGAACACTCCAACACCTCAACTTCAAGAAAGTTTATATGTTCATGAAGTTTACAACGATATAGCTCCCCATTTCTCTCAAACAAGATACAAACCATGGCCAATAGTGGCTAATTTCCTCGGGACATTACCTGATTATTCTTTAGGAGTCGATGTTGGATGTGGAAATGGCAAGTATTTGAACGTGAATCCCAAGGTTTACATTATTGGCTCCGATTTCTCTACAGGATTGTTGGATCAAGCTTCCCAATTACATCAAAAAGAATTGAACGATTTGGTGGTAGCAGATGGAATGTTTCTTCCTCATGAACCTCTTCGATTTGATTTTGCTGTTTCGATTGCAGTGATTCATCATTTTAGTACAAAAGAACGCAGAGTGGCTGCAATTAATGAGATCCTTAGAGTACTAAAAATTAATGGCCGTGCTTTGATTTACTGTTGGGCCCTAGAACAGGAAAACTCTAGACGTGGATACAAAGAAGGCATGGAACAGGACATCTTGGTGCCTTGGGTCAAGAAAGATGAGAAAACCCGGATGAGATATTATCATTTATATAAGAAAGGTGAGTTGGAAGAGGATTGTATGGCTGCTGGCGGAGAGGTGGTGGAAAGCGGGTATGAGAAGGATAATTGGTGGGTTGTGGTGAAGCGTGTATGACTAAATGACTAAAGTGATATATTCGGACTGTTTGCTTGGGTCATGGCGGTTCGACGTTCGTGTTTTCCTTTTTTCATCAGTTGTTTGAGAGCAACACTGTCAAGAGGATCGAGAAGCTCAAAAGAACACAGTAATTCTTCGGAAACCGACATGACTGCTCCCCAATTGTCAAACTCTCCACAGTAGTTAGGCGCAGAGAATACAGTCACCAGAGATCGATCATTGAAGAATTCGTATCCGTCTTCAACCACCATATGAGCTCGTACAACAAGGTCGAATTGGAACTTGTTGAGAAATTTGTTGATTGCAACTTGGTTGAAACAATATGAAACACCCCTTTCGTTGTCTTCCCATTCGTTGGGAGTATCTGCAGGGTCTGACCATAGAAGGTCGTTAAGGAGGCCGAAATTTGGCACGTCGGTAGGTCTTTTGATCGCTCTGATCTCGTCCATGGAATTCAACACCGGAGACAAACCCCCATGGAGACAAAAGATCTTAGATGCCACGATCGCTGCAATTGGCAATGTATTGAAAGTATCAATGAATACTTTCCATGTTTTCAGTGAGGCTCGTCTTTTGCACTCGTCGTAAAATCCATATGCTCTGGTAATTTGCGCACATTCGTGGTTTCCTCTTAAAAGGAAGAAATTCTCGGGATATTTGATCTTGTAGCACAATAACAACAAGATGGTTTCCAATGATTGCTTACCACGATCAACGTAGTCTCCTAGGAAGAGATAATTACTTGCCGGAGGGAAACCGCATTTCGTGAAAATTCGGATCAGATCACTGTATTGTCCGTGGACATCGCCCACGATCTTGACGGGCGCGCTCAATTCCAGTAATGTTGGCTGACTCAAGAAGATCTCGCGCGCAGTCGAGCATATCATCTGGATTTCCGATGTTTTTAGACAAATGGCCTTGGTCCGCTTGCCGGAATATCCAGCATCCAACAAACGTTGTATCAAATCCTCAATGTCTAGACTTGCTGGGTTCTGTTCCGCAACCAGATCCGAAGGTCTATAGGAGCCCGACTTGAACGAAGTGGCCATGGGTGAGGGTTGAGGCTTTGGAATTTCGATAGTTTGCGATTCTGGAGGCACGTTAGAGGCGAGAGAAGATGATGAGTTCACTCTTAGAATCGGCGACTTTGGCGCCATAGACACCATACTAGGTGGGAAATCGATGTTGAGACTGTTCATTTCATTTGTGAGCTCGTTCACACTAATGGAAGAGTTACGTCTACTCATTATCGGCGATGACGAAACGGTCTTAAAACTGGCATTTTCACTCACTGAGCGACGTGAACGCAGAGAACGTCCGCTTTTCACCGAGGTTGATGTGTCTGTCCGTAGAAACTGCGGGTTTTTGGGCTTTGACGGCTCGTTTCCCATTTTGTTCGTAATAAACTTTTTTATAAAAACTTGAGGGGCAAGGAAAGTAGAGTCAAGAAGAAATCATCAGAATCTGGTCAAGATGGCCAAGACACCAGGACATTGGATTTTGCCGTGGCATTCGGGATTGACTTGTTTTATGGATATTTTTACATTCTACTGTCTTTGATCTCTCTTATCCGTCTTGTACAGCTTTTGCTGTCTAGTAGAGCCCATTATAGAGGTGGAATTATTAAAGAGATCAGAATCGTGTAAAAATCGACTTGTTTTGTTGCCATCTAATTGGATATTCAATTCGTCTAGTTGACTCCAAATTTGGATTCATCATCACCATCCCTCGGCACGCTTCTTGGCACCTTCTATTCATATAGTTCGCGACCCTGTGCTAAAAGTTATTTTTTCTCGGCTGTGCATAAAACTTATCCTCGATTATGAACAGTTTAAGACCATTGATACCTACGGTCCAGCAATCGGCTAAGGCTGTAATTAAGGTTGATCCGAGATATTTCATGGATTATGTCAAGTTTCATCAAGGTCTTAAGTCTGAAGATGAACAAGTTGACCATTTAAGAGATTTATATGTGAATATTGGTGAACGAACTCATAACTCGTCTTTGGAGTCTAATATCAAGATTCGATATTATAATGAACTAATCAGACAGTTTTCCAAGCTGGATTTTGGTGTTTATACTACATTGGCTCCGAAATTAAAGGAATTAGGTGGAACTTTAGAAACCAATACACTAAAAGAAGTTCTAGAAGCTAATTCAGGTAGAAGATGGACAAGTTCTGAATTATTGGAAATCTATCCTAATGACGATACTGCAGTGAAACAAATCGTTTTAAGAAAGCTTGTGGAAGGAGAAAAGGTTGATATTGAACCTGAAGATTTAGATATCTCATTCTTCAAGGCATATAATATTCTCAAATTGAAGACAGATACCTCCATACTTTCTAATGAGTCTCAACGAAAATTGGTTGAAGGTTTCTTTAGATTAGGATTGGAATCATATGTGTTGGATCTAAACCTCAAGAGAGAAGTCAAAGTTGATTTATTGAATGATGATCTCACCTCAAAACAAATATTGAGTTTGATTTCTTCTGATCTTCCAGAACATACCCTTATCAGAAGTTTGGTTCCAATTGCATCCGCAGAATTCGAGATCTCAGAAAATGAACTCGAAATGCAATCCAAACTGGGCCATCTTCCTTTTTTAGACCCTAAATCTGTGGCTCTTGAATTAATCACCAAATTGCAAAACATTCCAGAAGCAAAACAAGAAATCCTCAAATCTACAGGCTTCTACCTTCAAAATGAACCGATTCCACCAAAAACTCAATCCAATTCACCCCTAGAATATCTCGTCAACGTTCATAATGCTATCAAAAATGGTTGCAAAGTTACGCCACAAATATCCAATCACCCTCTAACTTCTGCCTCAAATATCCTCATCCTCTCATATAATGGAGATCTGGATTCTGCATTGGAAGAATATAACAGTTCCATCTCCAAATGGCCAAATTCAAGCAATCATCTGGTGCATGCCCTAATTCTATCCACATTACTATGCAAAGACGTCTCTTTGGCTCAATACATTAAAAAAAGAGCAACAGATGAAAAACTTATAGACAAGACCACAGAAAAACGTATTTCCGACATCATGAGACAATACGGAGACTTTGTCGAAGAATCCAAAGACATCAAATCAGCTATGGAACCGACTCTTCTACAAACCCTAACAGTTTTGGCAGAAAGTGTGGAATCTTGAAAAACCATTGTCACGTGACTTTTCATAAAACAGCAGCTATATATCAATCATCTGTGGATGTGCAAAAAGTTGTTCAAACATGACTCCGGCAGTGTCTACTAACATCACCTGGCATCATAACCTTACTAGGGAGGAGCGTGAGCAGTTAACGGGTCAAAAGGGAGCTACTTTATGGCTTACCGGACTCAGTGCTTCTGGGAAGAGTACCATTGCTTGCGCTTTGGAGCGGGTTTTACTAAGCAAAGGGGTCAATTCTTATAGACTGGATGGAGATAATGTTCGGTTTGGACTGAATAAGGATCTTGGATTTAGTGAACAAGACCGTGCCGAGAACATTAGAAGGATTTCTGAGGTGTCTAAGCTGTTTGCAGATTCCAGCGCCATTTCCATTACTTCCTTCATTTCTCCTTATAAAAGTGATAGAGACCTTGCTAGAAAGCTTCACAAGGAATCTGGATTGCCTTTTGTTGAGATTCATGTCGATGTGCCTTTGGAAGTTGCTGAACAAAGAGATCCAAAAGGATTGTACAAGAAAGCACGTTCTGGACTGATCAAGAACTTTACTGGTATTGATGACCCTTATGAGGCCCCTGAAAAACCAGAGATTCACTTGAATACAAGTAAGACTTCTGTGGAGCAGTCTGTGGAGATCATTTTGGAATATCTGGTGGCTAATGGACTAGTGTCTAAAAATATAATATAAATACATGTTAAGTTGATGTTACATTCCTGCAAAATCGTCCCATAATTCTCCAACATTCTGCCACGACTTGGATGCATAATCAGGTAAGTTGGGATCGTGATCTGCGAGCGCCTGGAGCGATTCCATAGCACTTTGAGTCCATTCCACTGGATCGTCCATATTGAATGCCAATGGAGAAGTTGGCACCACCACCTGTTCATGGGCTCTATAAGTTGCCAACAGATTCTGAATCTTTTCATGTTTGGCTGTGGCATCTTTATTACCCTTTTCGGCGAGTTTGGCCATCAAGTTCAGTGACGATTCGAGAAATCTGGAACAATCTTCACTGTTGAACTTTAGTACATCTCCACAAATGAAAAAGGTTAAACTGGCACTGTAGATATAATCCAGATCCATGACTCCAAAAAGCGCCATAATCCCTTCATTGAAACACGAACTGAGAATATAATATGTCATTTGTGCGGCGTTCATACAAATGGTTAGTAATTCCGAAAGGTCCAATGTCAATTTGTAATCCGTTTCAGATCTTTGTAGTTCTGCTAGGGTATAAAGAATTGGAATGGTGGTCAAATGAATACAGAAACATCGATTGAGATGTAAAGAGTAAACCAATCGTTTATGTTTAGAAGTCCATGAATCAACATTGAAATTGAGTTTGAGTCCGCTTGGAAGTTGGTCGTTCCATTGAATCAATTCTTGAATGATTCCTCCGACTGTCTCAAGCCAGTTGGACGAGTCATGAGCACCATATATGGCATCGTAAATATCTTGCGAAATCTTGCTGAGATTGATATAGGTTGCAAACTCATTGGCCAGGATCGGGTCTGCAACCTTGTGATAGATCATTTTCGGTAAAGGACATTGGATCGAATGGAATTGAAACAATGATGGCTCGCCCATTTTCGCAGCCAATGTCTTGTTGAGTCCGAGTGCAATCCAAAACACGCGCGATTGCAGATCGGCCTCCTCAGGATCTCTCGATAAGACATCTTTACTTAGTCCAATATGACTAGCAAATTGAATAGCCAAATTCGAGTACATCATGCAATCATTATCATTTCCAATGGATCGGAAGTACAAACTTGCCATTGTCAATGTGGAGACAGCGATGTAATTTTCAGGCTGCGATTTGAGTTCTATGCATGGCAAGATCTCAGAAAGTCCTGCAGATAATAACATATCCATAATCGGGTCCGTACTTGACATATATCGGATTCCAAGAGCCAAAGCTGTATAACAAAGAGCTTTGAATTGGTACGATTTCTCTTTGATAAGACCTGCAAATTGGATAACTGGTTGATAGATTTTGGAAAGTCGTGTCTTCAAAGTCTCCACATCATAAGGATAATAGATAAAATTGAGATAGAAATGGGCATTATCAATTAAATCCATTGCACTTTTCAAATCCAGATGAAGTAGGTATTGATGGATTTGTTCATAATCTGGTTTGACCAATTGTTGAGGTTTAGAATGTTTGTCAATTTGAAAGTATTCCAAACTTTCTATCTTGGTCTTAAATGAAGGCATTTTATTGAACAAAGGATCTGGTCTTGACTCAGAAAACAGTTTTGGTTGTTCTGATTTCAACTGGTTAATAGTGTTCACCATTTCTTGATATTTGGAATAAAGAATTGAAATCCTTTTCTCATAAGGAGTATAAACACATTCTAACTTCCTTGTCTTGCATCTAGTACAGGGTTGTTCCCCCGAACATTTGGTCTTTCGTTTCTTACACCCATCACACCTTTTGTTAGTAATCATTTCATGTTACCTACGATGCCTTCTTCCGAGAATCCATCAAGTAAATCTTGGATCTTAGATCGGGACTCGATCAAAAGTGATAATCTATATTTTTCTTTTTATTGTTTTTTTATTCATCATGCGATGGCATAGAATTAGGGTTTCCATTAGGACCCAACTGATCGGTCTTGTGCTGGTCGTTGCCCTGTTCTCTCTTGTGATCCTGGCAGTGGTAACTGGTGTGTATTTCACGTCGGTTTTTACTTCTTCCAGAGTTGAAAAGTTACAGGTTGTTGCCGAACTCAAAGCAGCCCAAGTCCAACAGAGTTTCGTCTATTATTACTATCAGATCTACTTTCTCAGTACCAGAGATACTATAGAAAATGCCCTTAGTTACAGAAAAGCCGGAAATACCTCTTCTTCTGTCAGTGTGGATGCCATAGAAACAATTGAGCAAACTTTGGATTCTTCTGCATCATTCAACGACGCAAGACTTTACGACATCGATTTGACACTGGTTGCAAACGTTTCCAATTCAGAAGCCTCAGCAAACGTTTCGGCAGAGGTATTGGAAGAATTATACGTTTTGAGCAGTTTGAATAGTACAGCAATCACCACGGAATTGGTAGATAGTGAAGGATATGTTGCTGGACCTTCTTCAACAGATGATGATTATTTCATGTCTATTACCTTGCCAATTTATGCCAACACCTCTGTTTTGTTGTCAACTCCCAGCTTAAGTGGATATATCTCCGTTATTGTCAATGTCGACTCTTTGAGACAGGTTACTAATAATACTTCTCCCAAAGAATATTCTTCCATTTATTTCATTCGGTCCACACAAGCTTCAGGAAATGCTTCAGAAGAAAGTGCGGGATTCGAGATCATCTTTGGACCCGAAAATCGCATCTATAATTACAGTTCATATGCTCCGGCAGAAGCTGTTTTCATGGACGATAAGGACCAAGGTCATTACACTAATTTGTTGAACATGTTTGAGGAAAAAGTGTCTGTTGGGTTTGCCGATGTGGATCTTCCATTCACTAATTGGATGGTTAGTGTGGAGCAATCTCATTCCAGCTTTGTGGCTCCGTTGGTACAGCTTACAAAGTTGATGGTGGGTGTTTGTGTTGGGATTGCTGCGTTCATGTGTATTGTGACGATTCCTTTGGCCCATTATGCTGTGCGACCTATTGTCAATCTGCAAAAGGCCACCGAGCAAGTCACCGAAATCAGAGGTTTACGAGCGGGTAAGCCACACAAGAAAAGTGGAACTTTCTTTGGGTTCGAACGGAAAACCGATCCTGGAAGTCGTGGAAGTCGTGGAAGTCATGCAGATATTCCATATTCCGGACCACAATCTCAAACTTTGGTGCAACGTTTCACTCGACATAGAGACGTCGAAAAAAGTGACCCGATTAACACCGAATCGAGCGAAACCAGCGAGGAAAAGCCAGATACCAACGAAACCATTTATCGTCGTCGACCAGAAGAACCAGTCTTGAGTCCTCATTCAAATGAGTCGTTCCCTGATTGGATTACTGGCAGACGAGAAGGAACAATTCCTGTGGTGGTTCAAGGTAGAGGTATTTTCCACGATGAACTGAATGACCTAACTGAGGCTTTTAACGCAATGACCGAAGAGCTGGACCTCCAGTATGCGAATCTGGAAGACCGTGTGCGCGCACGGACGAAAGAATTGGAGGTGGCCAAGATTCAGGCCGATGCTGCACGACAGCAGGCCGAGGACGCTAACGAGGCCAAGACTGTTTTCATAGCCAACATCTCGCATGAGTTGCGTACGCCTTTGAATGGAATACTTGGTATGACATCTGTTGCCATGGCGGAGATGGACATGAGCAAGATCCAATCGTCTCTGGAGCTGATTTTCCGCAGTGGAGAGCTATTATTGCACATTCTGACTCAACTATTGACATTTAGTAAAAACCAGTTGCAGAATTCCAAGCTTCAAAAACGGACATTCCAAATTGACGAGCTGACATCGCAAGCAGAGTCCATTTTTGGAAAAACAGCTGAGGACCAAGGAGTTGAACTCAAAACAGTCATCAAACCCGATGCTCTTCGTCATATGGTTTTATTTGCCGATTGTAATCGACTGATGCAGGTGATTATGAATTTGGTGAGTAATTCGTTGAAGTTCACCCCCGAAGATGGTACGGTGACGCTTTCGATGCGTATTCTTGGAGAATACGATGAAGAACGGGCAGAAAAGGCTGACTTCGAATCCGTCTTTGTGATTGGTAATAGTCAGTTCTCTTCTGCTCGAAAGAACGATTCTGAAACCAGAAGTATCGTTACTCTGGATTCAGATGTTTATGGAAATGCCATGGCTAATGCTTACAATTATGGCACGCAACTTACTGTTAGTGTTGAGTCATTGACGTCCATTTTGGACGACGACGGATATCTGGAAACCGGAAAACAGAAAAGAACATACACCAAGCTACCAACGCCAAAGAAATGGGTTTTGGAGATCACCATCACTGACACAGGAACAGGAATCGAAGAATCGCTACAGGACAAGATTTTCGAGGCCTTTGTGCAAGGAGATCAGACTCTTTCAAGGTCTTATGGTGGAACAGGCTTAGGACTTTCTATTTGCAAACAGTTTGCAAAGATGATGCATGGAACGTTGACTTTAAAGAGTGAAGTTGGTAAAGGATCTGCATTCACGTTTACTATTCCGATTCCACAAGTTGGTGAGTTGGAGCCAGAAGAGAAGAAGAAAGTGAGTTTTGCTGATGATTCTCAAAGACAGATTAAACCTTACACAGAGAAACCATTGTTGATTACAAGAGCCTCTACAGGAACTGCACATTCGAATCGGAAATCATCCTCAGGATCGGATATCTCAACCTCCTCTGTCAACAGTTCCAAACGGTCTTCTTTGAGATTCCTTATTGCTGAAGACAATATGGTGAATCAAGAAGTTATTAAACGGATGTTGAAATTGGAAGGTATTTCCGACTTAACAATGGCATGCGATGGTATTGAAGCGATCGATTTCGTTCGAGAAGCACAAAATAAGAACGAGACCTTTGATTTGGTGTTTATGGATGTCCAAATGCCAAATATGGACGGACTTACTGCTGCTAGACATATTCGCAAGGCACTTAATTATGATGGTCCAATTGTTGCATTGACAGCTTTTGCTGATCAAAGTAACAGAGATGATTGTTTGAATGCAGGTATGTCTGGTTTCCTTTCCAAACCAATTGGCAGAGGAACCTTACGCAGAATCTTGATAGAATTCTGTCCGAAATTCTCGCAAACTTCTCATGAAGTTATCGATGAAGAGCACAAATAGACATTTCATTCGTCATCGGAACTGCTCAACTCGACCATTTTCGCTCCAAACATCTTTTGACGACGACGCATTTCTTCATGACTTCGTTTTAAAGTCTTTTCTGTTTTAGCAGAATTCAGCAGCTCGGCCACCAATTGCGACTTTTTGGTGCTTTTTTCGTGTTCATGAACCTTCTGATACATTTTCTGTGTTGGATTGAATCCAATCTTGGTCATCGTGACAGGATCGAAGGCCACTTTAGTGGCCTTTTTTCTCTGTTCACGACTAGTTTCAGTTTCCAAACTTAGATCTTTCAAAGAATCACCACCAGCCACTGTGGAAAGTTTTTGACGAAGACTTTTCTCCGTCTTGGCTAGTTTGAGTTTGGCTTTCGCCGATTTCAGTTCATTGATCAATTTTGGATTCGTATAACTGTCATCAAAAAATGCTTTGGATGAATCAGGATTGGAGAAATATAATCTGCCTAATTCTGGCTTGGGAGCAAATTCGTCAGCCACCATCTGACCTGCCAACTTTTCACGACCACCCTCACGCTTCGTGGACATATACATGGCCTGTTTGACACCATTTTCCGTGGGAGAAAACATCTGGAAGTTTCCGGTCAATTCCAGACGTTTAGAAGCCGTTCTATTAACAGTCATCTCTGTATGATAATCGCAATATTGCGTTTTAGATGTGTCCACAGGCGTGTTGCAGGTAGTGCCGTCCTTTTTGACGGACTTACAGAGTCCAAAATGACGAGCATGACCGATTTCTAAAATGGTATCTAGATCTTCTTTTAGCGATAAAGAAAACCCAGAACGTTCTTTAAAAACGTAGATTTGTGGGTTCAGAACTGCAATCACGTCTCCAAGACGTAATTTGTAGTATTTTCGGAACGCTTTGGCGAATAGCGTTATAGTCAATTGTTGTTTGAAGTTGGAGATCTGAATAGACATGTATTTGGATTTGTCGTTTGAACTCTTTTTAGGATCTGATTTAGTAACAACCACGCCTATAACAGCATAATTCGGATACTTGGGAGCTTCGAAATCGGGAGGATGGATCTTTGCCAGCACGTGATGGACGCGTAATGGCTGAATGTTGGAAAATAATGTTTCCAGGGTTTTCGGGTCATAATATCGTTTAGAAAGTGCAAGTTTCGAGTATTGACACATCTCATCAACATCATTGGTATTCTTCTTGCGTATGAGATCTTGATCGAACGACATGACGCGTAAATGACTGATTTCGTCTTCATATCTGCGTCGTTTCTCTGTCTCATCTATAAGCTTTCTATTGAAAGTATCAAGTCTTTCAGCAAATGATGCATTAGGTTTCGGTTTCGCTTCAATCTGCTCTCGAATCCGCTTCTCTACCACCTTTTGTTTGCGGAAATATGATGTCTTTCCACCTTCTCGTGGATCTTCTTCATCAGATTCCACTTCCTGTTGAGCTTTCTTGTTTTCCTTCAAACTTCGAATCTGATGAAGTTGATCAAGAATCCTATCTTCCAGATCCGAGAGATCATCATTAGAGTTCGTCTCTGGGTCTTTTGATGATGCTTGTTGTTCCATTAGAAAAGACACCTTACACCGAAGCAAGCCATTTTTATTTTTTTCCAATATTTGTATATTAGTGATGGAGACGACGAACGAAATGGAGGAAACACGACCTGAACAGGAGGATGTGGCTATGTCACAGACATCTGATGAGGTCAGTATTGTGTGTTCGTTCTTTCAGCTCGACCATAGTTTTGTTTCCGAGCCGACAATTGTTGGCAAACTTTTGGCTCATGTTCATAAATTCCAGGAACTGGAGGCATCTAAGGAAGTGTTACAGTTAGAATTCGAGCAATTCAAGCATTCAGCAAGCACGAAAGTTGAACATTTGAACGAGGAGTCGCGCAAGAGCTCGCAAAAGATAGAGAAACTCGAACAACAAATGACTATTTTAGAGCAAGAGAAGAATATTGTTCTAGGCTCAGATAAAGAAGCTGAACATAAAGTGGAGGAATTGAGATCAAAGCTTACTCAAGAGAAGGAATCCAAACAATCAGCATATAATACACTCGAGAAAAAACAGCAAGAAGTGATAGAGCTGGGACAAGAAATTACTCGATTGACTGAGGCCAATAAATCTTTACGACAACAAGTATTTGATTGTGAAAGTGCTAAGGAATCTGCAAACTCAGAATCATTGAAATCCCGTTTTGAAACCACCAGATTAGAACAGGAACTCGAATTGACCAAACAAACTTCCTCATGGTTTGAGACCGAATTACAACGCACATCAGACGAATTGGCATCTTTGCGTGAACAGAAACGTGTTCAAGTAACATGTTTGCAAAGTGAAGTCGAGAAACTGAAACAGGAGAATTCTGTTTGCAATTCAAGTGTCCAGAGTCTTGGAGATTCGTTGAAAGAGATTACAGTGAAATACAACCGGGCTTTAGTCGACGTGAAGAAATTGAGCGATCAGGTAGCAGTACAGAAACAAGAACATTCTGAAGAGATTTCTGGCAAAGATAGAAAGATCCAGGTGCTGGAGAAAAGTGCGTCGGACCGCAAAAAACGGATAGAAGAGCTGGAAAAAATGTACTCTGAACTGAACAACAAGGTTGAAGAGGATTATAAACAGCAATTTGAGACTTTGAAGGAACAATTGACTGCCAAAGAGGAGGAATTGCGTGAAATGGAAACCACGGTTGCAAATTATAGCGAATATGATACTACCAATGTTCTTGGAGACTTGGGCCGTGCCAATAATGTTGTTTTGACCCCTTCCTCACAGAAAGTGTTAAAGAGTATGGGAGATACATACTCGGTGACAGATCTGATTTCTGAGAGTAATCGTTTGCGCAGAGAAGTGGCTAAGGAAAAAAGACTTCGTTCTAGAGTGGAGGCCGAATTGGGTACCATTTTCAGAGAATTAGAAGCCAGAATGCCATTGTTACAATCCTATAAAGACAAATGTGAGGATTTCGAAGCCAAACAGACTCAAATGAGTGCTATTATTGATTCGATGAAGAAGGAGAACAATTCTTTGATTGAACAGCAGCAAGTTTTGCGCAAGAAGAATGACGAAACGTTGTTACAATTGAGAGAACAAACTCAATATAGCACGGATTTGAAACGTCAAGTGGCTGTCTTATTGGCACAGATCTCTTTACGTTCTTCTGGTGAAGATCCGTTGACCAAAGCCGAGAAGCAACAATTGGGCGATATAGTTGAGCATCCAGAAGAAACAGATACTGCCAGATTGATTTCTGAGAGATTGACTACTTTCAAGGATATTCCAGAGCTTTTGGAAAAGAATAAGCAACTTCTGGCTGTTTCTAGAAGACTTGGAAATGAATTGGAACGTGGAGAACATCGAGTTGATGAGGAAGAGAATGAGGCTTTGGAAAAGGCAGCAAAAGCTATTCAAAAGCTTCAACAACAACTTCAGCAGACAGAAACCCGTTTGGAAGCTGTCAGCAACAGTAGAGATATGCTTCAAAAGATGGTGGAAGGTCAGGAGGTCGAGAAGAGCCCTGCTCCTACAGATGTGACTCGGTTGCAAACTTTGGCTGAGGAACAACAGAAACAGATGGAATCATTGAAGAAAGAGTTTGGTGTCACAATCGAAAACTTGAACGTTCAAGTTCAAAGTCTCACTGCCGAGAAACTTCAATTGTCGTTAGATTTGTCAAGATCGAAATCTTCTTATGAGCTTTTGGAAGAACAGAGCAAGTCGGCGACATATTTGCATGATATGACGAAATCTGAGGTTACTGAATTGAAACGGAGAATCTCCAGCATGCAAGAAAATCTTAGTAGATTGGAACAACGTGCTCAACAACTTACTGAAGAATTATTGGCTTCACGCAGTTCTCAAAGCGGATTGGAAGCACGAGTCAAAGCTCTTGGTGCCGAAAAAACGCTTTGGCATAGTATGGAGAACCGGTTACGTTCAGATATCAACTCGTTGGTGGACGAGAAGTCACGTCTTTCGGTTACTATTGCAAAAATGCAAGCTTTGGAGAATGAGAGAACATCAAACTACGAAGCCACTAATAAAAGACTTTCAGAGAGTCTGCAGAATACGGAATTACAACTCAAAACTGCTCTTTCTAGATTGGACAATGCCAACGAGGAAACCAAGAGGGTGTTACAGTCGAAAAATTCAGACTCTCAACTATATCAGAAACGGATTGATAGTCTTGTTGCTGAGGTCAGTAGTCTTCGCGAGAGTCTGGCTTCGAAGACCAACAGTGTTGAGCAATTGAAGACCCAATTGGAGACGGTGAACAGAAGATATCTTGAAGTTTCCAATAGGAAGAACTCTGCAATGGCAGCAATTACTGCAACAGGAGAAACGGCAGATGATGTTGCTAGTTTGAAACAGGAGCTGGCACAGACACTAGAAGATTTGGAGCTAGCTAATGCCAATGCTGAACAATACAGAGAGATTGCTGGTGCTGCAGAAAAGGAGCTTGGTTCGCTGAACGAGACGTATAATCGGTTCCGTGAGTCTTCGGAAGAAGAACAGAGAATGAAGATTGAACAACTTGAGAATTTGCATAATGAAATGGAACTTGTCAAGAACGAGAAGAATGAACTTGAGAAGGAGTTGCAAGCTACTGTTGATTCTAAAAAAGAATTGGAAACCAAGATAAATGAGTTGAATACGATTGTTGATTCATTTGAAGGTATTAAGAACGACTTGGAGTCTCAATTGACTAACAAACGTACCGAGATTGCAGATCTACAGACGGCTTTGAATCAGAAACAAGCTGAATTGCAAGGCCAGAGTGGTGAATGGCAGAAAATTGTGTCTGAGCGTGAATCTGCCGTTTCTGAGGTTGCCGAGCTTAAAAACCAACTTCAAATTGTCACCAGTGAGTTGGAGAATGCTAGAAATGAAGTTTCTGCTGCTGAGGAGCGGTTTGAACGCGAAAAAGCGGGATTGATTCAAGAGCTCGCTTCCAAGGATATGCGGTTGACCGAGCTAGATGCTCAAAACCGGACTTTCATCAATCAGCTGGAAAGTCGAGTGGAACTTGGTCAAGTTGGTGGAGACAGCGATACAAACAGTTTGATAACATATTTGCATCGTGAAAAGGATTCTTTATCTCAACAATTAGAATATTCACGTGTGGAAGAGAATCGACTACGTCATGCTCTTGCTCTTGCTGAGAATGAAGCTTCAGAGGCTAAAGCTGAGGTCTTACGTTTGCAAGAGGATAATACTACTGCAGACAAGTATAGTCAAGTTCTTTCTGAGATGAAGCAAACTACTACGGAATTGGAGTTATTCAAGGACAACAATCGGAAGCTTCGTGATGATAATTCCGATTTGACAGGAAAATTGGACCAATTACAGCAACAAGTTGTTGAATTGGAGCAAAAACTAGGTCCTTTACAAAAACAAGTTGAACAATTACGACAGGAAGTTGAGATTCGTGAATCACAATTGAAAGTTGCCAATGAACAAATTGAACATTGGAAGAAACAAGCTGAAGAGAAACCAGAACCTGTTGTTGACAATTCTGCTTTAGAGAAGCTTCAAAAGGAATTGGATACTGTTCAAGAACGATATGCTAAATTACGTTCAGAGGCTCAAGATAAACTTAACAAGAGTCGTGTTGCAAGACAGCAGTTGAATAGTGAGAAGGAAGGATTGATTGCTAAGGTGAGCGAATTGGAAGAGGAATTAAAAACCAAATCTATGAATTCTAGTTCCAAATTGAAAGTTGATTATGATATCAAGATGAATCGACTAAATGCAGAGATTAGTCGTTTGAGAACGGAATTGAAACATCAAGAAACGGAAACGACTTCTACGCCAGCTACTGCACCGGTTTCTGCAGATATTGATGAGATTCGTCGCCAGATTAAAGAAGAATGTGATGCCGAACTAGAAGCTCATAAGAAACGAATCCGGGCTCCTGTTCAAGCTAAGATTAATGAAGTTATTGAGCAGAGATGGAAGGCTAGGAAGGAGGAATTAGAGAAAGAACATTCTCAGAATGGTTCTGAAGATCTGATTAAACGGTTTGAGCAGGAAAAAGAGCAGTTGAAGAAAGATACTGCTGCTGCCATTCGAAAGGAGACCGAATTCAAAGAGAATATTCTCAAGAAGCAATTAGCTTCGTTACGAGAGAAGGTCAAGACGTTAGAAGCCAAACGGACTTCTGAAGAGGAACATGAGGCAGAGAAACGCGTTAAGACCACATAGGTGTATTATTAAAGCGATAAGTACTTTAAATGAGTGTCGATACATTGGAAAACAACTTTAGAGCCGTGTGCGGCTACAATTGTCCCGTCAACACAAATTCGCCGCAAATATGGGTCTGATTCGGCGAGATGAAGTTCGACTTTGCGACCTTTAATGTAGCCCACTCGAGAGTCTTGAACATGTTCTCCCTGATTGTATGCCTTAGTTAGAATTTCCACCACTTTATCTGCAGGAAGATGTGGGAAATACACCGTATGCAGAGCGGGTTCTGCAGGATCTGATTCAGGGGAGATTTCAAATGTTTGTTCGAGTCGTGGCACGGCGGCCACAAGGAAGTAACCCAGCTCGGTGTTTTCCAACACGGGGGATCCATCAACATAGAAAGATCCATGGAAAGCTGGGTTTTTCTCGAGAATTTGTCTAGCAGCGACTTGGAATCTTTCGTTACCCAGTTTTCGCAATTCAGGAGAATCCGAATCAGCAACAAGACACGCATGCAAACCCCATGATCCAACCACAAAGAACTTGAGTTGCTGCACAGACTCACCATCCACTGTGGATCCCGGCTCGAAATCCGCAGAATATAGACGTAGGGGGTATATTTTACCCCACATAAGAGCCTCCACGGCAGAAATGGCACTAGAAAGTCCAATCGAATGACAGAAAGCGTTTCCCGTGCCCATTGGAATGTTGAGAATCGTCAGATTCACGGAGTCTGGTACGGAATTCACAATTTCCGAGATCGTGGTGTCACCAGAAATAACAATAAGGAGAACGTCTGATGGAACCGATTGGGCAAACTCTTTGACCGACGTGGGGGAACTTGTGGGGATATATTGATGATCTAATTTCCAACTGGCCAGCAACGGCTGAAGCAATTGAGTGTAGACATCTTTAGACAAGGAACGCTTTCCCGACGTAATAGAATCTAAAATGACAATCGGATGTGTAGCCAATAACGGCGGAACACTTGCTCGTTCAGTAGACACTTGTTCCCATACAAACTCTGTGGGGGATTCTGATATTCTGACCTTGCCGGTACCGGTGGATATTAATGACATAAATAAAAATGTCAAAGTGACTCCGTTTGACATCAATCATCAAGCAAATCGACAATTCAACCCATTTCCATCCAATTACAACTACAACATCATCAGATTACGCGACAGTCATTTGAGGCTACGAAATGACTCCACCAATCAGTAGCCTCCCATTTCCCTTACCTAAGCCAAGCGTCTAAGTCGTGCACCCCCTCATAAAAAAAAACGTCGATTTGAAAACTTCTACTTTGTTCATGGAGACTTTAGCACGTCAATCTCGGGCTGTGTGCCCTTTCATGAAGCAACATACTTCCTCTTCTTTGAGAAAGTTGGCACAATCTTCTTCTTTGGCTTCTTCTGCTCATGGGTGTCCTGTTATGGGTCCTGCCCTTGATGCTAAGCGGTCATATAGCACCCCATCAAAGCCTTTAAGTGGTCAAGCAAGTTCCGAGCCAGGAATCTTGGAGACCAAGCCTCCTTTGGTGATTCATGGTTCATCTCATGAGACTGGATTCGATTATGATGGCGTTTTTTCTGACCAAGTTCAAGAAAAACGTGCAGACAAATCGTATCGTTTTTTCAACAACATTAACCGTCTTGCCAAGGAGTTCCCAAAAGCCCATTTGGCCAAGGAGGATGATAAGGTGATGGTTTGGTGTTCGAACGATTATCTTGGAATGGGTAAGAACCTTGAAGTTTTGGAGACTATGAACAAAACCATGTCAAAATATGGTACTGGTGCTGGAGGTACACGGAATATTGCCGGTCATAATAGGCATGCTATTGCTTTGGAAAGTGAATTGGCGGCGTTACACAAGAAAGAAGGTGCTTTGGTGTTTTCGTCTTGTTTCGTAGCCAATGATGCAGTTTTATCGTTGATGGGCCAGAAAATGAAAGATTTGGTAATTTTCTCGGATCAGTTGAATCATGCCTCGATGATTGTTGGTGTCCGAAACTCCAGGTCCAAAAAACATATCTTCCGTCATAATGATCTCGAACATTTGGAATCGTTATTGGCACAATATCCAAAATCAACTCCTAAATTGATTGCTTTTGAAAGTGTTTATTCAATGTGCGGCTCGGTCGCTCCAATTGAAAAGATCTGTGATTTGGCTGACAAATATGGTGCCATGACTTTCTTGGATGAAGTTCATGCTGTTGGTATGTATGGTCCTCATGGAGCCGGTGTTGCCGAGCATTTGGATTTCGAAGCTCATTTGAAATCGGGAATTGCATCTCCAAATTACAAAACTGTTATGGACAGAGTTGATATTATCACTGGAACTCTAGGTAAATCTTTTGGAACTGTTGGTGGTTATATTGCAGCTTCGGCTCATTTTGTCGACTGGGTTCGTTCGTTCGCTCCTGGTTTCATTTTCACCACTACTTTACCTCCAGCTTTGATGGCAGGTACCATTTCCTCCATTCGGATCGTTAGAAAGAACATTCAAGACAGAATCAATCAACAAAAGAACGTTGCTTATGTCAAGAAACAATTCGAACAATTGGGTATTCCTGTGATTCCAAATCCGTCCCATATTGTTCCCTTGTTGGTTGGCAATGCTGCAGATGCTAAGAAAGCCTCGGACATTTTATTGGACCAGCACAAGATTTATGTGCAGGCTATCAATTTCCCAACTGTTGGACGTGGTGAAGAACGGTTAAGAATCACTCCTTCTCCTCATCATTCCAAGGAGGTTTCTGACGACCTGATTGAGGCTGTTGACACCATTTGGACCAAATTGGAGCTCAAAAGAGCGTCTCAATGGGAACAAGTCGGTGGTCTTTGTGGAGTCGGTTCACCCGTCGCACGTGAAGACAACCTTTGGACCCCAGAGCAATTGAAGCTGAAAAATGAAGACCTAAACATCAATGTTATTGAGCCGGTCTTTGAACAGCTTGCTACCAGCTCCGGTGTCAAATTGTAAGTGGCTAAGCCCCAATTATCTAGTTCTTTGTTTGTTGAATGAATATCTACTAAATCTACTTATTCCAGATCTGGCAGTTCATCGTATGGAACACCAAACAATGCAGGTGGATATGGTGGATTGTGCACCAATTCCATCTCGTCCCACGACTTTCTCAAATACTTCTCCATATCGATACATTCATCCATGAATGCCTTTTGATCGAACTCCTTACCGGCCTCAAATTCGGCCAAGAGCTTCTCCCGATACCACTTCAAATGCTTTTCCAGGTTCTGCAACCGGAATTCGCACCAATCGCGGTAGAACTCGTTGTAGATAGCTCTAGGAAGAACAGAAGGCTTGGTGGTGGTCAACAAGTTGTTGTCAAGATTTTCCGGACCAGCCAGACAGTATCCTCCCACAGAAGTTATTCTGTTCGAGTTGGTAACCGGTTTGGTAGCAACATGTCTTAAAACCATACCCTGGATCAAAGTGGCATAACCAACCTTTGGATCTGGAACACGGAACACCTTGTCATCACCGGTAATAACACCTGTTTCTCCTCCAATGGCATCATCACCAATATCCAACATGATCACCAAGGCAAAGGAAGACGAGTCGTAATGTAGACCCAGAGTCGAAGGAATCTCGTCTCCCTTCTTGGTACTCTGTTCTTGATACTCGCGCATTTGTGCTTCTCTGCTGCTCTCGCTCTTGGCAATATCCTCAGGCTTCTGACTGGCCAAAGACACATTGCAATGACCATACTCGGAATTGAAGACATGAGTCATCTTAACTCCGGTGAATCCTTCCAGAATCTTATGCAAGACTGGTGAGGTAAAGACGGCGTTGGAAAAAGGAGCCATAGTACGACAGTGGCCTCCAACGTGGAAATCCAATCTCGTTGCACCTTTGGCAAGGTTAGGCAACCGAGCATATTTGGAGATCACCTCAGGCTTCATAGCCTCCCAAAGCATCATGTCAACAGCTTCTGGTGACAACAGAGGGAACGGATACGTGGCAGCGAAGTCGGCAACAGGCTTAGATCTATACTTGGTGATGTTGAGGTCAGCAAGCGTACGTTTAGTAGTAGTCTTGTAATATTCGTCCTTGAAAACAAAATGCTTAGCAGGGTCGAACTCAAGGTTAGGATTGAAAGTAGGCTTATCCTCAAGCTTCTTGCGCAACATGGCAATCTCCAAGTCAACAGTCTCCTGAGGAATCACATAATCAGGACTGCTTTTCTTAAAATTGACACAATGGCCAGAGTCCTCAGAAAGTGTCGGGTAGGCAGAAGGAAGCTCGATTGTCATTTTTTTGGCGTGAGATTTTGGCGATTGGCATTTTATATCAAATTCGGAACTGATAAGAAAATTTCGGTTTCGGTCCAATCGCCAATATCCGTTTTGGGAAACGGCATTTTTTATCAGTTGTTGCACCGCCCGTTGGCCAACTTGTCGATTTGGCTAAACAACCATGCGCTCGTAAACGTAGTGAGTCCAATCGCCTTACTACGAATCCCCATATTGCGATCATCTGTCACCAACACGTTGTATTTGAAAACACTTGCCTCGAGTCGATTGAGAGTATGTGTTCCACCCCGCACAGCCTTGTCCAGTCCAATAAGCATACTTTTACCCAAATCGTCATTGAGCTTGATTGCTTTGATGATGATTTCATCGGTATTAGAGCGCCAATTTTGGTTCTGCTCGAATTCCAACGTCTCGTTCAAAGAAGAAGCCTGTGTTCCGTCCGCACGGATCGGCAAAATCAGCTGATCCGCGTATAGTTGCCGGACGATAATCACGGCGCGAGTCGCCGAATCTGCCACCGACGAGTCTGCTGACCGTCTTAACGATCGCAGTTCTTGGAATACCGTCAGCGGAATGACTAGCCGGAAGAGCTCCGACCGTATGCATTTGAACACCTTGCCGCAATGTTTGAGCCAGGTGTTTGTGTCTAGCGAGATGAACGTCACCGCGGTGTCCATTTTCTCACCAAGATCTCCAGCAACCATCACCGAGGCCGCCGAGAACGGCTGAGTAGCTTTGTGCGAGCTGTCACTCGAGTTTTCGTATTCATCGTCCTCCAAATCTTCAATTCCGATAAAATTGCTGTAATCCGAAGCAGACCCGCTCACAGAAGCCGCACCTTGTTGGTTAACATGCTCAGACATGAATCCTTGCGAATTGTACTCCCATGATGGCAATTCGGAAGAAACATCATCAAACCATTGTTCTAACTCGACAGTAGGTTCTTGAACTGCAGTTCCAAAAAGTTTCGGATTCACCGGCTCTAAAAGACCTTGTAGCCTTAAATCCTGTGAAAAATAGCCTGCACTAGCATTACTCTGTTCGTATCGGCCCTTTTCGGTACTTTGTCTATACTTGAAAACCGAGCCGCTCTTGACAAGTCCAAATTCCGGGAATTTCTCCGCCAAATACGAGCTCAGACAGCAAATCCGTAGGTATCGTTCCGCATCGTTTTTAGAATCGTACCGCATTCCTGATATAGGGATATCGAAAATGTCACCCTTAACACCAGTTTCGAAAACGCACGCGTAATCACCTTTGAAAGAGACCTGGTCAAACCAAAGGGATCCCCAACACTTCCAGGCCTCCCATAATGTTTCGGATTCGGAAAATACTGCTAAAATGTCCTTATCCTTGTCCTTAAAAAGCGTATTGTGTTCTTCCACCACGTGCCGCATCTCTGGAGATGTTCGTAAAACATACAGAATGTCGTTCAAATACGGCACTAACTGGGCCCAAGGAATATATTGAGCCAGAAAATGCACAAACATCGACTTCGAACTTGGATACTTGTTAGTGGCCTTGCCGACAGCAATGAGAAAGTATAACCACACAATCACGTGCGGCGTGGACGATTGCATTGGTCCCAACAGATATTGTTTCAACATTTTCATGTTGAGCTCCAAAACACCTTTATTGATAAAGTCAAGAAGCGTGAACCATGAGTTCTCATCTTGTTCTGCAGCTGTAGAATGGTAAATAGCCTCGATGTCATCTGTCTTGGTCAAATCCTCGCCCTGGTCCGATTTCGATTTTCTGCGTTTATCTTTCTTGTCACGACGCTGTTTCAAGGCTTCTGGTAACTCGAATAGCTTGGCAAATGGATTTCTGCAATCACCGAACCCTATCAAATGATTGATATTGCACAAAGCGAAATTTGCACCCTTTTGGAACCAGAAATCAACTCTTTCTCTAGATAAAGCTGAGCCCATGTTTCCACGCAACTGGAAGTAATCAATACTCGAACTGTCGAGTCCAAAATGCGAGGCATAATGCGAAACCAGATTAGTCATCTCGAGATTGGTATTGTAGTTCGGCATGAGCAAAATCTTGTGGATCTTGACAAAATCAATCATGGCCATCTCAATCGAGCTCAATATGTTTCTCTGAGCACAAACATTGTCCATAATCAACCTCAAATATTGTAAAGTCGGCACGAATGGATCACGACATGTCACACTTTTGCCTATATCCACAAAAGCTTCCAAATTGTCACTTTCAACAGTGCACATATGATAATATATCTTTCCATGGCCATATTGAGTGCGTAATGCCAGCTGATACCAATACACCGAAGAGATCTTCCAGTCCATGTATCGTGCTGGATACAAAGCAATAGCCATCCGAGACAGATCTCCCAACTTCTCGGCCCACCATCCTTCCACACCAAGTTGCGCATCAGTAAGACAACTGATGATGTTAAATGCATATGCAATGAAACAACCACAAACCTCATGATCCACGAAAATGGCTGCAACGTTCTTCAACACCTCCAGGAACGAGACTACGCCGTAGACCCACATCCGGCGCAAAATCCGATAATTGGTCACCAGCGGTTTGCCGGCCCGCGCAGAGGTCGGAGATAGTGCATAAAGTAGAAAATCGTAGTAATGGTCCAGTAATTGGACTATGTTCTTGTAAACGCTCCATAATTGAGGTGTAATTTCTGTGCTGGCATCATTTTCAATCAGCCGTTCGTTCACCTCGGCACAGCCCTGTTGTGTCTCGACCTCGAGCTTTAGTATCGCTTTGTATGTTTCCTGTAGATTTGCTGCGAGGATGTGTTCTTCCTCAGTGATGACCCGTTGGGCCGGTTGTTGCGGCACCACGGTGCCTTGCGAGAGCACCGTGTCGGTGCTGGGCCGTCTGTTCGGGGGTGGTTTTTCCGAGATGGATTCAGGCGAATTGGCATCCCGCGAGGTCGGCACGTCATTCAACTCACTGGAATTCTCCACGCTCACGTCCGGCTCTGCAGATTTGCCTAGCACTCTGTTGCGTGGCGAACCAGGCACGTCCACGCCAGAAAACGGCAAGGTGGGTGCTTTCGAGATGCGGGCACGCGAGTTGAACGCCCCACGCTTCGAATACAGCTCCGAGGTCACATAACTCTGCGAATTTTGCCGCTTCTGCTGGATCACGGGTTGAGACGGGCCTAAAGTTGCAGGTCTTGCCCGCGCACTCTGTTGGCCGTCGCCAGCCGCAGACTGCCGAAACTCAGCATATTCATTTCGGTCCTTATGTAAGTTCATTCAAGCAGCCAATCGAAAGATTTGTCTGCACTTTCAATGCCTAAACTCAACAACTTGCTAATATGCCCACTCGTTCTGTCGAAGTAAAATAAAATAACTTAATCGGGCAGTGCTCGACATCATATCAGCTATTTAATTTCCTATAACAGATTCAAATAAACTAATGGTTTCCTCGTCGATCCAATCAGAAGCGTCCATATCGACCGTGAAGACAGAAATCGTGGCCTCGCATTGTCCATTGCCAATAATCGTATACTCATCTGGAAGAGTGCAGTCACCAGAAGCACAATTTTGCACAGCCA